>CM060926.1:375507921-375867921 GCA_030737875.1 Allium sativum | reverse complement strand
ATTTTAAAATAATTTTAAATGTGCATTACTCAATTAATTATTTTGACAATCTTTTTAACCTTTATTATTTAATAATGCGAGATGTTACAGTTGCTCACTTTTATTAGTGATTATGGATTCAAAGTTTGAAGTGTTTTTGTATGGATTATACCAAGATGGTTGGTTCTGTATTAAGCGATGTTGTAGTTCCCGACATCTTGGAAGAGTGCTTTGGCAATCATTTCTTGATGAGTGAGTAGTCAACTAGCTAATTCTGAGTGTGAAGGCTGTGTAATTCTCTATAGCTACTTTAGATTCATCTTTAGAAGCGAGAATGATTTTCGATGGTTTTCATTGATAGTTGCGAATAATATGAGGGTAGCATGACAGTACTTGAGTTCTGCTTGATGACAAGAGACACTAAATAAACTTTCCTCCTTTTAGGAGAATGAAAATCAAATTTATTGAATCATATATGGATTATGTTTCTTGTGTTGATTAGACTAGTATTCTTTTTGATAAGAAAGAAATAGGTGCTATGTTTCATGGTTGCTATTATTTTGTTGTGCATGCTTGATTGTTGATGCTTGCTATGACCACTTATGCTTGCATAATTATTAGGCTTGCAGGATAGTTTCATTTTTTTATGGCCCATTTATCTCCATACATGACTTAAAACATTATATTTCCTTATCAGTTTCTACTACTATTTAAAACCCTCTTTGTTGAGTACATGTTTAGGCACATGTCGCATGAGCTGATTGTTTGGACGCTTACTCATTTTCATTAGCATCTAAATGCTAAGCTTGCTGTGAAAAGAGGTACATAGTAGAAGAAGTTTTGTGATTTCACATCTAGTGCATTTTTGATGGTTCTATGCCTCAGATATGGTTGATGACTTTTCGTACTTTGTTTTCTGTGGGAAATGCTTGGTGAGTTGTTGTCTTTCCAGATTAAACCATGGAGTGGAAGTGCTACTGAATTTTTTCATGAATTTAGCCAAAGATTGAAAGGACTAGATTTTAAATTGATTTTCTCTTCCAACTAGTGAGTTATCACTTTTCCCTTACTAATTATCGGGTTGGAGATAAGTTTACAACTTAGGTGTTTGGCTCAGTCACGATGATTCCGAACTTTGATTATAGTTATGCTTATTATGGAAGTATTGGCTCCATGCCAATTCCCAGTCTATTCCCTTTATTTTGATCAGTTTCTTTTGTGGTTGTTGAGAGCAATAAGGGATGATATGTTTTGTACTGTCGCTTACTCAAGAGTGTTGAGTTGTGTTGTTCTTCCCTTGAGGATTTCAGAGATGAAATCCTTTAAGGAGGCTAGAAACTAGTTCTATTAAATTTGGATTGTCCATTACATGACAAAAATATATATAGATTTCACGATTGCATGTTTTGAGGAGCCATCTCGAAATACCCATAAAATTGTTGTTTCGAAGTGCAATCTCATATTGCAATATAACTTATACAATCAGAACCATATTGTTGAGGCGATATACACCTTCAAATGTTATAATGATCGAATATTTCATTTGACCGTACGGAGAGTAAACATGCATTGATTTTGTCTAAAATGAAATGAGATAAACAATTAAAAGAATAAAATAACATTAAATATTTTAAACCTATGCTCTATTCAAATGAAACTTGACCCATTATCTCTTCCTTCCCAATCAATTTCTTACGCTACTATGACATTTTTTTTTTCTCTACTTCTAAAATCAAAATATCCTAACTAGTTTTAGTAAAATCAAGAGACATATTTATTTGAACCCATCATTCGATCTTTTCCATACCCATGTGCATGATGTGGGGCATGCACCATCGTGGAAAAAAACAATGTGACATTACCATACTAGATTTTGAGATAAGTCACGAGATAGGCGGTGATTGGAGGGTCAAAGGTGATAATCATGTTGCATACGTCGAGATGTATCTCTCCTTGGTTTTTGGCCATGCTCAACCAATAATTTTAGATCACAACATATGCTTAGGAGAGGAGGGTTTTTTAAGCCGTGATTGGTTTAAGTGAGGCAATCTTCGTTTCGTAGTGTGCGATCGAAGAGGCCGAGCCAGGGAATTTTCAAGCAAAGATAAAACGAAGATTCATCGCTTAGGCAAGGAGAAAATCAACCTTGGTTGTATCCCTATAAATGCCTGTACAGGGATTTTTTTTAACATTTAGGCAAAGTAGCATTTTAATAGAGGTAATTATGGGTTTTAATTGGGAATTAATTAACTTAACCATCAATTTAAAGCTGTGTAACTTATGCCTCACTTTACTGATAGTATAAATATTCAATCACTGACAACATAAATATATTTAGTGGCTTTTGAAAAACCATAAAATATTTAAACATCAACTACATGAAGATCTTCTAAATACTAAAAGTTTACCACACTACCATGTAGATATAACCTCATAGTTTATTTATACATTGTGTATAGTTTTCGAACAACCTTTTTTCCTTCATCAAACATTAGGACACATTTTTATTCATGCACACAAAAATAAAAGAAAAGGGATCCAATGTATTATGTATCTTCATTAGCAGATGCAATCCTTTCCATAACTCTCTGCACAACTAATAATATTACCTATGTCTTCAGCTGCAAAAACACAAAAAATAGAGGCATATAGTGAATATTACATAAAATTAGTTACTAAAAAATGCTAAATTTATGATAAGTTTCATATATTCTTTTTTTCTAATTTCTAAAAACAAGTTAATGTTAATAATGCCTATTTACATAAATAATGAACTTATTATTGACCAGGATCTTTAAAGATATGGAAAAGTAGTAATAAACAGATCAGCGGGTTAATTCATCAAAAGAAAATTGTATGTATATATTTCTCTTACCAGTAATATGTATGCATTTTTTGGCAACACAACCTATAACACAAGAAACATGTTTCCATTTAATACTACAAGCGACATCGCAAGTTGGCCCACAAATAGCTGGTACGTGTATCGCAACTTAACATAATGGTTTGCATAGGAACTTGCAGAACCCAGCACAACTTGGGGAAACAAATAGAAGAAGAATTAAAATGAAAACAAAACTTTTCTTAGTGGAGATTGATCCCATTATTTTTTCTAAAGGTAATTAACCCGGTAGTCTTCTTGTATTAACAGTACTAGATAGATAACACTATTTTTAATATGAATGATACATAGCGATACCCAAAAATTTAATAAATGAGTGAATTAGGGATAACACATATCTTTAAGAAATAAATGAATATTATTTAAAAAATAAAATTTATCCTCTAAATACCTTCTAAACATAATCACGTAACTATTACCTTTTAATATATTTTTAAAGAAATATAACAAACAACGAGCCACTTACCTATGTATTAATTAAATGTCCAAATACCTCCCCTATTTGGATAAGTCAGAAACAAAAATAAAGTATTGTACTACATTTTAATGGATTTCATTTTATATTGCAATATTTTCATATCTAAATGGTAAATGCACTAAAGCTTGCACCCTTATAACTCGATACAATGTAACATAATTTTTTATGTTCGAAGAGTAGATGTTACATGCATGTCATAATGTTGTTTCTAATTTTTAAAATATACCATATCATTCCCTTGCACCTGATCTATGACATGCGTTGTATTTATGACTAACTTAAGTACAAATAGTTTTACATTGATTAACTGGAATATTAATTTAATTTTTAAATTAATGTATGAACGTTGTAACAAAACCAATTTTGCAATAACCTTGACTTTTGGAACCAATTTAAAATTTATTTTTAATAGATTTTAATAGAAATTAAATATATTAAAATGATATATTTTGAAAATTAACAACTAAAAAATTATTTAAAACGAGTACAAACGTAAAATTTATAATATAATTATAAATCAAGCACGTAAAGTCGTGGTTGTTTGAAAATTCAGTTTTGAATTTCAGTTTAATGTATATAATTCAACATAAGTTAGAATTTGATGAAACAAGAAACATTAAAATTTGTTTAATAATATCTTTCTAATGAATGTAAGAAATTGAGATTTCATGTTAAAAATTGTAAGTTATGACCAAATTAAAATGTAAAACAGTCTCTATGAAAACATATTAATATTTTAATATTATTTAAGGCCTTAAGAATAGCCATTTTGCAAACAATCTACGTTTTTGATGAAACTAATTTTGTTGGATCCGGAACGTCAAATTATTGTCAAATTTAAAATTTCAAGTCAATTCGAATCTATATGTAAGCGTGATAAATTTAAATGCCTGTTCAATTATAGTTGTAAATTAAATAAGCTAGAAATAAGGCTATTTTTCAAACGGTCTCCAAATTCAATGAAATTAGTTTTGTTAGGACCATACTTGTGAAAAATAGATTCGTAATTTTTGAAATTAGTATGTAGCCGTGGCAAATTAAAACGTACGTTCAAATTCAATATTTAACGTTATATTTCAATTTTGATAAAATTGATCAAAACAGCTGAATCAGCTTACAACACATATCCCATTGTGTCCGGAATGGGGTGTTTGGTTAGGGGCTACTATCGTTGGATTTATTTGGAGTTCGGAGCGTTAAACAAGCAGCGTTGGAATTTAACATTATTAAATTATTATATATATACTAGTTTGGAACCCGTGCTTCGCACACGGGCAGGTAAGAAAGAGTTAATGTGAAGGAGAAGCAGCTTGGAGTTGTGTTATGGTGGTTGGTGGTGTGTATGGGTAGACATTAAATGAATTGGTAGGTGTATTAGTTATGTAAGCATATGTGAGAGTTGCTGGTGTAAGGAAGGAAACATTATATGGTATCGACATAATTTGTTCATTGCAATAAAGTAAAATAGTATTTGATCACTAGTTATGTAGTTGTAAATCGCTGGAAATTAGTAGTTATATTTCGTAGGTTGAAGGGGCATTCGATATCATGGTGAAGCTTAAAAGTAATGTGTGGTGCATATGTGCCAAATATTAATGGTGTAGTTGTTAACGATATTTTTCGTCAATACTCGGATTATAGTGTGTAATATATGCGTTCATGCGATTTGTCGTCGTCATGACTCAGAGTCTCCAAGATATAATCCTAGGCCTGTGACTTTAAGCTGAATCACCTTCTTCGAGGAATCAAAATATTTAAACCTAGCGGCCATTAGCCTTGCCCGAGGAGGGTGAATACCATACATATTACACGGTGGTATTTCGACTTGACCCTGGGGAAAGTTATTTAACTTGAAGTCATTAGGCATCATGGAATTGATAAGATACTAACCTATGATAATGATATTATGTGTTCCAATAAGAAGAAAATAGGCTAACGCTTCCCTTGAGTTCAAGGATAAAGGCCTCTCTATATTCGTTAACTCCGATTATTCCTTCGTGTCAAGTCTGCTCAAGTGAGAAGCCAGAATCACGACGGGGATCGGGTTAGGAATTCGTGGACGGTCTCCTTACATCGATGTTCGGGAATCTTAGGCTCAGCATGAGGATATGGATCAATCAAGGTAGATCCTTTTGGCGAGGAGAAGGGGACTTCGTGTTTTCACAAATCCCTCTTCCTCCGCCGCTGGGGCGCCTTGGTTGACCTTCTCATCAGAAAGGTTAGTGTTAACTCCCTGTTTCATCATTTTGACACTACAAGATTATAAAATCGTAAGATGAGTGAGATTCGGAATTGCCCATTCATAGTTTGCAGATTTATCAACAAGAATAAACGATTTGCTCTTCTTGGAAAGAAAGGAATTTAATTGAGAAATAAAAAGTGTGCCCCCCTTTATGGAGTTCCAAGGGTTCTATTTATAGAGAATCTGGAGTCCCTCTATGTGACACCCCACATCCGTTAATGTCACTCACTAAGAGAATGCATTAAGTTTCGTGAAGCGTTATAGGTAAATAAGAAAATAATAGCACAAGATAGACATGTAAAATAATAGCAGAATTAAAAACTTTATTAAAATCAAAACATCATGGTCCCAAATACCGAGTTTACATCATTGATTTGAAATTACTATTTACATGTTTAATAATCGTTCTTGCCAAAAATTATCAGAGTACAAAAGCATAAACGATATTTCCTAAGCAAAGCCATAAGAGAGTTGACAACAAGTCAAAGTCGTACATCCATATCCAAAACCTAAGCTAAGCTGAAAGAATCCAAATCAACTCTAAGCACTTCCACTATAAAAACCTGGGGGGGGGACAGAAGAGAGAGAAGAGGAAACAAAAAGGGTCATACATAAAGTCTGGCGAGTTTAGTTACTTTTAAATATAAATAAATAAAAGTATTATGGGAGGTACATAAAACTGGAAGAACAAGATAATAGTAACAATAACAAGTGTGAACTGAGCAAGATAAGATGAACAGGATATATTGCGCTTCTTAAATACATTTCTCTACACCATGCAGATACTAGTATATCAAAAATAGAATGATCCCTACTAATAACATTCCATTACATTTTCTTGATTATTAGTTTACTCGGGTTAATAGCACTTAAGACTTAAACACGCATCGTACCCATTTACTTTCCCCTGGATCCACCTAATACAACATACGTAGATATGTCTCTATATTGAGATACACCCCATGGTAACCCACTCGTACGGTCTCCACCATAGTGAACGCAGTCCCTTATCCTACGCCGGAGTGACGTATGGATCTCTATATAAAATGTTACGTTCTGCATATATCCACCATTACTACGCTACGTAAGCGTATGGACTGCCAACATCGATCGAATCAGATTCCTTATCGGAATAATGCCCTCTAGTCTACGATACATAACCCTGAGTAGATATGCATGTATCTAGACTGTCCCACGTATGTACTGTAACTATAGCTCGATGCCTCAATCGCACGTCCTTGAATGTGCACCGAGTTCCATGGCAGGGCTAAACAAGAAACACGGAACTCGATTGGGAGTTTTTCCATATCTGTACAGTCCGCCTTTAAGTGCCTTTAAATACTGATATTCCTTGGGTCTATTTTCCATGGTGGTTATGGTCCCACCTTGGCTCCTCCCTCAACTAGTAAAGACTACAGTGCTAAGCGACCTCCCCTAGTAACAACCAATCTAAACATCCATGTGGCGTCTACCCTCAACGCCGTACCTCGATAGTGAAAGGTGAAATGATATCTTGGGCTTAGCTCTAGTGTTTTCGCATCCTGCTGGCTGTCGATGACGGATATATGACAGTCTACTATCCTTGTTGGTCGTGACCTTCTCTACCTCCTCGTGAGGCAACCGTCGAATCACCCTGGTGTCACCTCGTCATAGCATTCTGACTGTATAGCTACATCTGCAGTCAAGGCCCACCCACCTAGTGGTTACGCCCAGACCCAACCTCTTCGAGTACAGCCTAAGACTTCTTTCACCGCATAGAGGACTACTAGGAGCATCTTACGTACTTCAGGAAGCTGCGTGCTTCCCATTCCAGTCCTTTGGAGCCGTCATAACAATCAGATGAATGTGCGCTCCCTTCGTGTCTTATAACGCCTGATGATCTACCTCATTGGGTTATTCACCCTCAAACGTACGGACTGGTCCAAGCGCCTTTCTTTAATATGTTGTTAGACCCTATGTCTAAACATTCTTTTATGCGCTTGCCTTACCTCACCGAGTTTCCATTTAACTTGGTTATTCCCATTCATATTGTATTCTAATTCAAATTACCAAGTTTCTCTTGCTTATTAATTTCAGTCATATAACTTAATCCATTTAAGTTTATTAATAAGCCCACAACATGTTATTTTCTAGATTGTGGCCCAAGGTCTGTAATCCACAATCTATCTTATATTCTTGCTTGGTTACATCATTACAATAACATGTTCTCCTTAATATGTTGTTAAGTATATCTAAATTCACATGTTTCCTAATTAACATGTCACTTACCATTTATGATTAAATATAACTTATTTATTTTATAAGTTTTCTTCATTCATTCTCATTTAATCATAAATTCAATTTACACCGTCACTACTACTTATCGTTGTTTACTTAGCAGATTATTATGCATATCTAATTCCATCATTTCTACAAGTTATGCTTACCCTACAAGGTGTCTTTAATTGCATAACTTTATTATATTTTCCACCAGTTATGTATACCACTAGGTGTCTATAATTACATAACTCTATTGGGTTAAGTTCGTGGGCCTATATGTAAATATTACCCACACCATTTATTTTACTTAACCCACTCATTACCCATCCAGTTTTACTTAACCCTAACTCAAGTTCATTATCATACAATCTTTATGGATTAAATTAGGTTAAGTAGTCTAATTCATTACCATGTCCAATTATGGTTATAACGGGCTAGACCTCCCACATTAGGCCTACAACGTGTGGATGCTGGATATGTCGGTCGGGGTCGGGCAGCCCTATTCCACAGTTGGGTCTAACCTCTTGTCTTAGCCCGATTCGTATCTGCACACTTAGACCTCTCATATTAGGTTCAACATTAGTGGCTGCTGGATATGCCGGTCGGGTGCGGGCAGACTTCCACCACTAATGCAACCTAACCTCATGTCATAAGTGCAATTACAGCTCCTAATCGTAATTACTAGACATTCCATTTTTAGTTATATGTCCAATTCATTATTCAAATCATAGAGTTTTACACCCCTTTTCAATTCACCTTTTAATTATGCACCATATGCTCTTTTTCCCAAGTTATAAGTCGAGGCATATACATGTACATATATATATATATATATATATATATATATATATATTTATATATGTGTGTGTGTGTGTTATGCACAAACCCAAATCTACATATTTTCCAATCTATGTCCCAAGTCCATATTCACCCATTTCAATATAAGTTATACCCAAATCCATATTCACATATTTTTCCAATGTATGCCTAAAATTCATATTCACATACGTCCCAATTTACGTCCAAAATTAGTATTTAGACATGTCACATTTTATACCCAATGTCATACTAACATTTATTCCAATGCGTGCCTAAATTCATATTATCAAACAAGACATATGCCCCCAAACGCATATTCATATATTTCCAAATTTGTGCCCAAATTTAGATCCATATTTTCCAATATGAATTATGCCCCAAATTATGTCTTTCCCAATTATTTCCAATTTCACACGTTCGCAATTTCAGCATTAGGTGTAACACCCTGCATTTTTAATGAAATTAAAAATGCGGAAATATGTATATATACATAGATATATTTAAGAGAAAAATTAAATATTGCAACAAAACATGAAAAAGAGGAATGAGAAAAGAATAATGTTTAGCATTGTTCTAAGGTTTTTAAACAAAAGATTTAGTGGCTCATTTGGTCAGAGCACGTGACTTGTACACAAGAGGTTTTGAATTCAACCCTCGCCAGTGCCATATTTTTTGTTTTAGGGGAATGGCTAAAAAGTGGCTTAGTGTGAACGCAGTTCAATAAAAAAAGCGGTTTAGTGTGAAATGGGTTAATATATATATATATATATATATATATATATATATATATATATGACATGCGGGTGTAAACACCCCTGCTGCTGCGCATCATGTTGCACACATGGCGCATTTTTATTTGTTGATGACGATTTTTGGATTTTTAGGGCTTATGTGCCTTTATATGATTGGTCTGGCGACATGTCTTTTCATTATGGATGGCTTAGATGAATCCCAGTCAGATCTAAGGATTCTAATTAATCCTACACATCTATATAAGCACACATAAAACTAAGCACTAATCTAAACTAAATTCATTCATAAGCTGCCATGCTGCTGCATCCTAAACTAACATAGCCTCCACCACAACTAATCAAATTCAATATAAAAGATAAAGATCAAAGCCTAAGAATTGTAAATAGGAGAACGATTGTACAAATGTCCAATTTTCTTCTCTGTGAGTACAGTTGCTTTCACAAGATAATTAATTAAAATAATTATGATAAGTTGTGATCTGGACTGTGTGAATATGCCTGTTGAATCATATGCTATTAGCCAGTTCTGTTATCATCTATTTTGTTAACATATGCCAGTTTGTTATCATATGTAATTAGATTCATTTTATGATGTATACTCCTATGTCTAATTACATATGTTTGGTTAGATTCATTCTAAGCAAGTTATGATCTATGCAAGTTTATATGCAAGTTATGCAAGTTTATATGCAAGTTATCTTTTATGCAAGTTTATATGCAAGTTATGATTTGTGCAAGTTATGATCTATGCAACTTAAGCAAGTTTATATGCAAGTTATGTTTTATGCAAGTTTATATGCAAGTTATAATCTATGCAAGTTATGTTTTATGCAAATTTATATGCAAGTTATGATCTATGCATGTTTATATGCAAGTTATGCAAGTTTATATGCAAGTTATGCAAGTTTATATGCAAGTTATGTTTTATGCAAGTTTATATGCAAGTTATGATCTATGCAAGTTTATATTCAAGTTATGCAAGATTATATGCAAGTTATGATCTATGCAAGTTTATATGCAAATTATGTTCATCTATGCAAGTTATGCAAGTTTATATGCAAGTTATATTCATCTATTCAAGTCATGCAAGTTTATATTCATATGTTTAGATCTGTGTAAGTTTATGTTTACAAGTTTAGATCTACACTAGTTCGCATTCCATATGTTGATTGGATCTATCTTATATTCTAGTTCACATTTATATGCTTAACTAGATTTATGCTATTTTATGCCAAGTATATGTTACCATACTTAATTAGATCTATATTGTTTTATGCCAGTTATGATGTCATGTGTTTCTTCCCTTTTTCCTTTTTATGAGTTGGGTTAATTGCGAGCCTATTGTATTACATGAATTATACGTACGAACAAGGTGGAAACGTTGGGGGAAAGTTTGGGTAAAAGTTGAATATTATGTAATTGGCAAAAATTGGGTTGTAATCATATAATTAATTTTGGACATAACAACTATATGGGACATAAATTAAATTGACTACACTTATGGATAATTGGCATACAAAAATATAGACTTGGACATGTATGGTAAATATGTAAATTGGCTAAAAGATGAACATGCCTAACCCGAGGTTAGATTGAGTTGCGGTGTAAGGCTGCCCGGAACTGACCAGCACATCCAGCAACCGCAACAACAGGTTTAGTGTGAGAGGTTAGCGCATAAAGCCCAAAACCCGAGGTTAGAATGAGTTTGCGGTAGAAGTCTGCCCGATACCGCCCGGCACATCCAACAACTGCAAAACAATAGTTCTAATGTGAGAGGTTGGTGCATTAATAAATCAATTAATGCCAATAAACAGACATGCTAAGAATGACAAGGTTAAGTTACATATGAATAGATGAAACTTAACCAAATACAACATGTTAATTAAACAAATCAGTGGGGTTAGGATAAATTGAGAACACTTAACCGTTATAACATGTTGATTAGGAAACTCTATTAATAGGGACCTATTTTAACAGTAACCCACATAGATGTACCATGGTACCCTAAACTAGGCAGGGTGGGTTACGATTACTGGGCTGATTATAAGCTAAAATAGCGGTGGGTGGTGCATTAGTATAGGTTCCGACGCGGACGTGCACCTGCTCCGAAGTGGAAAAATCAGGCACTGGGCATTAGTAGTGATACACTGTGCATCTTGAATTATGACGGGATGCCATCATAGGGATTGATACACCCCATGGTGGCACCAACACATGTATCTACAAACAAGCGAGGCTGAATGAAACATGTAATAAATACATGCGAGTTAGGGAGCCAATCGATTAGGGGTAGTGTGGGGACATCTAGTATCTTTTATGGGCAAGTAGCTGTTGAGGATTGTATGGGGTGGATACCTCTTACTAGATGTTACGCTTGAGGGCTACCAAGTGCGGGGTTGGGATCAACTCTTAGTATGGAACTAGTAATGGTATGGTGTAACTAGCATTGGTGCAGTGTAGGAATTATCTTATAGTGATTAGAAACGCAACCAAGGGTTATCCTATCCATCTTGCCTACCTTGTCATGCATGCTTATGTTACATTCATTTCTTACTTTCTAGTTTATGATCTTATCCAATTACTTTAATAATTATATTGTTAAAGTTACTGTACTTGCCAGACTTTATGTCTGACCTCGCTTGTTTCACCTCTTTTCTTTCCGTTCCCCCCACTATGGTTCTCAGGGTGGGCCTAGTGGAGCTTGATTTGGATCTCTTTCTCTCTCTTTGGAATGCCTGGATTGTTGAAAGTAAAGTTCAGTTTTATCTCCTTTTCATTATGTCTTTAAGATATGGGATTATGGTTTTAAAAAAATGTACTCTGATAGCTTTTGTACAAGACTTATACGATGTACTTGGTTTTAGTGTCTGAAGATGTAACCAAGCTTGTTGTCTGTTTCCGCTGCAATAAAGTTATAAAATTTTCAAGTACTACTTTAAGTATCTGTCTTGTGATTTTCTGTTTTATACTCTTATAATACTCTGCGAAACTTAGTGCAGTCCCTTTGTGAGTGACATCAACGGACGTGGGGTGTTACACGTGGTATCGGAGCTGAAGGTTACCAGAACAGATAAAAGATTTTGAAAAACCATTTTCAAAAGCATTTTTTATATAGAAGTATTTTCAAAAACATGTTTTAAAGAAGGAGTTTTCAAGAGAAAGGTTTATTATGAAAAACATAATCCCCAAAAGCCATATATCTTTCTTTCGATTCTTTGTTTCGAATCTCCCCCCTTTCCTTCTTGAGTCTCTTTCCCCGCATGTTGATGCTTTTTCTAAGATATGTAAGGACTTTCGTGCGATGGGCTGAAAACCATTACATAGGACCGGGACGTTTGTCTAAGCTAGAATTGGCTCAAGGAGGTGGATGAATCGTTTGGTATCTTTGAGAAAGACGATGGAAGGAAGGTTCAGCTAGCTGCTTGGTCGATGAGGGAGTTTAGGCTAAGGAGCACAACCCAAGGATGAGGAATTTGTTGATATGGCTTTAATCCACAAAGAAGGTAAAGGAGAAAGTGGAAAGAATAATTAACCCCGTGACAAAAGAAGGTGCCTTTATTGTGGTATAACGGGCCATGTAATTAAGGACTGTAGGAAGCAGAAGAGGCCTGGTTGTTTTCATTGCGGTGCGGTAGGACATCTGATTAAGGACTGCCCGAGGAGGCTAGGACAAGTGCAAGGGCAGAGGAAAGGACCTACTTCTAGAGGTCAGGTTCATGCTCTCATGGCACCAAGACAGGAGAGTGATGGAAATGTTTTTGTTAAAAGTTTGATTTTCCTTTTTGTTCATCCTGTTTGAACTTTGTTTGACTCGGGCGCTTCGGACTCACTCATATCTGCTTTGTTAGTTAAAAAACTGCACCTAAATACTAGTTTAGTTATGGATCCCATTGTACTCTCAAATCCTATTGGTGGTTTGGCTCATTTACCTATGCTTTGTCGGGATTTAAGAGTGTTTATCTTGGGCTTTGGTTTGAATGCAACACTTACGTTCTTGGTTTCATGGGCTACGGATTGATTGTAGGGATGGATTGGCTAGCTAGGTATGGTGCAATCCTAGACTGTGAAAGGAGTGTAGTTAGATTGTTGATTTGTTGTGGAAGAACCCTCGATATTTTTTGTGACCCTAGAGGTCCGGTGATGCTTAGCTTCCTAGATTCTCTTGACGTATCCATCGATGATTTGAAATTTGTCTGTTAGTCCGATGACGCCTTTGATGAGGTTCGGGGTTTACCACTGAGGCGCGAGATAGACTTCCGTATATACTTAGCAGATAATGCAAAGCAAGTTGCATTGCCAGTGCGCCACATGGCACCGAGAGAGAGGAGGGAACTCATTAAGCAAGTAGGGGAGCTACTTGAGAAAGGGTTCATAAGAAGAGGTGTTTCTGAATGGGGTGCTCCAGTTATTTTTGTTACAAAGGCGGATGGTTCACTTAGATTGTGTGTGGACTATAGGGAGCTAAATAAACTCACAAAGAAGAATAAACACCCATTATTGAGGATAGATGATTTGTTCGATCAATTGATTGGCGCTTCGGTTTTCTCGTAGTTGGACTTAGCTACAGAATTTCATCAGCTTACGGTAGCTGAGGAGAGTATAGATAAGACTGCTTTTAGGAAAACCGATGGTTTCTTCGAGTGGCTCGCCATGCGTTTTGGTTTGACAAATGCACCCCCATATTTTGTAGAATTGATGAGTATGGTGTTTAGGGAAGTTTCTAAACAAATTCGTAGTAGTCTTTGTGGATGACATTTTAGTATTCTCTTGAAGCGAGAGCATGCCCTACATCTTAGGGAAGTCTTAGATACTCTTCGATTACATCAACTCAAGGCTAAGTTCTCCAAATGCTATTTTTGGAAGGAAGTGAGGTTCTTAGGACACGTGGTCTCTAAGGAAGGGATAAAACTGGATCCCACGAAGGTGGTGGCAACCCAAGATTGGAAGGGTCCTAGAAACACAACGGAATTAATAAGTTTTCTAATGCTGGCAGGCTATTATAGGAAGTTCATTAAAGACTTTGCGTTTCACGAGACGAGAGCTTGAGAAAGACAATTCTTGAAGACGACACAGGGCCGGCAAAAGTCATGTGCTGATAAGAGAAGGACCGATCTTAAGTTCAGGTTTGGGGATATGGTTTTTATTATCATCGTTGAGGAATGTAGTTCGTTTTGAATCTGTAGGGAAGTTGGCACCGAGGTTCGCAAGGCCATTCCCCATTACAGAGAGGATTGGACAGATGGCGTACATAGTGAAGTTGCCAGAGAAGCTTAGTGGTGTTCATGACGTATTTCACGTGTCGCATTTGCGGAAGTGTTTACATGATATCACGGAAGTAGTGGAGACGAGCATGCTTAGGGAAGTGGAAGTGGGGCGAGATGCCACGATTAGACGAGCTCCTACATGCATCCTTGGATCAGAGGTCAAGAAGTTACGTAACTGAGTGGTCAAGTTGGTTGAAGTCCAATGGGGAGATGATCAAGGAGGCACGACTGGTGAAACGGAAGACAAGATTCATGCGTTATACCCTTTCCTTTTTGAGGGTATGATCTTAACTTCCCCTTTTCTGCCGCTTTGTTTCTACTTGTTCTATCATTTAGTATATCCTCTCGATTACATCTTCGATCTTTAGGTAGAAAAATCATATGTTTGTAAACATGTGTTTTAGACATATTATGTTTGGTGGATGCAAGTGTTTGCCAGTGGTTGCTCGTGGATGCATTTACATACACATTAGGCACTAGATCGGCTCAATCACTTTCATATTGCATATGAATGAGTGTGCATATTTAAATTAATGGATGTATATTGAATGCGTTATCATATGGATGTTGCATTTGAATGAATGGTTGTGCTCATATAAAAATGATATGTATCATTTGGATTCCTTTGCATACATGTTGGACTCATGGCACTGACATAATTTGCATTGAGGAGGTCAACTGAATCAGTAGACCGCCTGATCTTTGCATTAGATAAGGAACATATACTCACAACTTTTCATATGTTCATATAATCTTTCAAAGACAATGGATGCTTGTAGATGATGGATGAGTAGATGGATGATGGATGGTAGGATATATTCTTCTTAACTTGAAGATTTCGGGGACGAAATCGTTTGAATAGGGGAGAATGTAACACCCTGCATTTTTAATGAAATTAAAATTGTTGAAATATGTACATATATAGATATATTCAATAGAAAAATTAAATATTGCAACAAAACATGAAAAAGAGGAATGAGAAAAGAATAATGTTTAGCATTGTTCTAAGGTTTGTAAACAAAAGGCTTAGTGGCTCATTTGGTTAGAGCACGTGACTTGTATACAAGATGTTCTGAGTTCAATCCCTGCCAGCGCCATATTTTTTATTTTAGGGGAATGGCTAAAAAGTGGCTTTGTGTGAACGCAGTTCAATAAAAAAAGGGTTTTAGTGTGAAATGGGTTAAAAAGATATATATATATATATATATATATATATATATATACACACACATATATATATATGACATGCGGGTGTCAACACCCACGCTGCTGCGCATCATGTTGCACACATGGCGCATTTTTATTTGTTGATGACGATTTTTGGAGTTTTAGGGCTTATGTGTCTTTATCTGATTAGTCTGGTGACATGTCTTTTCATTTTGGATGGCTTAGATGAATCCTAGTCAGATCTAAGGGTACTAATTAATCCTACACATCTATATGAGCACACATAAACCTAAACCCTAATCTAAACTAAATTCATTCATAAGCCCCCATGCTGCTGCATCCTAAACTAACCTAGCCTCCACCATAACTAATCAAATTCAAGATGGAAGAAAAAGATCAAAGCCTAAGAATTGTAAAAAGGAGAACGATTCTACAAAAGCCCAATTCTCTTCTCTGTGAGTACAGTTGCTTTCACAAGATAATTAATTAAAATAATTATGATAAGTTGCGATCTAGACTGTGTGAATATGCATGTTGAATCATAAGCTATTAGCCAATTCTGTTATCATCTATTTTGTTAATATATGCCAGTTTGTTATCATATGTAATAAGATTCATTTTATGATGTTAACTCCTATGTCTAATTGCATATGTTTGGTTAGATTCATTCTATGCAAGTTTATATGCAAGTTATGTTTTATGCAAGTTTATATGCAAGTTATGGTATATGCAAGTTATGATCTATGCAAGTTTATATGCAAGCTATGCAAGTTTATATGCAAGTTATGTTCATCTATGCAAGTTATGCAAGTTTATATTCATATGTTTAGATCCATACCAGTTTATATGTTTAGATATGTGTAAGTTTATGTTTATAAGTTTAGATCTATGCTAGTTCGCATTCCATATGTTGATTGGATCTATCTTATATGCTACTTCACATTAATATGCTTAACTAGATTTATGTTGTACTATGCCAAGTTTAAGTTACCCATACTTAATTAGATCTATATTTTTTTATGCCAGTTATGATGTCATGTGTTTCTTCTCTTTTTCCTTTTTATTAGTTAGGCTAATTGCGAGCCTAACGTATTACATGAATTATATGTACGAACGATGTGGGAATGTTGGGGGGAAGTTTGGGTAAAAGTTGAATATTATGTAATTGGCAAAAAATGGGTTGTAATCATATAATTAATTTTGGACATAACAAGTACATGGGACATAACTTGAATTGACTACACTTATGGATAATTGGCATACAAAAATCTAGACTTGGACATGTATGGTAAATATGTAAATTGGCTAGAAGAAGAACATGCCTAACCCGAGGTTAGATTGAGTTGCGGTGTAAGACTGCCCGGAACTGTCTGACACATCCAGCAACCACAACAATAGGTCTAATGTGAGAGGTTAGCGCATCAAGCCCAAAACCCGAGGTTAGAATGAGTTTGTAGTAGAAGTCTGCCCAGAACCGCCCGGCACATCCATCAACCGCAAACAACAGTTCTAATGTGAGAGGTTGGTGCATTAATAGATAAATTAATGCCAATGAATAGACATGCTAAGAATGGAAAGCTTGAGTAACATATGAATAGACGACACTTAACCAAATACAACATGTTAATTAAACAAATGAGTGGGGTTAGGTTAAATTGAGAACACTTAACCGTTATAACATGTTGATTAGGAAACCCTAGTAACGGGGACCAATTTCAGCAGTAACCCACATAGATGTATCATGGTACCCTAAACTATGCAGGGTGGGGCACGATTACTGGGATGATTATAAGCGGTCAAAATAGCGGCGGGTGGTGCGCCAGTGTAGGTTCCAACGAAGTACGGGCGTGCATGTGCTCCGAAGTGGAAAAATCAGGCACTGGGCATCAATAGTTATGCACTGTGCATCTTGAATTGTGTTGGGTTGCCATAATAGGGATTGATACACCCCATGGTAGGACCAGCACATGTATCTACAAACAGGTGGGGCCGAATGACACAAGTAATAAATACATGCAAATTAGGGAGCCGATCGATTAGGGGTAGTGTGGGGACATCTAGTATCTATTATGGGCAATTAGGTTGTCGAGGATTGTATGGGGGTGGATACCTCTTACTAGATGTTATGCCTGAGGACTACCAAGTGCAGTGTTGGGATCAACTCTCAGTATGGAACTAGTAATGGTACGATGTAACTAGCATTGGTGTAGTGCAGGAATTATCTTATAGTGATTAGAAACGCAACCAACGGTTATCTTATCCATCTTGCCTACCTTGTCATGCATGCTTATGTTACAGTCATTTCTTACTTTCCAATTTATGATCTTATCCTATTACTTTAATAATTATATTGTTAAGGTTACTAGAGTCGCCAGACTTTATGTTTGACCTCGTTTGTTTCACCTCTTTTCTTTCCTTTCCCCCCCAGGTTCTCAGGGTGGGCCTAGTGGAGCTTGATTTGGATCTCTTTCTCTCTCTTTTTGGAGTGCCTGGATTTCTGAAAGTAAAGTTCAGTTTCATCTCCTTTTCATTATGGTTTTAGAAAAATGTACTCTGATAGCTTTTGTACAAGACTTATATGATGTACTTGGTTTTGGTGCTTGAAGATGTAACCAAACTTATTTTCTGTTTCCGCTGTAATAAAGCTATAAATTCTTTAACTACTACTTTATGTATCTGTCTTGTGATATCATGTTCTATACTCTTATAATACTCCGTGAAACTTAATGCATTCACTTTGTGAGTGAAATTAACGGACGTGGGGTGTTACATTAAGCCTAGGCTCGAAGGTAGCCTGGCTATATGAAAATAAAAAGGGAAAAGAGGGAGAGAAGAGAATTGGAACATGCATAATAATTCATCAATAATAAACTGATAGAAACAGGCATAAACTGAATAGGCATATTATGACAAGACTTAACATAGTAGCGGTACAAACATATAAAAGTAGATCTGATAGTTATGTCATAATAGAACTGATTAGGCACCGATTCAAGATCCAATTTTTATATACATATCATGATTACTATTAAATATTCAGATCTAAAAATAACATGAATTCACAGTGAATAGATCTGAGGAAATGGATCCAAACTACTGCGAAGAACATGTTGAATAAGTTGTTGTAGCCACCTTTAAATTTGTTGTAGCAACCTTCGAATATATATAATCTTCTTTAAATTGGTTTAGAAGAAGAAGAAGAAGAAAAGCCATCTTAATTTTTCTTTGCAGCAGAGCTTCGCCGTCAGCATTATTTTAGATGAACAAAACCTAGGTCTAGGGTCCTTTATATAGGAGTGGCGGAGCAATGAAGACCTTCAGATTGGACTAGAAGCCATCAGAATCATCCACGTCAGAGAAGCTTCCAGAACCATGGGTGGATCAACCCCCTTCAGGGGTGTCGACCTTGATCGACCCCCTGGTCAACCCAGCGGGGCTCGGGTCGACTTCAAAATGTCGGCCCTTCCTCGATTTGCGCGCCGGATTTCTTGTTTTGCTGATTTTTGAATAATTTTGAATTTATATGTATATATATCATCCTTATATGCATACAAACTTCAAACCTTAATAACTTCTTAATACGACGTCCAATTTACGCAAACCAAATGTATATCTTGACCAGAATTTCGAGATGGATGCAATGGCATAGTCTGTTTTACGCAATTTTGAATATTTAATTAAGATTTCCTTAAATTCATTGTTGACATTGTATTTCACACTAATTATTCTTTAATCCATCATTTTAGCGTCGTTAAAATTCCGAGGTGTTACACTCTATCAATAGGGTGTTGGGCCTAAATGATTTCAGTCGGCCGCTATTTTCCTTGGTCTCGGGTATCTGACTGTCGGTCATCCTCGTGGTGCTAGTTATGGTCTTCAAAGCGAGGTTCCCGGGTGAATTGGGGCCTCCCCACAGTGGGAATGAATTTATTGCCGAGACCGGTTGCGGAGGCATTTCGAATTTCTCGGCGGATGCTACCAAGTGTCAGTCCTTTAGCGTAAACCTTCGGATGTAGGCTTTCGGCTTTATCGTGGGTACATAGAGGAGCCTGCCCTTATGATGTACGTGTACGCCCGCCAATTTAGAACCTTTGATGGTTCAGGTACTAAGTAGATTAGTACGTGTTGCCTGCATCCCTGCTTTGAGTCTTGGCTTAGCCTTCCGGTTTGATTCTCTAGAAGGTAGCTTCCGGTGATGCCCATGTTACTAGTGAAGGCACCCCCTTTGTTATCTATGGAGCCATTTTTTAGGTGTCGGTTACGGACCATCTTTATGCTCTGATCCGCTACTCTTCTTCTTTTGATGTGTTGGCGTTACGTCGGTTAATTTCTGGTAGATAGACCATGCCAGATGAACTTTTGTTAATGCTCTGTAGGTTTCGGGCCCCTTCTTTTCAAAAAAGGGGTATCAGCCAGAGTCGCTCTCTAGTTCTTCATCCCTTCCTTATATTCCTTCGACATACCTTCAATGTCAACCTACACTAAGATTGTTTTGGTAGTAACATATGCCCCCTAGTAAAGGGTCGCCTTGACTTTCCAAGTCAAGCTTCTTTTTTCGAGCTTCCTCTTATTGGTTTGTCAGCTATTTTTCAATGCTTAGTTATGCCATAAGTTCTACCGAAGAGAATTCTTTTGGCGCCTCGTGGAGGAATTAATTGACCTAGATTCAGGCCTTGATGGAAGATTGAAAATTCTTTTCAATGATGATGTGAGTCGAATACTACCCAGACTCAGACGTGTTAAGATTAAAGAGGCAAATTCACCCAGATTCGGGTATTTAAAGATTGGAGAGCGGAAACCCTTTTGGCATAAGTGAAGAGCCGAGTCTATCCAGATTCGGGTATTTTAAAAATTAAGGACTGGAAACCCCTCCGGTATTAATGACGAGCCGAATCCACCCATATTCGGGTATTTTAAAGATTGAAGACCAGGAACCCTTCCAGTAGTAATAACGAGCCGAATCCACGCAGATTCGGATAATTAAAGATGGAAGATCAGGAACCCTTCCGGCGGTAATGATGAGCCGAATCCACCCAAATTTATGTATTTAAAGATTGAGGACCGGAAACCCTTCCGTCATTAATGAAGAGCCAAATCCACCTAGATTCGGGTATTTAAAGATTGAGGACCGGAAACCCTTTTGGCATTAATGAACAGCCGAATCCTCCTAGATTCGGGTATTTTAAGATTAAGGACCGGAAACCCTTCCAGTATTAATGAAGAGCGGAATCCACCCAGATTCGTTATTATAAGATCAAGGACCGGAAACCCTTCTAGCATTAATGATGTAAGCATCCCCTTCGGATTTAATTTGGGAAGTAGAGGTTGTACGTGCTTCTTGAGCCTCCCCTTGGGCTTTTGATGTCAAAGAAGAGGATGTACGTGCTTTGTTAGCCACTCTCTAGGCATGTGTGCTCGGAGCACTTGGCTAGCTTATCCACAAGCAAGGCCCCAAGGACTTACCCGACCTACCTCCAGGAGTAGCCTTATCCTAATCATCGTAGGCGATGATAAGGTCTTAGAAACTTAGACGAGTCCATCATAGATACGGAATTAAGGCTTATTTTTTTGATGCTCTATACGGACCATCGTAGGCTCTAATAGAGGCTTATACGCCACCCCCTCCAACGGGTGCCTTATCCTGACCATCGTAGGCGATTATGGGGGATTGCGTTCCCTTCTGCGGGTAACGTGGAACATAGGCAGAGTTAGGACGTGCTCTTCTATGAGATGAGGTAGGACATGCTTAGTCCTAGCAGAGGCCGAGCGTACTCTTTTGCGAGTAGAGTCAGGGCATGATAATTTTTAGATGCACTACTACGACCATCTCTGGTTTGAAACGGTGGCTTACTCTTTTGATGCTTTAACCGTTCCCCCTTTGGTTTGGGTAGGGAGAAATACAAACACAACCATCCCCTTTGGGGGATGCCTTATCCCGGCCAATTTGGTAATGATGAGGGATTCAATCCTTTTTTTTCCAGCTTGACCACTTTTGGGTTTTTCTCGAGTTACCGGGAGGGTTTCCATGCCCTTGGTTGTTTGATAATTTCTTAGGAGGAAAATACTGTCCTTTATTCCTTTATGGTTGGGAAATATGGCCTCAAATATTCCAAGTTCCATGTTCTTGGAACAGGATCTCTGTTGGGCCTGCGTAGCTAATAGGTACCGGATATGACCTCTTGATGGACAACTAGAGGTCTTTCCCAATTCGGACCGAAAGAACCATCTGCTGGGTTCTTGGTGTTGGCCGTTACTCTTCGCAATACTAATTCACCTTTAGCGAAGGTTCTAGCTTTGACCTTTGAATCGTAATATTTTGTGATCCTTCTTTGGTATTCGCGGTTTTGGCTGCAGCCTCATCCCTTAGTCCCCGTATCAAGTCTAGCGATTCCTTTCTTAACTCCTGGTTGGGGTCAAATGAGTATGCTACCCTTCTATGTGATGGAATTTCGACCTCAACTGGAAGCATAGCTTCGCATCCATATGTCAGGGGAGAGGGGGGTGTCCTGTAGCTGTTTTTGGTACAAGTTCTGTATGCCTATAGCACTAGAGGCAACTCCTCTGCCCAATTTCCTTAAGCCTGATTTAGGCGTTTTTAAGTATTGTCTTAATGGTCTTATTAGCAGCTTCTACTGTTCCGTTAGCTTTCAGGTAGGCTACAGAGGAGAAACTTTTTATGATTCCATTTTTATCACAAAATCGGTGAACTCTTCACTCCCGAATTGTGTTCCGTTGTCCGATATGATATTATGAGGGATTCCGAAGTGGGTTACGATATTTTTTATTATGAATCTAAATGCCTTTTTGGATGTGATAGTCGGAAGGGGTTCCGCCTCTACCCACTTAGTGAAGTAGTCGATGGCTACTACGACATATTTAGCTCTGCCGTTGGCGAGTGGTAAGTGCCCAATTAAATCTTTCCGCCATATTTCGAAATGTCAGGGGCTCGATATAGTGGTAAGGTTGCTGAGAAGAAGTCGTGGTACCTTAAAGTACTTCTAAGATTTATCAACTCTCTTGATGTACTCAACTGCTTGACTAACCATCCGTGGCCAATAATAGCTTTATCGCATGACCCTTTTGGCCAGCTTGATCCCACTAGAATGGTCCCCGCACCATCCTTCATGTGCTTCTTTTAACGGGCTATGTACATCTTCGAAACTTACACACCTTAAATATGGATGTAACTGTCCCTTTTTATAAAGTACGCCATCTATGATGACGAATGTGGAAGCTCGGTGTTTTATTTTTCTTGCATCTTGCTTACTAAAGGGTAACGTCCCTCTTAGGAGGTAGTCCTCTATGGGAGACTGGGAGTCATCCACGTAGTTCCTTGTTGGTGGCTTATTTCCATTAGGCGGATTGCATCACGGAGTTTCCTTCTTGGACTTCTCCATCTCCCCTTCTTAAGGCTTGGGATCTGGTCAAAACTAATAACCCATTTCCCAGAGAATGATGCATAAGATAATTATTCAATCATTGATAGTATAAATATATGTAGTGACTTTTGAAAAACCATAAAATATTTAAACATCAACTACATGGAGATCTTCTAAATACTAAAAGTTTACCACACTACCATATGGATAAAACCTCATAGTTTATTTATACATTGTGTATAACTTTCAAACAACCTTTTTTTCCTTCATCAAACAGAAGGATACATTTTTATTCATGCACACAGAAATAAAAGAAAAGAGATCCAATGTATTATGTTTCTTCATTACGAGCTGCAATCCTTTCCACAACTCTCTGCGCAACTAATAATATTACCTACTTCTTCAGCTGTAAAAACACAAAAATTAGTGGCCTACATTGAATATTTCATAAAATTAGATATTAAAAAAATGCTAAACTTACGATAAATTTCAAATATTCTTTATTTTTAATTTCTCTAAACAAGTTAATGTTATAATGCATATTTACATAAATAATGAACTTATTATTGACCAGGTTCTCTAAAGATATGGAAAAGTAGCACTACAAGAAAAGCTGTATATAGCAACAGATTTTTAGCAGCGGAAAATTCCATCGCAAATTAGCGACGGATTTTCAAGGACTTTGTAAGAGATAATATTCTGGATTTTATATGTCAACTTATTTTAAATTATTTCCATCGAATATAATTTCTGTCACTAAATCATTGGAAATCGCAGCACTTTACCGTCATAAAAAATTTAACACTAAATTCCGCTGCAGATAGACGCTGTTTACCATCGTCAAAATTTTGACGCTATTTTTGCGGTAGTTTTCCAAGAGATTTGAAAAGGACTTTAATATTTATTATTTATATAATGTTTTACATTTCTGTTTTTACTTAATAATTAATAAGTAAATATAATTTTTAAATAATTAATGTTAATAATATATTAATAATAAATAATTACTATTAAAATTAAATAATATTCAATAGCTAGTGTTGATTAATTATTAATTACTATATAATATAAATAAGAGTTAATAATAATTAATAAAATAGATTAATATTCGCTGTTCAATTAAATTTATTTCGATAATCAATGATTAGTATGTATTAATTAATAAATAAATTGTAATTAAGAAAAACAGAGTGTTCAAAGTTTAAAAATAAGAAACTGAATAAATATTAAAGAATTTTGAAATTCAAACATTACTGTATAAGTTATTATTTTTAAAAAATGTAAAATTTTATAATATTTAAAAAACTTATAAATGATAATTTATTATTATTATATAAAATAAATAATACTTAAAAACTTATAATATTCAAACATTACTATATAAGTTATTATTTTTACAACAATTGATAAACAAAACGTTGTAAAAGGTGTAACTTTACAACATTTTTGACAAAAACATTGTAAAAAACTTATGTTTTCAGAACGTATTAATTCAAAATTTTAATAATTATAATTGATAATTATGTTTAATACGTATTAATTCAAAGTTTTAATAATTATGTTTAGTACATATTAATTATTGTCTAGTATCTAAAATTTAATAATTATAGTTATTTATTAATTACATTTAAAATATATAAAAAAATTTATAAATTAATACTAAATAATTAATATACAATATAGTCATTAATCAAATTAAATAATCAAAAATCATTATTTCTATATATATTTTGAGGTTTTCTTTAGTAATATCTGTACTTGTATAAACAAGTATTCATTCGTTTTAAGTGGCAAGAAATTTGTCTTTAACCTATCGTTCTACGCCTTCAAATTGAAATTCACTTCATGTTTCTAAGTTCCCTCCAAACCAAATTTTTTGTCGTCTTTAGCTAAATATTTCCCTCCATTCGTTCCATCCATCCGTTCGTTCCCACTTTTCTACTTATCTATCCATTCATTTTGTAACAACCCGTATTTTTAATAACCTAAATCGAGGCAGAATTTAATTCTAAAATCTGAATCAAGGGAAACGGGCTATGCCATTGCGTTCGTCTCGGAAAAATACGCGAAATAGAGTCCGAGTTTTCGAGAATCGGAGTCCGTATGACTCGATTAAGGCCCAACGAAGTTTTCAGAAAATTTCTAAGTAAAAACAGATTTCAAATTCAAGTTTGAAATTGGAAATTTGGGCCAGTTTGGGCCAGGCGGGAAAATTCCCGCCAGAGCACCCAAGTCGACAGCCCTGTCGACTTGAGAGTCGACTTGGTTGGACCCAAGTCGACAGCCCTGTCGACTTGGCTGTCGACTTGGTCCAGCCGGGCTGTTTAGCCTGGTGCACCATTTTGAGATTATGTTGAGCTTGGGGGCCAGATACGGTTTTGAGGGATGAGATTGGAACTAGGGTTTAATCCTATGGCCTAAAACACTTGCCTAATCTATAAATAAGACCCTAACTGTAATAACCCGGAAAATCTGGGCCAGTTTAAAATTTTTATTTTAGCGATTTTAGCGAATTTTGAATATTCAAAATAGATTATTTTAAATAATATCAACGAGAAATTTATTTTGAATATAATTCGAACGCATATATTATATACATCGGTGTTAGAATATAAATATTTATATATAATTATAAATAGAATTGAAAATGGCGCGGTAGTTCGATAATTCGATTTCAAACTTCAATTGAATGTACCGGGTGCAAAACAATCCGGATTTTAGTGAAACCAAAAACATTAGGATCTAATTGATGATATCTTTCCAACGAATCCGAAAAATCAAAATTTCATAGCGGGAATCAAAAGATATGTCCAGTTGAAATTTATGAATAGTCGCTATGGAATTCAGGCCCTTAAAAATGGGAATTTTGCAAACGACCTCGGATTTCGACGAAACCAGTTTTGTTGGGTCCGTGATGTCAAATTATTGCTAGGTTTCGAATTTCATAATTTTCTGAATCAATATGTGAGCGTGGCATAGGAAAACGCGTTTGACCAGTTTCAGTTGATTTTAATCGACTGGAAAATGGCCATTTTTCCAACGGTCTCGGAATTCGACGAAACTAGTTTTGTTAGGACCGTATCATCAATACGAAGCTAGAAAATATTTTTTTGGAATTTTTCTAGTTAGTATGTGACCCCGGTAATTTGAAATGTACGTTTAAAATTCAATGTAAGGATTTAAATGTAAATTAAACGGAAACTGATTCAAACGATCGAATCAGCTTATGATACATATCCCATTGTGTTCGGAATGGGGGTAATTAGCTATGGACAACAGGCGGTGGGTTTCGTTTCGAGTTCAAAATAAAAAGTTACCCGTTTGAAAGTTAAAAATAAAATATTATATATATTTATATTTTATAATTCTCCTTAACCCCCTACCTTCCACATCGTTTCATTCAAAACGAAAATTAAAAAAAAATGAGGAAAGCCGCTTCTCAGATCGCCTCCGCCCTCCGATCCCGTTCGCCGCCGCCAGCGCTGGCGTGGGCCACCGCAGCCTCCCTCCTTCCTTCCTCTCTCCTCCTTCCTTCTTCTCCCTCCTGTCGATTCAAGGCGCGAGCCCCACAGCCCCCCCTTTAAACCGCCGCCACCCTGCCTTGACCACCGCACGCGCCTGCCCTCAGCCATCACCTCCGACGAACCTCCCTCCAGCCACCACATTGCCTAGCGTCGCCCCTCCTTTCCCCAATCGAAACCCTAAGCCCCTTTTCCCCCCAAAATCCGACCGCTCCACCATCCTCCTCCGCCTCCAACAACCCTAGTCGCACCTCCTCCTCTGCCTACCGCCGCGTCAGCCCCTCTGTAAGTAAACTGATTTTTATTTATTTAGTAAACTGATTTTTACTTATTTTGAAAACTGATTTTTTATTAGGAATAAAAACTGATTTTCCTGTTTTTATATATAGGATTATGAAATAAAAGTTCAATTTTTATGACGAACATTGGCTTGAAATTTTTATAAAGAATGTTGTTTTTGAAATATATAAAGCCTAGATTTTAAATGCGAAAAAAAATATAATTTTCATATTATATAAGTAGTAAAAATATAATCTTTTATATTGTAGAAAGATAAAAATAAGATCTTTGCATAGTAGGAACTATAAAAATATAGTCTTTACTATATAGACGAAGTAAAAATATGATTTTTATATTTTTAAAGTAATAAAAATATGACTTTTATATTTTTAAGGTATTAAAAATATAGTCTTTACTAGAAGATGTAAAAATATGATTTTTGGTTAGGTAGAGAGTTAAAAATATAATCTTTACATGATAGGAATATTAAAAATATCATCTTTATATGTGTAGAAAAATAAAAATGAGATTTTTATAAAGATGAAATCTTTAAATTTGAAAAGGCGAAGTCTATGTTTTTATAAAGGCGAAAACTATATTTTAGAAAGGCGAAATCTTTATATGGAAAATAGCGTGATAAAAATATAATTTTTATCTATATGGCATAGTAGTAAAAATTCGATTTTTATATATTGAATAATGGAATAAAAATTCGATTTTTAAATGTATGAAGCGATTATAAAATATGATTTTTAAATTGAAAGTGAACAAATAAAAATGTGATTTTTATTTTAAAGACATCAAAATATAAAAATGAGTGATTTTTATATATGAAGTGGCTACGGGCAACGAAGATGACGAAGATGCGATAGCGATGTAGATTTCTATCAATGAAGTGCCGTGGAGATTTGGATAGCTATCTGTGAGAATTTCTCACCTTTCAATCTCTTTTTCTAGTTATATATATACTAGGATGCAGACGGTGTTTAGTAGCACCCGACACCCGTCATCCACAGAACATGGATGGCTTGTTTGTTAAATTGTTTGATTGCAAAAATTAATTAGATTATTTGATTGAAATTGAATTGTTTGGTGAGAATGAATGGATTTGATTGATGTGTGAATGGCGTGGGCCTTCACTAGACCGGGGATAAGGCTAGACCTCGTCCCGTTTCTAGTATCGTGCCGTTATGCCGCCGAAATTTTCTAAAATAAGTTAGAAAAATAAAAAAAAAATCATTTTATTTAAAGAATGAACTGAATAGAAATTCATATGTTAAAATAAAAATGTTTTATCGTTAAAAAAATAATTTTTAACGTGAATATGAATATAGTGAATGTGAATAAATAAATATTCATTTACAAACCGGACGGTTTGTTTATGTACACCTATTTGAAGGACATTGATTGGGTCGATAAATTTTACACATCGCCCAACTGCACAATTAAAATCTGTGTTTGTTGATTTGAAACCCCACACGGGTGTTGGGATGAAATATGAAGTCCACTCATCCTGATTGATTAAATATGTCGATCGATTGATTGACAGGCTGTATAAGCGTTAGATATCTATATTTGATGCTTATACAGTGTAGTGCACTTTGGTTGATGGTTGATTCTTTTTCAATGCTATTATATACATGTGTTGTATGAAAATCCATATAATTAATTTTATATGGTGATTGATTGGGCCTCATTCCAATCTAGAAAATAAAGAATAATATAAAATAAATGTTCATGTGTTGACTGTACTCATCCGTTGAGATTAGTCATGTGTTGAACGAAATATTTTTATAATAAAATTTACATCTTTATCAATATAATGTAAATGTTCATGTGTTGACTGTAATCATCCGTTGAGATTAGTCATGTGTTGAACGAAATATTTTTATAATAAAATTTACATCTTTATCAATATAATATAAATGTTCATGTGTTGACTGTACTCATCCGTTGAGATTAGTCATGTGTTGAACGAAATATTTTTATAATAAAATTTACATCTTTATCAATATAAAATAAATGTTCATGTGTTGACTGTACTCATCCATTGATATTAGTCATGTGTTGAACGAAATATTTTTATAATAAAATTTACATCTTTATCAATATAAAGTAAATGTTCATGTGTTGACTGTACTCATCCGTTGAGATTAGTCATGGGTTGAACGAAATATTTGAAATAGAAATATTTGAAATAGAAATATTTTGATAATAAGAAATATTTGAAATAGAATATTTGAAAAAAGAAATATATGAAGCCGTGTTGATTAGATTGACGCCATTTTGACGTGAACGATATTTATGTCGATTTTATTAATTTGAGAAATGAATTGAATATAAAACGATTTCGAAACGAATTGAATATAAAACGATTTCGAAATGAATTGAATATAAAACGATTTCGAAATGAATTGAATATAAAACGATTTCGAAATGAATTGAATATAAAACGATTTCGAAGTGAATTGAATAGAAAACAATTTCGAAATCAATTGAATAGAAAACGATTTCGAACTGAATTGAATAGAAAACGATTTCGAAATGAATTGAATAGAAAACGATTTCGAAATGAATTGAATAGAAAACCAATTTGAATTGAATCGAATAGAAAACCAATTTGAATTGAATCGAATAGAAAACCAAATTGAATTGAAAACGAATTCAAATTGAATAGAAAGGGAATTGAAATGAATTCAAATTGAATTGAAATTTGAATTGAATAGAAATGAATTTTAAACGAAATTATAAAGAAGAATTCAATTTTTCTTTGAATTGAAATGGAGGTTGAAATCGTTTTTGAAATGAATTCAAAACTATTTATATAATTCATTTTAAATAAAAATCGACGAAATATATATTATATATATAATATAATGGCCTGAATAGAACGCGCCGCGCCGCGGCAGTTCATAAATTTCGACCATTTATTTCAAACGGACATTACGGGAGATCCGACCGTCGGATTCTCCTAAAACCGGAACCGTTGGGTTCGTATCGAAAAGAGCTTTCTAACGAATATTAGAAATTCAAAATCTAACGGTTGGATTTGGAGATACGTCCAAATCAAATTCGAAAAAGGTCGCTGTAAGTTCAGTTCGATGGCCATTGTTGGAAATCGACTGTACGGGCCTTGATAAAATTATTAAAAATAGTAATAATTTATGTAAAATCATAAGAAATGATTTGAGAGAAATTGGGGTGAAAAACTCCATATTTGAAAAGATAAAAAATAGATTTTTATCGAAATAAACTATATTGAACTAAATTTAAAACCCAATTATTTTTAAATAACTTGATTAGATTTAAAAAGGGGTTTTAAATAACCGAAATTTCTAATATATTTGATTGGATATAAAATGGGTTTATTGTGAACGGTGTTTTAAATAACACTAGTTCTTTAACCCGATAATAAATAAAATGTAATTTGGGTTTGTCGTGAACTGTGTTTTAAATAACACCTAGTTCTTTAACCCAATAAAAGGAGTTTTAACGAACCTGCAATTAGATTGAAATATGAATTGATAATCTAAATTATCAAATTTAGAAAATGAGCGAGAATGGAGTATTACCAGTTTTGCTCCAAAGCGATAGATAAATCTTTAATTAGATTTGAACGTGAAATGGTAATTAATTTTACCAATAACACCGTGGTTTTAGATATGGAGTATTACCAGTTTTGCTTCATGGGATGAATAGGTTGGGATTGGGAAATAAAATAAATAATAACTTCGGTGTGGTTCGCTAATCTTGACTAGTTAGAAAAACCATAATTTGGTTTGAAATGACATCCATAGGAAGATTAAAGGATAAATTTGAAAGAATTTATCTTGGATAAAATTTATGGGAACCTTTCCCTAAAAATGTGATTTTGTGAATAAAGGAATATTCTGAATTGGAATGAGGCGTATGTTGTGTTTGTGTAACATTTGTTTTTAATATACGCGGGACGTTCGGAAAGTCCGGGTTTATACCCATTCTGAATGATCGATTCGACGATAAGTCGAAGATGAAGACGGTGGTCGAAGACCGGAAGTCTTCACATCGTTTGGATAATTACTGACGATCCTGATTGGGCTGTACACCCAAGAGGATGGAAATAGTTGGTGGTCGTCCAGACGTACTTGGAGATGGATGGATATGCGAGGAAAGTGCCTCCGGTTTCGTTCAGACCCAGAACGGACTTGTAAATGGATTGTGTGTCTGACATTGGATTTTATTCTGTGTTGATTGATTTCTATTAAATATACATCTGTTTGGCGGCGGAGTATTTATTCTTTTGCTTAACGCCCTTCTCTAAGACGTACGAGCTCAGAGGTTGTATATCGATGGACATCAGTCGCATGGCATGAATTGCCTGTGTGGCATGCTGAGTTGCATGGATCAAGGCTTCTATTGAAAAGAAAAGTCTTGTGGTTGATGATCAAAGCACGCCTACGTGGCAGCTTTGTGTATAACGTGAATTTGCGAGCCTCACACCTCGGTATGAGTCAAAAACGGGATACGGACTGTAGGGAGAGCACGACATTTCTTTCTAGCTTTGGTGGTGTCAGTGACTAACCAGCCCTGACATTTATATACTTTTCACCTATGTGGTTGTTGGAATGCGAGGCGCCTCGATTATAGGTCTGTAAGGACCGGGAAACGTGTGTTTAGGAATAAATAATCCTCTAACGTAAGTGAGGACCGGCCCTGAAGCATCCAGGGGTGGCCCAGAGTGTGTAGCCCCGAGGCATTTGCTAGAGTGTCTCGAACGCGGAGAGGAGCTTGCCCCTTGCCTCGACTAATGACGGAAACCCAATTTCCAATACGTGTAATTCGGTTTTAATTGTAGAACTAGTATGGCGACATAGTAGATGGTAGCTATGCCGCCTATGATTGATATTTATGATTGAAATGTTTTGACACTATACACTTATTATAGTATCAAATGATTTGTTTTAAACGTATCAAGCATGCTTTGGCTGTTATAAGGGAAAAACCTATCCCCCGGCTTGCGTTGCATTGTGTGATAGGACCTGGGTCTTATAACAGCTTCATTTTTCTTTATTTAGCATTGCGCTGTTGTTTTATGCACTGGTATTCTTGGGAGGAAACCCGTTCCGTGTTATACGGCTTGGTCCCTTGATTTACCTAACTTTACAACCAATATTAATAACTGTTTTAGTTCTCACACCAGTCACATGACTGACCTGGAGTTTATTGTTTTAACGTAAACTCTTGGTGCTCCTATTTTCCGCACGGGCAGCTAGTAGTTTTGGTTTTGCAGATTTATATTCACAGGATCCTGGTTTACAGCTGGAATGATATCCGGAAAGCTCTGTATCCGTATATCACCTTCAGTTGTGCTTTGTATTATTTTCCACTGCTATGTAATTTATTGTAATCTCTGATATTTCTGTGTAATATTTATTCATTTATACTCTGTATATTCTTGTAATCTGATGCATTGTTGTAATATACAATGAAATGTTCTCATGTTTGTGTTCTGATTTGTCCTGTTCTCAAACAGTCAGGGGTTTCGAACGGTCTAGATCGGTTTAACGACTGATTCGGATCGAGCGAAATTCCCGGCCGTCACATTTGGTATCGGAGCTTTGGTTTACAAAGCTCGAGAACAAGACACATTAGAACCATACGAAAGAATTCATCAGATATTGGATTAGTAATATCCAATTAGAATGACTCGTTAGAGATAGGATCAGTAGTATCCTAGAACGAGTGTGAAGAGTATATTTTTCAAATGAAAACAATTTTGTTTTGAAAATTTAAATCGTTTTAAACGTATTTGATTATTTATTTATTTTGAATATGGACAATCTAATATATAAAGATTTTTCATATACGCGTCATGAACGTATATTCGAAGTTTTAATATATTAGATAGATATAGGATCACACTCTAGTCGCCCGGACCTGATTCTGATGATTGACGCGTCATCATTAGTAATCAGTTTCGTGTTTCAAAGGTGTGCTTTCTATATGTTTCCATTAGACTGGTGTGAGAACCAAAATTAATATAGATAGAACACTTTGTTGTGAATTGGCATCAAAAACATGATTTTTTGTATATATATCAAAATTATGAATTTGAAACTCTAATTCACTAATTGATTGATGTTTGTGTTTTTTGTTTATTTGTTTGATAATTTTGAAACCATTATGCCTAATTGAACCAAATATTGAATTGTATTAAAAATTGGTCGCATTTGCTTGCATATACATATACTTACATTGAACAGGTCATAGCAAGGAGGCTAGAGCAGAGAATAAATTTGTTTGCCCAACAAATAGGTACATGTTTACTACATAATTTACTGTTTTGTTTGGGTGATGATGATTTTATGAGCCTATTGGCTAGCCGCTTGGCTTTTTCTTTTTCTTTTTGAGATTAGAAGGACCGGGGAAGCTATTTGAAATTCCCCGATGCTCCCGGTGCAGGGGAGGTTATGGTGAAATTTTTCGAAAATTTAGGGTGTTAGCCAAATTTTTGAAAATTTGAAAATTCTAAGAAACTGAAAAGTTGGAGGATGGAAGCCAGATCGAACGTAGAGTTGACTAATCAAACCACTTTCGACTTTGTTCCTTTTCGGGGACGAAATATTTTAAGTGGGGGAGATTGTAATAACCCGGAAAATCTAGGCCAGTTTAAATTTTTTATTTTAGCGATTTTAGCGAATTTTGAATATTTAAAATAGATTATTTTAAATAATATCAACGAGAAATTTATTTTGAATATAATTCGAACGCGTATATTATATACGTCGGCGTTAGAATATAAATATTTATATATAATTATAAATAGAATTGAAAATGGCGCGGTAGTTCGATAATTCGATTTCAAACTTCAATTGAATGTACCGGGTGCAAAACAATCCGGATTTTAGTGAAACCAAAAACATTAGGATCTAATTGATGATATCTTTCCAACAAATCCGAAAAATCAAAATTTCATAGCGGGAATCAAAAGATATGTCCAGTTGAAATTTCTGAATAGTCGCTATGGAATTCAGGCCCTTAAAAATGGGAATTTTGCAAACGACCTCGGATTTCGACGAAACCAGTTTTGTTAGGTCCGTGATGTCAAATTATTGCTAGGTTTCGAATTTCATAATTTTCTGAATCAATATGTGAGCGTGACATAGGAAAACGCATTTGACCAGTTTCAGTTGATTTTAATCAATCGACTGGAAAATGACCATTTTTCCAACAGTCTCGGAATTCGACGAAACTGGTTTTGTTAGGACCGTATCATCAATACGAAGCTAGAAAATATTTTTCTGGAATTTTTCTAGTTAGTATGTGACCCCGGTAATTTGAAATGTACGTTTAAAATTCAATGTAAGGATTTAAATGTAAATTAAACGGAAACTGATTCAAATGATCGAATCAGCTTATGATACATATCCCATTGTGTTTGGAATGGGGGTAATTAGCTGTGGACAACAGGCGGTGGGTTTCGTTTCGAGTTCAAAATTAAAAGTTACCCGTTTGAAAGTTAAAAACAAAATAATATATAAATTTATATTTTATAATTCTGCTTAACCCCCTACCTTCCACATCGTTTCATTCAAAACGAAAATTAAAAAAAAAAATGAGGAAAGCCGCTTCTCAGATCGCCTCCGCCCTCCGATCCCGTTCGCCGCCGCCAGCGCTGGCGTGGGCCACCGCAGCCTCCCTCCTTCCTTCCTCTCTCCTCCTTCCTTCTTCTCCCTCCTGTCGATTCAAGGCGCGAGCCCCACAGCCCCTCCTTTAAACCGCCGCCACCCTGCCTTGACCACCACACACGCCTGCCCTCAGCCATCACCTCCGACGAACCTCCCTCCAGCCACCACATTGCCTAGCGTCGCCCCTCCTTTCCCCAATCGAAACCCTAAGCCCCTTTTCCCCCCAAAATCCGACCGCTCCACCATCCTCCTCCGCCTCCAACAACCCTAGCCGCACCTCCTCCTCTGCCTACCGCCGCGTCAGCCCCTCTGTAAGTAAACTGATTTTTATTTATTTAGTAAACTGATTTTTACTTATTTTGAAAACTGATTTTTTATTAGGAATAAAAACTGATTTTCCTGTTTTTATACATAGGATTATTAAATAAAAGTTCAATTTTTATGAAGAACATTGGCTTGAAATTTTTATAAAGAATGTTGTTTTTGAAATATATAAAGCCTAGATTTTAAATGCGAAAAAAAAATATAATTTTCATATTATATAAGTAGTAAAAATATAATCTTTTATATTGTAGAAAGATAAAAATAAGATCTTTGCATAGTAGGAACTATAAAAATATAGTCTTTACTATATAGACGAAGTAAAAATCTGATTTTTATATTTTTAAAGTAATAAAAATATGACTTTTATATTTTTAAGGTATTAAAAATATAGTCTTTACTATATAGAAGATGTAAAAATATGATTTTTGGTTAGGTAGAGAGTTAAAAATATAATCTTTACATGATAGGAATATTAAAAATATCATCTTTATATGTGTAGAAAAATAAAAATGAGATTTTTATAAAGATGAAATCTTTAAATTTGAAAAGGCGAAGTCTATGTTTTTATAAAGGCGAAAACTATATTTTAGAAAAGCGAAATCTTTATATGGAAAATAGCGTGATAAAAATATAATTTTTATCTATATGGCATAGTAGTAAAAATTCGATTTTTATATATTGAATAACGGAATAAAAATTCGATTTTTAATTGTATGAAGCGATTATAAAATATGATTTTTAAATTGAAAGTGAACAAATAAAAATGTGATTTTTATTTTAAAGACATCAAAATATAAAAATGAGTGATTTTTATATATGAAGTGGCTACGGGCAACGAAGATGACGAAGATGCGATAGCGACGAAGATTTCTATCAATGAAGTGCCGTGGAGATTTGGATAGCTATCTGTGAGAATTTCTCACTTTTCAATCTCTTTTTCTAGTTATATATATACTAGGATGCAGACGGTGTTTAGTAGCACCCGACACCCGTCATCCACAGAACATGGATGGCTTGTTTGTTAAATTGTTCGATTGCAAAAATTAATTAGATTATTTGATTGAAATTGAATTGTTTGGTGAGAATGAATGGATTTGATTGATGTGTGAATGGTGTGGGCCTTCACTAGACCGGGGATAAGGCTAGACCTCGTCCCGTTTCTAGTATCGTGCCGTTATGCCGCCGAAATTTTCTAAAATAAGTTAGAAAAATAAAAAAATATCATTTTATTTAAAGAATGAACTGAATAGAAATTCATATGTTAAAATAAAAATGTTTTATCGTTAAAAAAATAATTTTTAACGTGAATATGAATATAGTGAATGTGAATAAATAAATATTCATTTACAAACCGGACGGTTTGTTTATGTACACCTATTTGAAGGACATTGATTGGGTCGATAAATTTTACTCATCGCCCAACTGCACAATTAAAATCTGTGTTTGTTGATTTGAAACCCCACACGGGTGTTGGGATGAAATATGAAGTCCACTCATCCTGATTGATTAAATATGTCGATCGATTGATTGACAGGCTGTATAAGCGTTAGATATCTATATTTGATGCTTATACAGTGTAGTGCACTTTGGTTGATGGTTGATTCTTTTTCAATGCTATTATATACATGTGTTGTAAGAAAATCCATATAATTAATTTTATATGGTGATTGATTGGGCCTCATTCCAATCTAGAAAATAAAGAATAATATAAAATAAATGTTCATGTGTTGACTGTACTCATCCGTTGAGATTAGTTATGTGTTGAACGAAATATTTTTATAATAAAATTTACATCTTTATCAATATAATATAAATGTTCATGTGTTGACTGTACTCATCCGTTGAGATTAGTCATGTGTTGAACCAAATATTTTTATAATAAAATTTACATCTTTATCAATATAATATAAATGTTCATGTGTTGACTGTACTCATCCGTTGAGATTAGTCATGTATTGAACGAAATATTTTTATAATAAAATTTACATCTTTATCAATATAAAATAAATGTTCATGTGTTGACTGTACTCATCCGTTGAGATTAGTCATGTGTTGAACGAAATATTTTTATAATAAAATTTACATCTTTATCAATATAAAGTAAATGTTCATGTGTTGACTGTACTCATCCGTTGAGATTAGTCATGGGTTGAACGAAATATTTTTATAATAAAATTTACATCTTTATCAATATAAAATAAATGTTCATGTGTTGACTGTACTCATCCGTTGAGATTAGTCATGGGTTGAACGAAATATTTGAAATAGAAATATTTGAAATAGAAATATTTTGATAATAAGCAATATTTGAAATAGAATATTTGAAAATAGAAATATATGAAGCCGTGTTGATTTGATTGACGCCATTTTGACGTGAACGATATTTATGTCGATTTTATTCATTTGAGAACTAAATTGAATATAAAACGATTTCGAAATGAATTGAATATAAAACGATTTCGAAATGAATTGAATATAAAACGATTTCGAAATGAATTGAATATAAAACGATTTCGAAGTGAATTGAATATAAAACGATTTCGAAGTGAATTGAATAGAAAACGATTTCGAAGTGAATTGAATAGAAAACGATTTCAAAATGAATTGAATAGAAAACGATTTCGAAATGAATTGAATAGAAAACCAATTTGAATTGAATAGAAAACCAATTTGAATTGAATCGAATAGAAAGCCAATTTGAATTGAATCGAATAGAAAACCAAATTGAATTGAAAACGAATTCAAATTGAATAGAAAGCGAATTGAAATGAATTCAAATTGAATTGAAATTTGAATTGAATAGAAATGAATTTTAAACGAAATTATAAAGAAGAATTCAATTTTTCTTTGAATTGAAATGGAGGTTGAAATCATTTTTGAAATGAATTCAAAACTATTTATATAATTCGTTTTAAATAAAAATCGACGAAATATATATTATATATATAATATAATGGCCTGAATAGAACGCGCCGCGCCGTGGCAGTTCATAAATTTCGACCATTTATTTCAAACGGACATTACGGGAGATTCGACCGTTAGATTCTCCTAAAACCGGAACCGTTGGGTTCGTATCGAAAAGAGCTTTCTAACGAATATTAGAAATTCAAAATCTAACGGTTGGATTTGGAGATACGTCCAAATCAAATTCGAAAAAGGTCGCTGTAAGTGCAGTTCGATGGCCATTGTTGGAAATCGACTGTACGGGCCTTGATAAAATTATTAAAAATAGTAATAATTTATGTAAAATCATAAGAAATGATTTGAGAGAAATTGGGGTGAAAAACTCCATATTTGAAAAGATAAAAATAGATTTTTATCGAAATAAACTATATTGAACTAAATTTAAAACCCAATTATTTTTAAATAAATTAATTAGATTTAAAAAGGGGTTTTAAATAACCAGAATTTCTAATATATTTGATTGGATATAAAATGGGTTTATCGTGAACGGTGTTTTAAATAACACTAGTTCTTTAACCCGATAATAAATAAAATGTAATTTGGGTTTGTCGTGAACTGTGTTTTAAATAACACCTAGTTCTTTAACCCAGTAAAAGGAGTTTTAACGAACCTGCAATTAGATTGAAATATGAATTGCTAATCTAAATTACCAAATTTAGAAAATGAGCGAGAATGGAGTATTACCAGTTTTGCTCCAAAGCGATAGATAAATCTTTAATTGGATTTGAACGTGAAATGGTAATTAATTTTACCAGTAACACCGTGGTGTTAGATATGGAGTATTACCAGTTTTGCTTCATGGGATGAATAGGTTGGGATTGGGAAATAAAATAAATAATTACTTCGGTGTGGTTCGCTAATCTCGACTAGTTAGAAAAACCATAATTTGGTTTGAAATGACATCCAAAGGAAGATTAAAGGATAAATTTGAAAGAATTTATCTTGGATAAAATTTATGGGAAACTTTCCCTAAAAATGTGATTTTGTGAATAAAGGAATATTCTGAATTGGAATGAGGCGTATGTTGTGTTTGTGTAACATTTGTTTTTAATATACGCGGGACGTTCGGAAAGTCCGGGTTTATACCCATTCTGAATGATCGATTCGAAGATAAGTCGAAGATGAAGACGGTGGTCGAAGACCGGAAGTCTTCACATCGTTTGGATAATTACTGACGATCCTGATTGGGCTGTACACCGAAGAGGATGGAAATAGTTGGTGGTCGTCCAGACGTACTTGGAGATGGATGGATATGCGAGGAAAGTGCCTCCAGTTTCGTTCAGACCCAGAACGGACTTGTAAATGGATTGTGTGTCTGACATTGGATTTTATTCTGTGTTGATTGATTTCTATTAAATATACATCTGTTTGGCGGCGGAGAATTTATTCTTTTGCTTAACGCCCTTCTCTGAGACGTACGAGCTCAGAGGTTGTATATCGATGGACATCAGTCGCATGGCATGAATTGCCTGTGTGGCATGCTGAGTTGCATGGATCAAGGCTTCTGTTGAAAAGCAAAGTCTTGTGGTTGATGATCAAAGCACGCCTACGTGGCAGCTTTGTGTATAACGTGAATTCGCGAGCCTCACACCTCGGTATGAGTCAAAAAGGATACGGACTGCAGGGAGAGCACGACGTTTCTTTCTAGCTTTGGTGGTGTCAGTGACTTACCAGCCCTGACATTTATATACTTTTCACCTATGTGGTTGTTGGAATGCGAGGCGCCTCGATTATAGGTCTGTAAGGACCGGGAAACGTGTGTTCAGGAATAAATAATCCTCTAACGTAAGTGAGGACCGGCCCTGAAGCATCCAGGGGTTGCCTAGAGTGTGTAGCCCCGAGGCATTTGCTAGAGTGTCTCGAACGCGGAGAGGAGCTTGCCCCTTGCCTCGACTCATAACGGAAACCCAATTTCCAATACGTGTAATTTGGTTTTAATTGTAGAACTAGTATGGCGACATAGTAGATGGAAGCTATGCCGCCTATGATTGATACTTATGATTGAAATGTTTTCACACTATACACTTATTATAGTATCAAATGATTTGTTTTAAACGTATCAAGCATGCTTTGGCTGTTATAAGGGAAAACCCTATCCCCCGGCTTGCGTTGCATTGTGTGATAGGACCTGGGTCTTATAACAGCTTCATTTTTCTTTATTTAGCATTGCGCTGTTGTTTTATGCACTGGTATTCTTGGGAGGAAACCCATTCCGTGTTATACGGCGTGGTCCCTTGATTTACCTAACTTTACAACCAATATTAATAACTGTTTTAGTTCTCACACCAGTCACATGACTGACCTGGAGTTTATTGTTTTAACCTAAACTCTGGGTGCCCCTATTTTCCGTACGGGCAGCTAGTATTTTTGGTTTTGCAGATTTATATTCACAGGATCCTGGTTTACAGCTGGAATGATATCCGGAAAGCTCTGTATCCGTATATCACCTTCAGTTGTGCTTTGTATTATTTTCCGCTGCTATGTAATTTATTGTAATCTCTGATATTTCTGTGTAATATTTATTCATTTATACTCTGTATATTCTTGTAATCTGATGCATTGTTGTAATATACAATGAAATGTTCTTCTGTTTGTGTTCTGATTTGTCCTGTTCTCAAACAGTCAGGGGTTTCGAACGGTCTAGATCGGTTTAACGACTTATTCGGATCGAGCGAAACTCCCGGCCGTCACACTAACCTACCCTAAATCATCATTAATCTATCCTACAACTAAACTATGGCAAAATCAATCCTCTCATGGCCTCCACTCTATTCATAAAATTTCCTAAGTCATTTCTAAGAGATTTTACATGCATACAAGTGGTTTTAAGCTTGTATAAGCATCATTATCTTGCATTCAAGTCAAGTTTCTAAATTTGCATCATAAAAGAAGAGTTTTGATCATTTTGGCTCAAGGGTTTTGCTTGCATTTTGGGTTTAATTGATTTCATAAGGGCTTTGTCATATTTTTGTGACTTCTTAAGCATTGTAAGCCCTATTTCTACTTTCATACTTAAACTCTAAAGATAAATGTATGATATGCAAGTTGTCATATGATTTGCAAGTTTACTATGATGTGTTATGCAAGTTCATCAAGTTATGTTAAGCAAGTTTGATATGCAAGTTGTCATATGATATGCAAGTTATGTTATGCAAGTTTGATATGCAAGTTGTCATATGATATGCAAGTTATGTTATGCAAGTTTGATATGTAAGTTGTCATATGATATGCAAGTTATGCTATGCAAGTTTGGGTTGAACATTTTTTCATGCTATCATGTTATGCAAGCTTATCTTGGGTTTATGAACATAAAGCTTCAAGCTTTATGCCAAAGGTTGCATTTTGGCTACATGTAAGTTACCATATCCCTTATGATAACTTGCATGTGAGGCTAAATGTGAACTTATGGCCATTTCTACATGTCATTTAGCACCATGTATCACCAATATGCCAAGTTTGGTTTTATGCATGCTTTTGAGGCCAAAATATGTAATATGCAAGTATATGAACATATGTACATTTCATATGCCACCATGTTAAACTTGTGGCTTCAACACCCTTATGTCATGATTTATGCCAAGTTCCCTCTTTTATCCTTTATGCGCTATTGCGATATGTAAGCGATGGGATTGCGTTTGGGGTTGGGTAAACTTAAAAGACATAAAAATATAAGCTTGGGAATTTACCTATTAAGTTAGGTCTACCCATTGGGAATTTACCTATTAAGTTAGGTCTACCCAATTGCTTGAAAACTTGTAACATGTTTTGGAAACATGATGGACATGACACTTAGAAAAGATAAGTTTGACCAACTCGAGGTTGGGTTGAGTTTGTAGCGTAAACCTACCCGGAACCGACCGACTTAACTAGTTGCTACAAACAATAGGACCCAATGTGAGAAGTTGGCCATGTTGTACCTTGGACCCGAGGTTAGACCAAGTTGTGGTGTAAAGCTACCCGGACCTGCCCGGCTTAACTAGTAACCACAACAAAGTCTAATGTGAGAGGTTAAGGCGCATTAAATTAATTAATGCCTCATGATTAGGGTTAAGTCATGGTCCACTTAGTACTTAACCAATTTGGGCTCGGTAGATTAATCGGGGTTAAGTCGTGAACTCATCGTTACACTTAACCAAGTTAATCCATGATTAGCAAGGGGGTTAAACCGTACTTAACCCACTAGAAAAATCCTAGAAATGGGGGCCCACTCCAGCTGTAATCCCAAGTTAGTATCATCATGACCCTAGGGACTAGGCTAGGGTGGGGGCACGATTACTGGGCTGGAGGTAAGCGACCAAAAGTGAGGGCAGAGGGTACGCCGGTGTAGTTCCGGGCGGACCATGGTCGTGCACATAGTCCGAAGCCGGGGAAAGCATGCACGGGTACCAGTAGATCGAGACTGTGCACTCATGTTTATGGTGTCCAGGGGTTGCCACCCTAGGGCTTGATACACCCGACGGGAGACCCTGCACAGTCTGACTACAATTATGTTTGGGCCGTATTGACACCAACACGTGACGAGTTAGGCTTAGGGAGCCGATCGACTAGACCGTTTGGTTGGACCTCGTATTAGGGTCATTTCATGTTATTGGGCCAAAGCTTGGGCCAAGGGATCAATACTTGTTTATTCAAGTCATGATTAGTTTGCTGGTACACCTGTGGTGCAAAACCTTAATCCTGATTATGCGATGACACCTTTATCTACCTTGTTAGTAATCATCATGCTAGTATGTTGTTATCCTTATGTTCATCCCTGCTGCTCATGCCAGTTAACTTTACCAGTTTACATTGATTGTAGTAGGGCTTACTCAGTCTTTTTGACTGACCTGTTTTCTTTCGCCTCTTTTCTTCCGTTCTCCCCCTCCCAGGTTCTCAGGGAGGGAATACTGGAGCTTAGCTTGGATTTCGGATTGCTTGCTTGAGGGATTTTCAGCTCATGTACGGTTTCGACCTGAAGCTAGCTATGGTTACCACTTATTTGGGGATAGCACTTATGTATTTCAGTTTTTCAGTTGATGTTGTTTTATCTAGACTTGTTTATTTGGAAAATTGACATTATGTTATACCAGACTGATTTTGAAATGTTTTGAAATCTTCCGCTGTTTTATCTATGATATTTACTCTGTTTACATATATACATATGTTCTTGTTCTGCCTTGATATATCATTATGCATGTTTACCTGATTCAAACGCCCCTCCAAAGTCAGAGTGCTTGCAAGAGCCACCCTGGCGGAGGCGGGGTGTGACAATTTGGTATCAGAGCATATGGTTTACGAGAAGGAACAAAAAGGTTTTTAAAACTTTTGGAAAACTATTTTCAAAACCAAGTACAAAGTATTTTCCAAAGAAAAGTCTAGTTTATTTTAAAGGCTATTTCCCAAAAAGCCATTAGCAAAATTCCTTCGTTTTTCTCCATTCTGAATCTGTCTTTTTCTTCATTTTCAGTATGGCCGACAACTTTGCTCTTACGGAGGGAGTACACGTACCTGTTTGGTATAGGAGACTTTTGGAGGCTAGGGCGACCGAAGTCGGCCCCGCGGACGTTCCTCCTCCTCCTCCAGTAGTTAATGCTCCTCCTCGTCCGGTAGTCAATGTTCCTCCTCCTCCTGTCGCTGAGGTTCCTCTTCCTCCTCCCCCTCAGCATCCTCAACCTGACTTCGCGAAGACTTGCAAAGATTTCAAAGCAATGAGTGGCAAGAATTTTCAAGGCACTGAGACTTTGTAGAGGCCAGAAATTGGTTGAAAGAAACCGAGGATTTATTTGCTATCTTTGGGTTAGACGATCAGAGGAAGATCTTGTTGGCGGTTTGGCTTATGAAGGATGAAGCCGCTTATTGGTGGGAAGTCACCAGTGGTACTAGGCCTGTTGAGACTTGGGCCGATTTCAGGGCAAGGTTCGTGCTTAAGTTTCTATCTTCTGCTGAGGAGAATCTGCAAATGGAGAGGTTCATAACTATGAAACAAGGAGATATGTATGTCAAAGAATATGTGAACAAGTTCAATCAGTTAGCTCGTTTTGGCTTGGATATGGTGAATACTCCTCAGAAGAAGGCCCTTCGTTTTGCTAGAGGATTGAATGAGCCGTTGCAGGGATTGGCTATGTCACATATTCCCCATGGGGCCACGTTTGAGAGTTTGGTTGATATGGCATTACTTCAGGGAGACGTCAAGAAAGAGATCAAGGTGAATGATACTCAAGCCAAGAAGACTGATTCCCAGGGGAAAGGAAATCAGGGTAATCCAAGTGGTCAGAGCAGTCAAGGCAATCAGAACAAGAACAAGAACAAGAGTCAAGGCAACAAGGGGAACAACAACAAGGGCAAGAACAACAAGGGGAAGTGCCATTATTGCGGTTCAGTTGGGCATCTTATTAAGGATTGTAAGAAGAGAAAAAGGAAGAATGGTGAATGTTTCTTCTGCGGTGAGACTGGACATTTCAGTAAGGATTGCTCGAAGAAGTAGGGGCAAGGCCAGGGTCAGACTCAGCGTGTTGGACCTTCAGGAGGGCAAGTTCATGCTCTCAATACCGCTCCAGTTCCCGATCGAGGTAGTATTTCTGTTGAGAGCCTTGTATATATTTATTATTTTCCAATTCGTACCTTGTTTGATTTTGGTGCATCGCATAGCTTTATCTCATCTGATCTTGTTGATAGTTTGCACCTTAGTACTAGCTTGGTAGATGATCCCGTCTGTGTCTCAAATCCTATTGGGGGTTCCGCCCATCTGTCTATGATATGTGGGGATTTGAGGATCTCTATACTGAGTGTAGAGTTCTTGTGTAGTGCTTATGTTTTTGGTTTCAGGGGATACGGATTGATATTGGGCATGGATTGGTTGTCCAGATATGGAGCCATCCTTGATTGTGAGCATAGGGTTGTGAGGCTCGTGACTCGCCTCGGAAATACCCTAGAGATTTCTTGTGATCCGAGAGGTCCCGTCATGTTGTGCTATCTTGAATCACTCGACTCGTCAATGGAAACTCTTCAGTCTGTGAGAGTGGTTCGAGAGTATCCGGATGTTTTTGATGAAGTTAGGGGGTTTCCCCCTAAGCGAGAGATTGATTTCCGCATTTATCTGGTGGATAATGCAAAGCCGGTTTCTTTGCCCGTTCGGCACATGGCTCCGCGTGAAAGGCGGGAGCTAAGTAAGCAAGTGAAAGAGTTGCTTGAGAAGAACTTCATTAGACGAAGTATATCTGAATGGGGAGCGCCTGTGGTATTTGCTACCAAGGCAGATGGTTCTCTCCGACTTTGTGTTGACTATCGAGAGTTGAATAAGCTGACTAAGAAGAACAGACACCCGTTACCGAAGATTGATGATCTCTTTGACCAGCTTGTCGGTGCTTCTGTTTTCTCTCAGCTTGATCTTGTTACTGGATTCCATCAGCTCAGGGTAGCTGAAGATAGTATAGACAAGACTGCGTTCAGGACTCCAGATGGATTCTTCGAATGGCTTGTCATGCCGTTCGGCTTGACTAATGCACCCGCATATTTCGTAGACTTGATGAGTAGGGTGTTCAGGGAGTTCTTGAACAAGTTTGTCGTGGTCTTCGTAGATGATATTATGATCTTCTCTAAGGATGAAGAAGAACATGCTAGGCATCTCAAGGAGGTGATGGATACGCTTAGAGCGCATCAGTTGAAGGCCAAGTTCTCCAAGTGTCACTTTTGGAGAAGGGAAGTTAGATTCCTTGGGCATATAGTATCTAAGCAAGGCTTAGCGGTAGATCCCGCTAAGGTAGTTGCAGTTCAGGATTGGAAGACTCCAAGGAATGCAACCGAAGTGAGAAGTTTTCTAGGTCTTGCGGGTTTTTACCGGAAGTTCATCAAGGACTTCGCGAAGATTTCTGCTCCTCTCACTAAATTGACGAAGAAGAATTTAGTTTTTGCTTGGAGCATAGAATGCGAGCTTGCTTTTCAGAAGCTCAAGAGAGCTCTCACATCAGCACCTGTTCTAGCTTTGCCCGATGGAGGGAAGTTATTTACAGTATACACCGATGCATGTGGCACGGCGTTAGGAGCTGTTCTGATGCAAGAAGGAAGAGTGATATGCTTTGGCGGTAGACAACTCAAAGTGCATGAGAAGAATTATCCCACTCATGACTTAGAGTTGGCAGCAATAGTATATGCACTCAAGGCTTGGCGCCATTATCTTCTGGGAGAAAGATTTGAGCTTTATACCGATCACAAGTCATTGAAGTATCTCTTTTCTCAGAAGGATCTGGATCTGAGGCAGCAAAGATGGATGGAATTCTTGGCGTCCTACTATTTTGAGATAGCTTATACCCCTGGCAAGGGGAATGTGGTAGCAGACGCATTGAGTAGAAGAAGGTTGACCCTAAGTCCTCTATTCGTTGAGATGAAGAATTTAGAGTATGTGGCAACCTTTGATTTTTCTTTGGCGACTGAGTCGATGACCGGCTCTTTAGCATCTCTGGAACTCAGACCTACCCTTCTTGATCACGTTGGGGCTTCGCAGAGAGAAGACCCTCAGATAGTTGAGATTATGGATAAGCTGATTCGAGGAGAGGCGTCTAGTCATCTCGCTCGATATTCTATTAATGACAAGGGTTGGCTGAGGAGAGATGGAAGGTTATGTGTTCCAATGGTATAAGATTTAGTAAGAAAAGTTCTTAAGGAAGCGCATTGCTCTAAGTTGACTATACATCCAGGCGGAGATAAGATGTATAAAGATATGAAGCGCATTTTCTTTTGGCCTTGGATGAAGAAGGATGTGGCAGAGTTTGTCTCTAGATGTATCATTTGCCAGCAAGTTAAGGCCGAGTCGAAGAAGCCCGGTGGGCTATTGCATCCTCTAGACGTTCCACTTTGGAAGTGGGAGAGTATTTCCATGGATTTTATTGATGGGCTACCAAGGTCAAGGAAAGGGAATACGAGCATCTGGGTTATTGTGGATAGACTTACGAAGAGTGCTCATTTCATTCCGGTGAAGAGCAAGAGGACCGCATCTTGGCTAGCGTCTGTATATCTTCGTGAGATTGTGAGACTACATGGAGTCCCTTCTAGTATAGTCAGTGACCGTGACCCAATCTTTACAAGTCAGTTCTGGAATAGCTTCCAAGAAGCCATGGGCACGAGGTTGAATCTAAGTACTGCTTATCACCCACAGACGGACGGTCAAACTGAAAGGGTGAATAGGGTACCCGAGGATCTGTTGAGGCTTTGTATTCTGGACTTTGGTGGTACTTGGGAAGACCATCTTCCTCTTGTTGAGTTTGCATATAATAACAGTTATCAGGCAAGCATAGGGATGGCACCATTTGAAGCTTTATATGGGAGGCCGTGCAAGTCACCTACATGTTGGTGGGAGACTACAGATAAGCTTATACTTGGGCCTGATATGATCAGAGATACATCCGAGAAGGTCGAGTTGATTCGGAGACGGATGAAGGCGGCCCAAGATCGACAGAAATCCTATGCTGATAAGCGAAGAACTGATTTGGAGTTTGATGTTGGGGATATGGTTTTCGTGAAGGTTTCCCCTTTGCGGAATGTGGTCCGATTTGGAGCCGTTGGGAAGTTAGCACCGAGGTTTGTTGGACCATTCCCTACTATAGAGAGGATCGGGCAGATGGCTTATAGAGTGGAGTTGCCCAAGAAGCTTGCCGGAGTACACGATGTATTTCATGTCTCGCACCTCCGGAAGTGTTTACATGAATCAGCAGAGGTTGTTGAGCCAAGTGTTCTGAAAGATGTGGAAGTTGAGAAAGAGGCTACTTTGAGGAGAGCTCCGATTCGTATCTTGGGGACGGAGACCTAGAAGCTAAGGAATCGAGAGGTCAAGTTGGTGAAGGTTCAATGGGGTGAAGCCGAAGAAGACGCGACTTGGGAAACCGAGGAGAAGATGCGTGGGCTTTATCCATTCCTTTTTGAGGGTACACTCTCAATCTCTTTTCTTTGCTAGCATATCTTTCTCTTTGCTATCCATGTTTATCTAGTTTATCATGTTAATCTTGTCATGAGAACCTTAGGTAGAAACCCTTTGGATGAAACATGTGTTTGAAACATGTTATGCTTGATGGTTGCAAGTGGTTGCAAGTGTTTGCAAGTGGTTACTCGTAGTTGCATTATACACGTTAGGCACTAGATCGGCTCACACACTTCTCATATTGCATATGCATGAGTGTTTATGCTTATTCATGGATGAAAATTTTTGTGTTATCACATGGATGTTGCATATGGATGTATGTTATGTGCACACATATAGATGTTATACATTATGTTAGGAATTGCATACATATGGATTCATTTCACTAACATAATTTGCATTGATGATATTTGCATTAGATAAGTACATATACACACACCTTTGCATATGTTCATACAACATTTAGAATCTTGTAAGGACAATGATTGCTCGTGGATGATGTTTTGAGTAGATGGATGTTGGATGGTAGGATACGTTCTTCCTAACTTGAAGATTTCGGGGACGAAATCCTTTAAGGAGGGGAGAATGTAACAACCCGTATTTTTAATAACCTAAATCGAGGCAGAATTTAATTCTAAAATCTGAATCAAGGGAAACGGGCTATGTCATTGCATTCGTCTCGGAAAAATACGCGAAATAGAGTCCGAGTTTTCGAGAATCGGAGTCCGTATGACCCGATTAAGGCCCAACGAAGTTTTCATAAAATTTCTAAGTAAAAACAGATTTCAAATTCAAGTTTGAAATTGGAAATTTGGGCCAGTTTGGGCTAGGCGGGAAAATTCCCGCCAGAGCACCCAAGTCGACAGCCCTGTCGACTTGGGAGTCGACTTGGTTGGACCCAAGTCTACAGCCCTGTCGACTTGGCTGTCGACTTGGTCCAGCCGGGCTGTTTAGCCTGGTGCACCATTTTGAGATTATGTTGAGCTTGGGGGCCAGATTCGGTTTTGAGGGATGAGATTGGAACTAGGGTTTAATCCTATGGCCTAAAACACTTGCCTAATCTATAAATAAGACCCTAACCTACCCTAAATCATCATTAATCTATCCTACAACTAAACTATGGCAAAATCAATCCTCTCATGGCCTCCACTCTCTTCATAAAATTTCCTAAGTCATTTCTAAGAGATTTTCCATGCATACAAGTGGTTTTAAGCTTGTATAAGCATCATTAGCTTGCATTCAAGTCAAGTTTCTATATTTGCATCATAAAAGAAGAGTTTTGATCATTTTGGCTCAAGGGTTTTGCTTGCATTTTGGGTTTAATTGATTTCATAAGGGCTTTGTCATATTTTTGTGACTTCTTAAGCATTGTAAGCCCTATTTCTACTTTCATACTTAAACTCTAAAGTTAAATGTATGATATGCAAGTTGTCATATGATTTGCAAGTTTACTATGATGTGTTATGCAAGTTCATCAAGTTATGTTATGCAAGTTTGATATGCAAGTTGGCATATGATATGCAAGTTATGTTATGCAAGTTTGATATGCAAGTTGTCATATGATATGCAAGTTATGTTATGCAAGTTTGATATGCAAGTTGTCATATGATATGCAAGTTATGCTATGCAAGTTTGGGTTGAACATTTTGTTCATGCTATCATGTTATGCAAGCTTATCTTGGGTTTATGAACATAAAGCTTCAAGCTTTATGCCAAAGGTTGCATTTTGGCAACATGTAAGTTACCATATCCCTTATGATAACTTGCATGTGAGGCTAAATGCGAACTTATGGCCATTTCTACATGTCATTTAGCACCATGTATCACCAATATGCCAAGTTTGGTTTTATGCATGCTTTTGAGGCCAAAATATGTAATATGCAAGTATATGAACATATGTACATTTCATATGCCACCATGTTAAACTTGTGGCTTCAACACCCTTATGTCATGATTTATGCCAAGTTCCCTCTTTCTATCCTTTATGCGCTATTGCGATATGTAAGCGATGGGATTGCGTTTGGGGTTGGGTAAACTAAAAAGACATAAAAATATAAGCTTGGGAATTTACCTATTAAGTTAGGTCTACCCATTGGGAATTTACCTATTAAGTTAGGTCTACCCAATTGCTTGAAAACTTGTAACATGTTTTGGAAACATGATGGACATGACACATAGAAAAGAAAAGTGTGACCAACTCGAGGTTGGGTTGAGTTTGTAGCGTAAACCTACCCGGAACCGACCGGCCTAACTAGTTGCTACAAACAATAGGACCCAATGTGAGAAGTTGGCCATGTTGTACCTTGGACCCGAGGTTAGACCAAGTTGTGGTGTAAAGCAACCCGGACCCGCCCGGCTTAACTAGTAACCACAACAAAGTCTAGTGTAAGAGGTTAAGGCGCATTAAATTAATTAATGCCTCATGATTAGGGTTAAGTCATGGTCCACTTAGTACTTAACCAATTTGGGCTCGGTAGATTAATCGGGGTTAAGTCGTGAACTCATCGTTACACTTAACCAAGTTAATCCATGATTAGCAAGGGGGTTAAACCGTACTTAACCCACTAGAAAAATCCTAGCAATGGGGGCCCACTCCAGTAGTAATCCCAAGTTAGTATCATCATGACCCTAGGGACTAGGCTAGGGTGGGGGCACGATTACTGGGCTGGAGGTAAGCGACCAAAAGCGACGGCAGAGGGTACGCCGGTGTAGTTCCGGGCGGACCATGGTCGTGCACATAGTCCGAAGCCGGGGAAAGCATGCACGGGTACCAGTAGATCGAGACTGTGCACTCATGTTTATGGTGTCCAGGGGTTGCCACCCTAGGGCTTGATACACCCGACGGGAGACCCTGCACAGTCTGACTACAATTATGTTTGGGCCGTATTGACACCAACACGTGACGAGTTAGGCTTAGGGAGCCGATCGACTAGACCGTTTGGTTGGACCTCGTATTAGGGTCATTTCATGTTATTGGGCCAAAGCTTGGGCCAAGGGATCAATACTTGTTTATTCAAGTCATGATTAGTTTGCTGGTACACCTGTGGTGCAAAACCTTAATCCTGATTATGCGATGACGCCTTTATCTACCTTGTTTGTAATCATCATGCTAGTATGTTGTTATCCTTATGTTCATCCCTACTGCTCATGCCAGTTAACTTTACCAGTTTACATTGATTGTAGTAGGGCTTACTCAGCCTTTTTGACTGACCTGTTTTCTTTCGCCTCTTTTCTTCCGTTCCCCCCCCCCCCCAGGTTCTCAGGGAGGGAATACTGGAGCTTAGCTTGGATTTCAGATTGCTTGCTTGAGGGATTTTCAGCTCATGTATGGTTTCGACATGAAGCTAGCTATGGTTACCACTTATTTGGGGATAGCACTTATGTATTTCAGTTTTTCAGTTGATGTTGTTTTATCTAGACTTGTTTATTTGGAAAATTGACATTATGTTATACCAGACTGGTTTTGAAATGTTTTGAAATCTTCCGCTGTTTTATCTATGATATTTACTCTGTTTACATATATACATATGTTCTTGTTCTGCCTTGATATATCATTATGCATGTTTACCTGATTCAAACGCCCCTCCAAAGTCAGAGTGCTTGCAAGAGCCACCCTGGCGGAGGCGGGGTGTGACACATTTCCTCGATTAAAAACAAATCATTAATAGTTGTCTCCAAATCAAACAAATTCACTACCTCCTCTCGTCTTCCTTTTTTCTTTTTCTTGTTTATTATGTTTAGATCCGAAAGTCGACCTGAAAATCATTCTCAAAATAATCGCATTGCCTTCAAGGCTGCCAAGCTTCGATCTGTAGTACTTGCGTGAATCGCGTCGTGCTTAATGGGATCTGGACTCGTCTCGTTCGTTTTTTTGGAGATGATGGCGGCTGTCTTTGCATTTGGGGAAAAGGAAGTGAGGGAGACGAATGTGATCCGCAAAGGGATGGAGTGATAGCGGTGATGTTCGTTGAACTTTATTTGCGATTGGGAAAGGTTGAACTTGTGTTCGTTGAAGTAGTTGATGTTGGTGACTTTTTTGTTGGGGTTTGGTTGTTTGAAGTGATTGAAGTGGTGGCAGGCCTATTCCGCCTGTAGAGATGGTGTTTGACAATCTGGTGATGGTTTGAGGTGCAAGTGTGGTTGTTAATTGATAATGATGCTGAGTTGGTTTGGACTGGGATAGGTGATGTGTTGTTAAGTGGAGTTGGAGTTCGTTGGCTGTCAAATTGAGACATGGTTGATTGTGTAGTGTTGGAAGATTGAGCAGGCACAATATTGATGTGCAATTCAAAGTTAACAATAGGGGTGTGGTTAGGCAAGGAGTTCAACTGGGATGGTCTAGTAATGGTAGTGGAGTGGCATAGAGCAGAGAAGGGGAAAAGCGGTGATGATCGCGGGTTTGATCGAAGATTGAAGGTGACTTGGTCTGCGGATGCAGGAGTTTAAGGCAGTATAAGGTGGAGTCTGCAGTATTTCGATGAGCAAAATACTTACTCACAACTGTAATTAAATTCATTACATTTTATACATATATTGTCATTGTTTGAAAATTTTGATAATAATTTAGAAGAAATACAACCTGTTGATCATAGGTTGCTGGCGATGAGAATGGTATCACTGCTTTTCAGAGGTAACTTTATGTCATCATTACTTTCTTTATAATTAAAACTAGTTATTAGGTTTGCATGTTTTACATTGTCAAAAGCAGGCTCATACAATTATTTAAACCTTTTTTCCTTTTGTTTTATCATTTTTTGTGCAAGTTAGACAATGTGATAGCTTATACTCGATGTGTTGTTTTATCAGTTGGACAGTCTAAAATTAAAATATATTCCATCTTGCCTTTTTCCGCATTTTTTTATGGTACATGGAAAGATTGAAAATAAATTTCATATGATCCAACAAAATATCTTTTATATATTGCAGCTTGGTTAGTGTTGGAACCGCTTTTGATTGGAAAACTTGAGATCATTTATAGCTTTTGATTTGTCATGACCCGTTGTAAAATTTATATGTGTATGACCCACTGTATGATTGACTATATCTCATATGGGAAAATAGATTTTGGGACTCACTGAAAATGTATATTGCCAAATCCTGTACATAAACGAAAGTGGAGTCATTGAAAATAACCACAACTTTTGTAATATCCATATAGTATGAAGATATAATATATATTGTGTGATTAGTTTACATCTAATGCTTTTAGCTTGTCTTTACTCTAATATGTGTTAAAACGTGTTATCTGCTATTAGATTACAGGAATCACTTTACCAGTTATGAAATAAGCACTTTCGCAAGCTAGAGATGGACAGAAGCATGTTCTGTTTTTGATTTAGCCTTTATTATGTAACCCAAGTTATATGCGCTTTTATTTCGTGGATGATCAGAAAGAAATGGCAGGGGTTATAAGGAATGAGTTTGAGGTGAAGGAAGGTTGTGAATCATGAAGCAGTAGATTTGTTCTGATGAATGGATGATATTGATTTTCTTGTTATAACATATGTAAATTAACGAGAGTAGAAAAAGATTAGAAAATATTCTATTTGAAAAAAAATTAATGTTGAATGTTGATTATGAGATGAGCGATTAATATAATACATTGATTATGAGATGTACGTTTTGATATCAATTGTGTTGTATTTACATCAGGATTGTGTATTGAATGGAACACAAATTATGTGTGTAATGAGTATGTATGTATATGAATATGTGTGTGTGTATAGGCAGATCAGAAGGGGAATAACAGCGGATTACCAACAAAAAAGGGATGTTAAGTTTATCTCAATTCAATTTACGTCGCTAATCCCTTTGCAATTAGTGAGGATTTACCAGCATCTTTTATAAATAATAATTTATTACAAATTAATTATCCGTCGGTAAATAGTCGGTATATAAATTAAAATTAAATTAGTAAATAAAATTTTATTTTTATTTTATAATCAGTAAAATGACGGAAAACTGTCGGAAAAACCATGCTAAATTCCATCGCAAAAATCGGACACAGATACCGTCATGGTTTTTACCGACTACAACATTATGCAGGAAATCCGTCACTAAGGCCTATTTAGCAATGGATTAGAAGCGGATATAGCCACTGCTATATGCAGTTTTTCTTTTTGTGTAGTAATAAACAGATCAGCAGGTTAATTCATCAAATGAAATTTGTATGTATAAATTTCTCTGACCAGGAATATGTACGCATTTTTTGGCAACACAACCTATAACACAAGGAACACGTTTCCATTTAATACTACAAGCGACATCGCAAGTTGGCCCACAAATAGTTGGTACATGTATCGCAACTGAACACAACGGTATGCATAAGGGTTTGTAGAACCCAGCATAACTTGGGGAAACAAAAAGAAGAAGAACGAAAATGAAAACAAAACTTTTCTTAGTGGATATTGATCCCATTATTTTTTCTACAGTTAATTAACCAAGTAGTCTACTTGTATTAACAGTACTGGATAGATAACACTATTTATAATATGAATCATACATGGCGATACCCAAAAATTTAATAAATGAATGAATTAGGGATAACACATATCTTTAAAAAATCAATGAATATTCTTTTAAAAATAATTTTTATCCTCTAAATACCTTCTAAACATAATCAGGTAACTATTACCTTTTAATATATTTCTAAAGAAATTTAACAAACAACAGTCCACTTACCTATGTATTAATTAAATGTCCAAATACCTCCCCTCTTTGGATAAGTCAGAAACAAAAATAAAATATTGTACTACATTTTAATGAGTTTCATTTTATATTGCAATATTTTCATATCTAAATGGTAAATTCACTAAAGCAAGAACCCTTATAACTCGATACAATGTAACATAATTTTCGATGTTCGGAAACTAGATGTTATATGCATGTCATAACGTTATATGCATGTCACCCTTTAAAAATTAGTGACAATGTTATGACATGCATATAACATCTACTCTCCAAACATCGAAAATTATGTTACATTGTATTGAGTTAGAAAGGTGCATGCTTTAGTCCATTTACCAGTTAGACATGAAAATATTGCAATATAAAATGAAAGCCATTAAAATGTAGTACAATATTTTATTTTTGTTTCTGATTTTTCCAAATAGGGGAGGTATCTGGACATTTAATTAATACATAGGAAAGCGGACCATTGTTTGTTAGATTTCTTTAGAAATATATTAAAAGGTAATAATTATCTGATTATGTTTAGAAGGTATTTAGAGGATAAATTTTATTTTTAAGAGAATATTCATTTATTTCTTAAAGATATGTGTTATCCCTGATTCATTCATTTATTAAATTTATGGGTATCACTATGTATCATTCATATTATAAATAGTGTTATCTATCTAGTACTGTTAATACAAGCAGACTATCTGGTTAATTAACTCTAGAAAAAATAATGGGATCAATCTCCACTAAGAAAAGTTTTGTTTTCATTTTCATTCTTCTTCTTTTTGTTTCCCCAAGTTATGCTGGGTTCTGCAAACCCCTATGCATACCGTTATGTTCAGTTGCGATACACGTACCAGCTATTTGTGGGCCAACTTGCGATGTCGCATGTAGTATGAAATGGAAACGTGTTGCTTGTGTTATAGGTTGTGTTGCCAAAAAATGCGTACATATTCCTGGTAAGAGAAATTTATACATACAATTTTCTTTTGATGAATTAACCCGCTGATCTGTTTATTACTACTTTTCCATATCTTTAAAGATCCTAGTCAATAATAAGTTCATTATAACATTAACTTTTTTAGAGAAATTAATAGTAAAGAATATTTGAAATTTATCATAAGTTTAGCATTTTTTTACTATCTAATTTTATGTTATATTCACAGTATGCCTCAAATTTTTGTATTTTTGCAGCTGAAGACACAGGTAATATTATTAGTTGTGCAGAGAGTTGTGGAAAGGATTGCAGCTCATAATGAAGATACATAATACATTGGACTCCTTTTCTTTATTTCTGTGTGCATGAATAAAAATGTATCCTTATGTTTGATGAAGGAAAAATAGGTTGTTTGAAAATTATACACAATATATGAATAAAATATGAGGTTATATCTACATGGTAGTGTGCTAAACATTTAGTATTTAGAAGATCTCCATGTAGTTGATGTTTAAATATTTTATAGTTTTTCAAAAGTCACTACATATATTTAGACACAATTTCTTTCATTGGAATTTTATTGATGATCTCTACGTTATAGAGCTAGTTTGGTTGAGGTGAGTGATACTATACCTCACATTACTATCAATGTTCACATACTATAAAATTTGTGTTTTGAACATAAATGAATTTTGAATGGGATTTGTATCAAAATAAAATCTAGCCCATAGTTTTGTAAACAAATTAAAAAGTGTTTAAATTTGTTTTAAGATTAAATATCACATTTTCTCTCATTTGTACATTATTTGTCGATATTGCTAAATTTAGGACAATTTTACATGTATACTACTTTGATCACTTTAGATAGATTTTATTAATCCCATTGACGACACTAAGGATGTTTGTATGTTGTTTTATATAGTTATTGGACTATTGATTACATGGTTGCTTGTTTGCATAATATGATTGCAAATGCCATTCATAGGGGACCTAATGCTAGGATAGATTCAGAAAGAAGCTCCATGATGCATTGATCGACTTAGAGGTAGTTGATGGACTCAACGACGAGTAGGATTTCGAGGTGGAGGTAGTGAGTGAACTTCACGATTAGCAGGCTTTTGAGGAGAATATATGAGTATTTAACTAATTTTGTTAAACACATGCTCAGAGTTTTCGTTAATGATTACCACGGCACGGAGTGATCAACATCAATTATTATTGGTGTTGGTCGTTTTGGCCAACTTTGACATGGATGACAACGAGATTTCACGGATTTGGACAGGGTGGTCCATTCGATGGTGTATTCGGTGTAGAGGCTCTTTCATCAGTTATCTTGGCACATAGCGGGATGCGTGCTTCACCAGGGAGTGCAGAAGGATTGCATAATTCATGGGTTGAGGTAGTGAGAGCTTCAAGGTGTGTTGGGGATTGTGGCTCTTCGATAGTATGGCTATGCTGGGTATGAGATAGATCGATGGGATGGATTAGTAGTATGTAGGTTGTGGTGTACCCTAGACCGATGGGATAAGTCGATGTGAAAGGCAGTTCATTCAGTAGCAGCGCTACAGGATGGACTAGTATGTTTCGCAGTTCGCGATGTAGTGAGGCAATGCGATGGATTTGTATTATGTTGATTCTGGTGTAGCGAGGCTTTAGGATCGTGGCCCGATGTGATATGAATATCATAGTGCAACGAAGATGCAAGTACTAGAGAATGTAGTATTCATGGAGAAATGAAACTTGAGGATTGTAACAACCTGAATACACACACACACACACATATATATATATATATATATATAGTACTAGGCCCTACACACACGTCACACCCATCTACTCCATAGTAGATTAAAGCTAATACACACACACACACACACACACACACACACACATATATATATATGTGTGTGTGTGTGTGTGTGTGTGTTCCTATACCCAACATCTCAAGGCACTACCTGTAGTACCCTCCTCGTACGGTCTCCGCCGTCACACCACGGAAGTATGCGTAACCTCCATCCTACGCCAAGACACGTACGAAAATCTGCATTGTTATGCCATGTAATCGGCCAGAACCTCCATTGCTATGCCACATAAGCGTACAGATCCTTGTATCCAAACTCCTCGTCGAATCACATCTCAACATGGAGTAATGCCCTACTGTCGACAATACACTATCCAGTGCATGTATCTAGACCCCCACCCAAATGTACAACACACTATAACCCGAGCCTCGTAATAGGACTTCCAATGCACAAAACTCGGTCAAGAGCTTTCGATATCTGTAAAGGGCAGCTTCGTTAAGCCTTCAACACAGATATACACATATGGTTTGTTTCTTTTCACGGTGCCTATGGTCCTACCCTGGTGTTAGACCAAAAAATGGTCCTAACACCCAAATCGTCATATTTAGAGCATAGGACATGAAGAAATAACTGAAAAATAAGAGAAAAAGCAAGACAACATGATTTTTATAGTGGTTCGGCGTTAACGAGCCTACGTCCACTTCATATTTTCTCATTTCATTCACAGATTACAATTACAATAAAGATTGTCTCTGAATCATTCGAATTCAATGAATAATTCTCTAGAATTTATTGATTTTATTGCGAAAGATGGTGGTTATTCATGGGTAAGTGCTAGCCATGGCAGCCATGGATGTTGAGATGCCAAAAGTCCCTTGAAAATGCCCTCTGAAGGTGTATTTATAGCTGTAGGAGAGCTCATATGGTGATAGGGTCGTGGTAGGACACATGGCACCGATTCTGGAAAGTAGGAGCGATCATAGCCTTGAGAATAGGTCAAAATCTGCATGTGCAGTAGTAGGTCCTGGTCGCGGTTCGTGGTCACGGTTCGCGAACTAGATTGGTCAGCATGTATGGTCACGATCCGACCTCGGGGGTAGCCACGACCCGATCTCAAGGGGTGGTCACGATCCGACCTCAGGGGGTGGTAACGATCCGACCCCAGGGGGTGGTCACAATCCGATCTTCAAAAATGCCAAAATGTAGGTTTTTCCATATTTCTGCATGCGTTCACGGAAACGGACGTAACTTTCAAACCGTAAGGCCGATTGGACCAAACGAAAGCTCTACTTGAACCTAATTCATAGGGCTACAAGAATTTGATGTGAATATATCCAAATGAGGTCGTTTGATAGGGGTTTCAGGCCAGTTTATACTGATGTTGTGATTTTGACCAAAATGCCCTGTGTCTTTTGACGATGCTTCCAATGCCAGAGATTGATGTTATCCGGAGATTCCATATGTGACAGCATTTACCCAAAAGTGTGTCAACATGATCTTTGTTTCGGATAGTCTGGTCACAAAGCAGGCTAACATCCCCCCCCCAAAGTACATCTTATCGCTGATGAGATGCGCTTTGAATGTGTTGAGCTAAATCTCTCTGGAACGTCATTTATCCTTGAGAAGGCTTTATCCAATTGTTGCATTGCTTTCCTGGGAGCTAGTCAGGCCAAGTTCTATTGGAGGAGTATTAGAGACGATCAAGAAATTGTTTAAACCTTGTTGAATAAAAAGATCTAATTGATTCGTCAGAAGTCATGCTAAATCGTCGGCTCCCGAGCGTGATTCTACACGCACAGGTCATTACCAAACAATGTCATCATTCTGTGTAAGTCGAGCACATGGTTGGGTTGGACTTTCGCTTACATGTGATTCTATGTATGAAGTAGCCACCTGAATAATGGGGTAGTTCAAGGATCTTCAGGCTTCGAGCTGTAATCTGAACTACTGGGATAAAGCACACCAGAATCAACCTGTGGATCTGTCATATGTACTCGGCTTTAAACTATCTCGGCATCGGGATATTGATATAGGGCTCCACAATAGCATCAAATCACAACAATAAGGATCTCGAAAGCCACAATCACTCTGGATCATGCCAAAAGAAATAAAGAATCCACGGTCGTATCGGACCGTATTTTAAGGAATCCACAATCGCTCTGGATCTTTTCGTAATTCAATAATCACATGCACGTTAGTAAGAGATGCAATTGAAATCATGTTAACTAATGCTCGTATGATCGTCACTGTCGTAAGGCAGTGGATAAGTTCGTCACACCTTCCATCTGGTGTAGTAAGAGTCTTTAAGTTCACATTTGATCTGCAAGCTAGCTCGCTTGGTCGGAAAAGATGAGTCGGGTCATAATCCAGAGGCGTATTGTACATGTCTTGAATCTTGCTCTTAGCCAGGGTCGTCTTCATGGTCAGCCCACGCATCGACGATCGTGCCCTTAGTGCCAATCGGAGGATAAGCGAAGTCAGGGTTTACGCCCCCAGCATCGATGGGGGTTAAATTAAGTCAATCGGGCATCCAATCTTCAGGGTCTTATACTTCCAGTCATTGCATCGGGTAAAAGTTACTGGTTCAACAATCTTAGTCGACCCAAGACATTTAGTGCTTTCTCTCGAATCAGCAAAAGTTGGTGTTGTATATGCAAATGTTCGAATTATATTTGCTTTGATATCATCTCTACTGTTTGGTCGGGTAGTGAAGATTGCCTCATCGGACGTCAGCAAATTCTATTACTCCCATTGGATCAGTTGTAGAGTTAAGTAAGCTTGCTAAAAGCGAGTGGATAAATGTTGTTATGAAGTCAGTTGGACCCCTCCGTTTATGCTTCAGCATAGTCTGAAATGGTCGTCACAGTCTTGTTGAATCTCTTTCTCATGCTCGTTTCAATTGAACTTGATAAACAAGACCATGAGGTCAATTAGTGGTATAGATTCTCCTTGGAATTGCACATTCTTGTCATTGTTCTCTAGGGCTTTTTCCTTTGTCCTTATCATTTCAGGAATTGGAAGGTGCTCCATTCTTTAGTCGGAAAAGCATCTTGGTCCTTCTTCTCGACGTTAACACCTTCTTGTCATGGAAGTATGTCCACCTCAGGGTTGAATTCATCAAAGCTTCTGAGAAAATCTCGTTACAGAGAAAATTTAAAATCTGGGGGAATAACAGGTGATCCTGATGTCCTATGTGTAAGGGTTGTGATTGTCGTTATCCATATCATCTTGAGAAGTGCCGCCTCTCGAGAGGCATTGAATCAAACTGGAAAGCAGGTTTCCATCAAAGAATTGCTACAAATTGTCAATATCATGGCTGGTGCCCCCAACATTGAATCTAAGATTACAAAGGGGGTCTTTGTTGAGTTCTTGTTTCTGCTTCGATATTGCCCCCGGGTCATAGTACAAGTTATTCGACTCGACCGCGTTCCTGATCTTCGAATTGTCGCGTTCTTGCTTGGAGCTGAGTGTGAAATATCGCTCAAGTATCCATTCGGGTTGGTGCTAATGCTAGCCGTGCATGACCTAAGTTTGTTACAATTCTTGCATTCTCAACTAGGATGTTGCAGCTAGTTGTTCTATTGACCATGATTCCATCCATGATGTTCTGAATCGGAGTCGCATGTTGCATGTCTGCTGGTTGGCTCGTGTTCAACTCGAGCTGATGGTTGCTATCTGACTGTGCCAAGTTCGTTATTGCTTTAATTTTGATTTTATCATTTCTAGCAAATTGATGATTGCTGCTTGGCCTTCTGATTTGGTGCTGGCGCCTCTAGCGTGAAGTCTTGAAATAGGTAAAGGCCGGCCTCGGGCTTCTTGGTTCCACATGAGTAGTAGCCATCAATCAGGCTTCTATCATTCAATTCTGAATATACACATCAGGTAGTAAAACTATGTTGTGTAAGGCTCATATTTCGTGCCCCCATCCACAGGGGTTTTTTTCTGAGTAGTAGACTTCGAATCCACGTATTTCATACTCCCTTTTCGCATCATTAGTCAGAGTTGGGTGAAAACAGATATGTTGGTACTCGGTCCATGCTAATGTTTTGTCTCCTATCAAGGCCCTAATTGTTGAATAGGATATGGCCAGCTCTATCTGAACTTTCCAGTCTGGAAGTAAGTTTGGACTAGCAAATGGACATTCTCTCTACATCCGTTTCGTGCACCTCAAGGGGCCTATAAAGATCACAACATAAGTTAAATACAAGCACGTAAGCTATGCCATTTGTGAATATTTTTAATGGCTATGCCCCTAGTTCAGGGGTAACGGCATGAGACATATAGTCGGATCAATTCCCTTTCAAATTTAGACGAAGGATGGCATATTCTGGATAGTTGGGGAAATCTTTAATCCTGAATGCCACGATCGTGCCAGATCGTATTATGACCGGAAAACCAACGACTGCTATGGATCGTATTAAGGTCGGATAGAAATCCGAAAATCCCAGGGCTTCACCGGGACCTTCCCAGTCGTGAATATTAAGTCGCATGACATGTCATTGAATAATTCATTCTCAAGGCTTTCTTACAGTCGCTGCGTTGAATTGCGTAGGAAGTTTAACATTGGGCATTGGTGTCAACCTCCTGCACGTCCCCTTTTAGTTGCTTTCTACTGGTCTGTTATTATTGTTGTGAGTGCGGCCCTCGCGTTTTGTTTAGCTTTGTTCTGCGAACCTGCACTTGGTAAATGAAATTTTGTTTCTTTCGTAATATCCTGCACCTGCGAGCATTCCATAAGCAAATAGTTCATGAAACATTATAAGTTATCAATGCAACTATAAATGAAAATGCACTAAAGTAGTATGTATGTATGGGTATGCCCCCAATCAATAATTAACTTAGTGCCTAGCCAGGGCTTGTTGAGGATTGATTAGGACCATAACTGTGTTGCCCCCAAGTCCATACATGGAGGATTCGTGCTTTGCTTTCATTCTTTTTCCCAGTCGTGTAACAGGATAGGAGCCCTTGAGTGGCAAGTGTCATCATGCCTTTATACTCTCTCGATCCTTCAGCCGGGTAAGAGTTCTTGTGGCGCTAAGTGTCTAGCACCTTTATACTCTCCCAATCCTTCAGCGGGTCAGAGTTCAAGCTCACCGATCCTTCAGCAGGGCAGAAGATCTAGGGGCACTAAGTCTCTAGCGCCTTTATACTCTCCCGATCCTTCAGCAAGGTGGAGTGTATTTCGAGGCGGTTTTAGTCACGGTGCACCTTTACGCCTCATGGACATTCTCTCTGGTCCTTTATACTCTCTCTCGAATCATGAGAGTTAGAGTGGTTCCAGCGAACAGTCATATCATTTTCCCTGGCGTTCCTTTTACACTCTAGTTCAAAGAGTGGGACGTTGCCGTTTCAGGTGTTGTTCTCGACATCGGTTCTGGTCGATGCTCCATGCTTCACTCTGGCGAATGGATCTTTTCGGATAAGTGGTCGGGTCACACTCATCCTTGGTTTATATTTCTATCTAAGCTCTATAGATAGCATCAGTCAGTCAAAGAGTTGGGAAACGTTTGCCTAGGCTTTGTGTTCCTCCAAGCAATCTATGCGAGGAGTAGTTTGCACCAAACTTCGGGTACCTGCATCATTCATATCATATGAGTTAGTCATGTCAATAACTCCAGAGGCATGTAAAAGCAAATTTCATGATTGGAAAATAAGAATATCAATGGGCACTGCTGCCCCCCCTATCGGGGTTCATGTAATCTGGTGGCATCGAGGATAGGATCGAGCCATAAAGATGGTCACACCGCGTCCATCTAGTGTCGGACTCCGACTTTGCAATTCAATGATTTATGTACAATTGTCTTGTGGTCTTCCATGTGTGAGCCAGGGATCAGATGGTCATCTCATATCCACTTTGAGTTATACAACTTTCGTTAGATGCGTGGGCGCAGCATTGCAAATGAGCAGTCCAGTCGGGCCCGTTACAGCAGTGCTCCATAACTCTACACGTGGGTGTTAAAAGTCTGATCGGTACCAGATCTGAGGTACCTACACAATCCATATATAAATTTTTCTGAGTTAATTACATCGGCAACTCATAAAGAATGTAAATATAAGATTCATGGTTAAAAAATAGTCCTGTTAGAGGAATGAATATCATTCTGAGAGGGAATTGGAATTGCATGCTCTTTTCCGGTGAACTCTTCCTTATCCTGTCTCTGCCATGGGATGGATGCCAGAATCTTAAGCTGATGACAAATATCTTTACAAATTATTGCGGGGCGGCGGTACTAAGAATGAATAGATCTTGATCGGGATCTTAAGATGGCAAAGGCGGTTAGGTAAATATCATAAGCGATTGATGAGGTCGCATCTCCTTTGAATCGCCTTTTTGCCACAATGATGAGGGTAAGGATAGAGTGTCAGGAAGTCGCGACTATACTGCTAATGGAAGCACGCCATCGCATTGGTGTTAAGATGGCAATTGGCATGAGAACAATGGATTTACGCTTATAGAAACTTTTGCACTTTCTATGCTAGAAAATAGGATATTGCGGCTGGTGGGGTAGTCATATCTCATAGATTTGCTGATAGGCCTTCGATTCCATATCAGGAGAAGGGTTGGTGCGCAAACAATCAATCAGCTTTCGGGTATGAGCATTCTAAACTTTCATCTTGCTAACTTTTAGGCAACACTGAGGCAATTGGTCATGCAAGCATTTGATGTATCATCTTTGAGTTAGATGATGTATTCATGAGCAATCCATTCTCGATCTCTAGTTGCCCCTCCATTTGGGGCATGGGTTACTTGAAAGATAACCGATGAAAGGAGTGGAACTGTGAGTCTTTGCTTTCTAGCTTCAAAACACTGTTCACCAGAAGTTTCATTCATGTACATCTCCCATCTAACAAGTGACTAATTAGTGATTTTATCGAATCACTTAGGGCGGTAATTTAGCAATGGGACTTGTTGGTGTCTGTCTTGGGACAACCTTCCAAGGGAAATTAGCAATGTCACCATGCATGTCATATCTTCTAGATACAATGAACAATGGTTCACCTTTCACCTCCTCTTGCCGGAAGCATTCTGTGCTGTATGAAGGTCTTTACAGGGATTGTCTATGAATCCTTCTGGAGCTCTGTATCCAATATTAGATCAACTTCCACCTGATCAATTGTTGGATTTTATAGTGTTTCGATGGGGATCATCTCTGTCTTTTCTGGAATGTTGGAACCTTCTAAATGGGTCAGATTATATGCCTTCTAACCTTCTATGTGCGGAATATGAGGTATGTTGTAATGTTCCAATCGATCCAATAGCTCTTCTACTAGTTATAGGTAAGCTGTGAGTTGTGGTTTCTTCGACTGGAATACCTTTTGAGCCGCCCTACGGGGGTTATCGGCAAAACTCCGGTGTTGGATCATCGATCATTTCTTGCACCATCTGTATACAGTTTCCAGATGCTTGATTTCGTCTTTCATTCCGAGAGGCCATTTTCTTCATCTAACATATCCTCTTCGGGAACGATACATTCAGCAATGAAGTTGGCTAATGCTTGCCCCCGTACGGACTTCTTTAAGAGGGAATTGAGATCAAAGTAGTTCAGCTCTATGTACCGTTCGAGCAACTTTTCAGATGCATCAGGTCGCTGCATGTCCTGTTGCAGCGGCTCACAAGTGCATATAACAATCAGATGAACTTGGAAGTAGTAGGGATGATTTTTAGAGTACTTAACGAGTAATAGACGATCCTTTCAATTTTTGGGTAGTTGCGCTCTACCACGGCGACCTTCTTGCTCACATTATAGACTAGTTCCTGGACCTTTTCCTTATTACGTGTAAGTGGTGCCAACTTTCCTGTCAAGCATCAGACAACTTTAATTCTTTGTTGTTCATGGATGTTTATTATCATTGCAATCTGATCAGGGTTGATTTCGATTCCGTGTGAGCTAACTGTGAGGCCAGGAAGCTTTCCCGATGCAACGCCAAACGAGCACTTCAAAGGGTCTAGCTTCATTTCAGATTGAACATCTCTGTCAGACTTGAAATGTAGTAGGTTGATCGCTTGGACTCCACAATTGTATCATCTATATGGACTTCCATGGGCCTTTCACTACGGTTGTGGACCATACAATTCAGTAAGTGTTGGTATGTTGCCTTGGCATTCTTCAGTCTGAAAGGCAACTCCATATAACAGTACAATTCAAGGTCCATGATAGAACATGTTTATTCATGATCAGGCACATGCATAAGAATCTGGTTGTAACTTGCGCACATGTCCATAAGAATCGGAACATGCGCAGTTGCGCCATTAGATGTCACCCTTCTACATCTGAATCACCATCCTTTCTGGGGTCCATGTCTTCTGGCAGATCAACGGGTAATTCCTTTTGTGATGCTCCCTTTATTCACAATATCAACACCTCCTTCACACTCCCTTTCATCTGGAGGGGAAGTATCTTTGGGTTTCATGTCATCTGTGTTGCGTAGCATGTTCTATCCAAATAGTCAGCTTCTCCAATAACTTGGTCACCATAGACCATTCCCACTCCATCTTCGGTTGGGATATTTAGCAATAGGCAGTAGGGTGCAATGTAGGCTCTGAATCCTACTGGAGCTGGTTGGTCGAGACCTTGATCAGATATTCTTAAATGCAATAGAGTAGCTAGCAAATGAAATGGAGAGCTAATGGTTGATTCATATTTGCATTAATCTCAAGCTCTCGTCTCTTGACTAAGGTCATATGGTGACTGATGAGCAATCAAGTTGTTATCACTTGTGCAAAGATCCATATATCTGATCATGGCTTGCGGCAGTTCAATTGGTACCTAACTCTAGGCACCAAAGTGTGTTGATGTGACCCTTTTATAATGGAAATCAATCTTCATTAACGTTGTGGATAGCAGTTATGCATTTGAAAGGTCAGCTAAGTTCTCCCAGGTGTAGACCGTAGGAAATATGCCTTTCATTACACCATACAAGTGAATTGTAGATTTGTAATAACCCTTAGTCACTTTCTAGTATCTTGTCATTGCGAGTCATCATTGCTATGATCATCCGAGCCTCCGGAATAGGGCCTGGACGGTTCCATTTAATGCCATCTGGGACCCCACCCATCGGATAGGTTTAAGTCATGTAAACTAGGTGATTACTGTGGAAAACATTAGTTGCATTGGTGAAATCAATACACCATCAAAACTCAAGAAGAAGAGGCTGCTATGAGACAATCATTATCTAATATACTGTCGTATCCAGCATGTCAAATCTTTTCAACAGCTCCTCATATTGAATAACATCAATAAATAGGTGTTATGGCTCTGGGAAGAATCTCAGTCGTTGTCAATTAGCTATCAATATGATCATACTATCTACCGAATCTCGATTGGTAGATATTAACTATAGGAAAAAACACTCCGAGCCGAAGGCGAGCCGTACTCCGAGCCGAAGGCGAGGCCGTCAACGGGTCCGCGCGCACCACCGGTGGGGGTCTGGGGCCTTATCTGAAATGATCCGAAAATCATATTTTTTCCAAAAACTGTCACTTTTTCGAGTTGGGTCGTGACCCTTGTTCGTCATTACTTTTCTTTGTAGCGGGTCGTGTACACCAGTGCGAGTCGTAGTTCGGACACCTCCGTGGATCCTGGTTCAGGGATCCCCTACTGTTCGTGGCTCAGCAAGTCTTCAGATCGCTGGCACCTTTTCGGATCGTGGATCGTCATATCATCAGCTGTTCTGTATGGGCTCTGCACTGTGGTTCGTGGCCCCAATATACCCAGCATCGGTTCGGGTCGTGGGTGCATCCTGAGACCGGGTCGTGGTCTTCGCTTCGCGAGCCAGTGGGTGAGGATGTGTGTTTCTTTGATTTTCTGCTCTTCGGGAACGGGTCGGGAACATCTTCATGATCCATTGAATAGGCCTTCACGACCAGACAATGTTCCACGATCCCTCATCGCGAACTAGTTCATGAACCCTTCGACCTGCTCCTGCAAACCATTTGTTCGCTCTTTATTCGCTTGGGAAGTTTGCAATTCCTTACTCCTTTTAGGAGCCGTGGAGTTCTGATTTACTGAAATCAATGAAATCTTAAAAAATTGTAGGTACGCGGATTATCTTCTTCGGACTTAGAGATCCAAATAGAAGAACCACAATCCGTTAGGCTGAGAATTCAGTTCTCAGTGAAAGCACCAAAATGTTAGACCAAAAAATGGTCCTAACACCCAAATCGTCGTATTTAGAGCATAGGACATGAACAAATAACCGAAAAATAAGAGAAAAAGCAAGACAACAAGATTCTAATAGGACTCTAGGCCCTGCACACACGTCGCACCCATCTACTCCATAGTAGATTAAAGCTAATTTATATATACATACACACACACTCATATATATATATATATATATATATATATATATATATATATATATATATATATATGTTCCTATACCCAACATCTCAAGGCACTCCCTGTAGTACCCTCCTCGTACGGTCTCCGCCGTCACACCGCGGAAGTATGCATAACCTCCATCCTACGCCAAGACACGTACGAAAATCTGCATTGTTATGCCATGTAATCGGACAGAACCACCATTGTATGCCACATAAGAATACAGATCCTTGTATCCAAACTCCTCGTCGAACCACGTCTCAACATGGAGTAATGCCCTACTGTCTACAATACACTATCCAGTACATGTATCTAGACCCCCACCCGGATGTACTTCCCACTACAACCTGAGTCTCGTAATAGGACTTCCGATGCACAAAACTCGGTCGGGAGCTTTCGATATCTGTAAAGGGCAGCTTCGTTAGGCCTTAAACACAGATATCCACATATGGTTTGTTTCTTTTCACTGTGCCTATGGCCCTACCCTGGTGTTAGACCAAAAAATGGTCCTATCACCCAAATCGTGGTATTTAGAGCATAGGACATGAAGAAATAACTGAAAAATAAGAGAAAAAGCAAGACAATGGGATTTTTATAGTGGTTCGGCGTTAACGAGCCTACGTCCACTTCATATTTTCTCATTTCATTCACAGATTACAATTACAATAAAGATTGCCTCTCAATCATTCAAATTCAATGAATAATTCTCTCTGAATAAATTGATTTTATTGCGGATGATGGTGGTTATTCATGGGGAAGTGTTAGCCATGGCTGCCATCGATGTTGAGATGCCAAAAGTCCCCTAAAAATGCCCTCTGGAGGTGTATTTATAGCTGTAGGAGAGCTCATATTGTGATGGGGTCGTGGTAGGACACGTGGCACCGATCCGGGAAAGTAGGAGCGATCATACCCTTGAGAATAGGTCAAAATCTGCATGCGTAGTAGTGGGTCCTGGTCGCGGTTCATGGTCACGGTTCGCGAACTTGATTGGTCAGCATGTATGGTCACGATCCAACCCCGGGGGTAGCCACGATCCGATCTCAGGGGGTGGTCACAATCCGACCACGGGGGTGGTCATGAACCGATCTTCAAAAATTCCTAAATGTAGGTTTTTCCATATTGCTGCATGCGTTCACGGAAACAGACGTAACTTTCAAACCGTAAGGCCGATTGGACCAAACGAAACCTCTACTTGAAGCTAATTCAAAGTGCTACAAGTATTTGATGTGAATATATCCAAATAAGGTCGTTTGATAGGGGTTTCGAGCTAGTTTATATTGATGTTGTGATTTTGACCAAACTGCCCTATGTCTTCTGACGATGCTTCTAGTGCCGGAGAGTGATGTTATCTGGAGATTCCATATGTGATAGCGTTTACCCAGTAGTGTGTCAACATGATCTTTGCTTTGGATGGCCTGGTCACAAAGCAGGGTAACACCTGAACTTTCCCTTAAATAATGAGAGACTACATCAAGAGCTAATGACATGCCCTTAACAACTAATCTAGCATCCATTTTGGCATGCCCCTTAACCAACGTATCGATAGTGAAAGATCATCGGTCTGTTGGTTTAGCTCTTAGTCATTCAGCATCCCTTTGACTGCCGATGACAGATATCTGACAATTATTATCCTTAATTTGGTCCAGACGACCTCCTCCTAGAGAAAGGAAAACCGTTGAATCACCCAAAGCCATCAGCTATAGCCTTATGACTACCACACTATAGTTGAAGTCAAGGTATACTCTAGTGGTGCAAAAATATGTCTCCGAGCGATGACTTCATCTGGTTGTTCCTCAGAGGGCCATCTCAAAGTACCCTACTATATCCTGTAGAAGCTCCGTGGTTCCCTCCAGTCCCATATAATAATCAGTTGGACGTGCTCCACTTGCGTCTCTAGAAACCATGATGATCTACCACGTTGGGTTCTTCATCTCCATACATACAGACTGGTCTAAGCGCATTACGTCATCGCATTATTAGTTCCTATGTCTAAACTTTTAATCACATGCTTGCTTTTAGCTTATTTTGTTGCTAATTAACTTGATAATTTACACATTCATCTTCTATTCAGGTTACTAGTTTATTAGCTTACATTTGGCTGCTTATTTTCCTAATCAGCCCCGCGCTGCCTGAATGGACCCTATCTATGAGCCACTTATTATTACATTCATTAAAATTAATATTTCCCCAGTCATAAGTTTACTAGTAATTAGCCTCTTCTTTCTTTTAATTTTTTATGTAATTTATAACTTCATGTTATACCGTCACCACAACCGTCGCTATGGGTTTACTTATTAACTTAGTTTACTTAACTATGGTTTATTAACAAGTTCTCATCTTATCTCTTATTAAAACCCATGTTAAATCATTACCACAACCATTTTTGTGTATTTACTTATTAACTTAGTTCCCTTAATTAATGTTTATTGATAAGTTCTCTTTTCATCATTAATAATAACCTATGTTATAATTACACTTGTCCCTTAGACAAGCCTACCTATTATAATTTATTCTTATTCGCATAATTAATTATAATAGGTTATATTCTTTGTTCATCATGTTTTCCGAAGGGCCCTTGTTATTTAAGCAAAACTTTACTATTATGACCTTTCTTTTTTTATTGTCTTGTACATTTTTACTATTACTAGAAATATTTCACACACTTCATTAATTTGGTTAACGGAAACATATAAATCTATTTCCATAATATACATCAGTTAAGGTCAGTAGTTGTAAGTTATTTCTTTTTTTACATCATGTATATATATTTTTGATTAGTGTGCAATACGGCCAAAACCCCTATTTCACACTAATCCTTATTACCTATCTTTTTCTTGCAACTATGTTCCCTATAAGTTACTGTGATGGTAATTATGGAAATGTATCCCTTTTCTACCCCTAATTAACTCAGTACACTACTAATTCCCTTTTTCTTTCTAAATTATATAATTTCTTGTTTCCATACCCAATTCCTAATTCCAACTTAATCATGGTAAGTTTCTGTACAAAATTAAGCTTACTAATTCTTATTCCATTTTACCGATAATTTACTATAATCTTTATCAAACCAACAATTTCATTATATTCTAAATAATATATTTGGGAACATACATAATTTACCATTGAATTACCGTCTTAAAAATATATACGTAATCACTGTTAGATTCACAATTTTAATATTACAGTACTTCTCAAACCCAAATAGGAAGTTCATGGAATATATTCATACAATAGTAACATTCTTAATGTACTTAGGAAATGGATTATATTAGAATTTCCATAATTTCAACTATTTAATACATTAAGAATTACGTGATGGATCGTTTGCATGGATCGATGATAATTCTGGATGGATCGGCACCAAAATCCATGGATCGATGTGTGTTCATGTGGATGGATCGGATCAGTTTTAAAACTTGATGGATCGGCCAATCCATGGATTGGCATGTGTTTACATGGATATTGGATGGAACGGGCTAGATCTTGATGGATTGGATGTGTAAAAGTGGATCGACGGCCTTAGAAAGGCAAAATGGTATGGATCGGTCAAGGTGCAAGAATGGATCGAGTATGTCTTCTAGATATGGATCAGGCATGTTTTCATGATGGATTAGGTAGAGTGCGCACCGAAGAAATGTGTGGGTCGACAAGGTTCAGGAAATGGATCGGGCATAGGGAAAAAGAAAGGATTAACAATGTTTGATGAATCGCTGTATAAGGGGTATCGATCGACACTTAATGTATCGGCAAGGGCGTGAGCCGATGGATCAGTCAGGTCAGATGGATTGGGTATTGTTGAGTACTAGCGAACAACAACGTTTTTGAAATGTTATGGATGTGAATCGAAACGTTGTGATTTGTTTTTCTTAGCAAACAAGGGTGAAATGTTGTGAATCGAATATCGACAAAATGATGTATGTTTTTGGTTCGATGATGGTTGTGGCTTCGAAGTGAATTCAAGGAGGGATGTTCAAAGTGGTGAAATGTTTGTTGATCGATGAAATGCAACTAACGTGAAGATGACTCAAGATGATTTGAGTTCATTGATAATGGCTTCTCAAGATGATTTAAGCCTAGGATAGTCGACGATGATGACAACTACTGATAGTCGGCAATGATTTATGTCTCCCTCTTATTACCTTGGTCTGTTCATTTATGTGGGGAATGGGAAGACTGAGTAGCAAGTGACAGGTACTAGATCTTGATAAGGACGATGTTGTTGAGCGACGACGAGCAGGAGTCTGGCCTATTATTTCCTACTATCTACTACTTGTTATTTTCCGCAGTTTAATGTATTCTCTGAGTAACTTATAATGAGGCATTTTGTACAGACTCCTAAGACGTATTCCAGTGTTTTATGGATAACTCATGATGATATGAAAAGTTTTAGATTCTACTCAATTTTGCTTCACTGTTATTGCCTATTGTATATGATCTGTTAGAATTTATCCTTGCATTGTGAGTCATACAACAGGTTCCACCTGTGTTATTCTACCCTGATGATCGTCGATAGTTGTCTGGCACATCTTTGAGTGCATTATTCCTCTTTTTAAGTGTTGGAGTTAAGTATGGACGTCACATCACCTTTAGGAAACTCCATGCTTGAATTTGAGTTGGTGGAGAATTTTTTTTGTTTTGATTTTTTATAAATCAATCCACTTAAGATTAGTTTTTCACTCACTTCGAAGGAATTGGTTTGACTTCTTGCAAGTCAGTGTCTTGTAGAGAGTTTGTTGATTTAGGAGACATTTTAGCACTGGAGTATACGATCGTATTTGATGTTATCGAAACATGGTTCATTCTTCCGTGAATACTTCATATAGAATGGGTGGAGTTTCTATTGGGGCAAGTGATTGGCCTGAAAGAAATATTTCATTGGGAAGAAATGGAGTCTTATTGTGTTGGATCTGTGAAGCTCGTAATGTTTGAGCCCATACCTAGTGTTGGAGGTTACCATGTTTGAAGGGCTGAATTATAGGGGAGTATGCATTGATCATGTTTTCTATTTCATCCAGTGCTCCCTTTGAAGAAGGAATGGGAAAGGACATCACCACTTGAGATATGCTTTCAAACAATTGTGTTTCCATGCATGGTTTATTTTAACGTTGAGATTTAATCGTTCCATCTTACCATGTAGGTGGTGGATGGAAAGGTCGGGACACGAGAACATTGATTTGTCTTCTTTTATTGTGACTTACCATGTTAAGGGTTTAATTAGACTATATGTTTATAACATCTTGTGCTTGGTCGCTAAGAAGTAATACTATGGATGACTACAATATCCATAGTGATTATTTTCGAGCCTCAAGATGGAGGATTGTTACAACATACTAGCTATATTTGTCGGTATACATTCTCATCAAAATGTATATGATAAGTCATGTTTACTTAATTGTTGGTTCGGTTGATATTAATTGTTTAGGGTAAATTAATTCTAATTTAGATCCTAGGAATTTTTTTTCGTTTTGTGGATACAGAATGTCAGTGATCATGAGAAGTTATTGATGATGATAGTGGTATATGATGTTTTTCTCTTTAGTAGTGATTCATCCTTGATCCATCGATAACGGCGAGCGATTGTTTGTAGTTGGATGATAGCGGGTTGAGACACTAAGTTTCCAATGGTGAATTGTTCATCTAAGCTTATAGCTTGAGAGTATCTGGACACACTTGATGAGGTGACTTGGTTCCCACTACATTGGAGTTAAGTTTGTATTGATCCAGTCATTGATGTTGAACCACTGGTTATGCCTCGAGGGCATATGTGTCTTGAGAGCGGGAGATGAGCCAGTATTCGTTTCTATTTGAGATTGTTGGCCAGGTTAGATCTAAGGTGCAAGAAGTGGTTTTCTCAGATGGATTTCCCAAGGGGATTTTACCAATAGAGGGTTGGATGGTGTATGTTGATTCTATCGATAAAAGCTTCTTTGATTTTGATTTGTTGATTATGCATTTTTGGTTGACCATCAAGTCAGCATATTTTAAGGGTTTTCAGACTGTATTCCGAGAACTCCTGGGTAGTTTATGCTTATGCTACTTTATTTCATTTTTCTCACGGACAAAACAAAAACACAAGGCATGGTTGTGGTGTGGGTATTGAGAGAACATGGATTGTTCATTGGCTTGTTGGAGTTTCACATCAGGATGGGTGAAGTTAGTTACTTAGGTCAAATTGCCTCGAGTAGGATGTCGCTATCAATCCTGTGAAGGCAAAGGTAATAGTACCAGAAAGGTAGGTTGTCATTTTCTAGTCGACGATTGAAGTTGCTCGTGATGTAGTATTCGATTCTCAATTCAAGGTCGATTGGGATGTAGTTTTCTATGGAGTTTTAGACGCATTATTTATTGGGACGGAGTTGGTGTTGTCAATGGTGTTACCTTACTAGAGTTTTTCCTCTCCATGAGGGATCCTAACCTTAATCGGTAGTGACGTTTCAGTTTCCAACTCTTTTAGTCTTGTTACACTTAGGTCAGACATGTACCAATTTAGGAGCGGTGCTCCACCTCTGTGTGTTGCTCATTTTTTAACTGGTTACGGCTTTAAAGTTCGAAGTGTTTTTGTACCGAATATGTTAGGGAATGCGGGATGGATCTTAAGGCAAAACTAACACTAGAGGAGGGTCAATTGTGTTTTTAAGGAATTTAAGAAAATCTAAAACTTATATTATCTACTATATGAATCACGCAACACAGAGGTAATCACAGTCACAGAATCAAACAAAAACACAGAAATAAACAAAAATAAAATGTAGAAAAGGAAAGAACACACCGGATTTTATGCTGGTTCAGATTGCTCCTATGTCTAGTCCCACGCAATGCTGGATTGCATAGATTTTTATTACTAGATCAAAATATCAGTACAATCCTCTTGATTTCCTGGCTATAAGGTTAACGAGGTTTCCACCCCCCATGATTTCCCGGCTACAAGGTTAACACCATTTGGCATTATCAAAAATAAAGTCTAAAAATACTCCCCTTAGATCCTAAATCTATCTATATTACTCTTATACTAGTATATAATCAAATCAATGCAAATATCATAATTACATATGTTTTGAGTCAAACAGGAAAACCAATCCAACTAATATGTACATATGTTTTAATATATACATGTTTCAAATCAAGTAATTCAAACAAATCAATACATATGTTCAAACAAATTCAAACTAGTCAAATTATACCAAACAAACAAACATTTCTTGGGACTTCTACCTAACCGTCTTTTCCAAAGATAGGATCCTTCTTGATGACCTCCCATTCTTCATCTTCTATTGTCGGTGGTGCCTTAGTGAGATTTTTATCTTCATCTCTGAAAAGAGAAGAGATTTGCCAACAAATGGAATCAAAGTGTTTCTCTTGTAGTTCAAACATTTTTATTTGGCTTAATTCATGATGACGCTGATTTCATAGTATTATGGAAAGAATGTTATTGAAGGAATTCAACGTCACTTCAAGATTTTCACTTAAGTTATGAATTGGATTTGCCATAGTTTTGATAAGAATTGAATAAAGTAGAAGGAAAATGATGTAACAATTTTTTCTGGAAGTAATAGGCTTAAATAGGGTCTGGAATTCGTTGGATTTGAATGGACATGAGTTATTTATTTAAATTTAAATTTTGAAAATTTTTGAAAAAATTTGTTAGTTATATGTCGACATACTTTATTAAAAATTTGATATTTTTCAAATTTTGAATCTTTTTATATTATATTAGATTTAATTCTAAAGTTTTCTCAGTAACTTAAAGAAGATTTTACACAAATAATACTCCATTCATTACTTCTTAAAAAGCTAATACATCCAACTAGTTAAGACACACTAAATATGAGATTCGAAAGAAAATACAAGGCAATACTAAAGACAACTTAAACTATATAGGCTAGATTTCAGCGGATGATGAGGAGGAAGGTGACATTCCAAGTTTTCTTCCAATCTTGCTCATGAAGTAAGTCATTTTAGTAAAACTCTTTTTGATCTCCTTTTGATTTTAACTATCTTCACTTGATTTTGAACAACCATCCCACTAGAAATGGTTCTAGTGTTGATTGGACACTCAACACTTTCGAAAGAAGTTTCTTCTTCTTTTTCTTCTTCTCCGATTTCCATATGCTCTTATTCTTGTTGCATTCGAGTTTGTTTGTCTTCGAATGTCTTATAAGGTTTGAAAGTGAGTGGAATTTGCATAAGGTGTATGTTTGTGGAGTCAAAGACCTTTCTCGGCACAAATTCATCTCCATGAAGATCAACTCCGAAATATTTGAAAATACAAGTGAGATAAACTCCATAATAATGAGTGTTTTCTCTTGTTGATGTTTCTATGGGCTTGAGTTCTTTTAAGATAATTTTGGCCCAATTGATGTTATATCCATCAATAATAGCAAAGTGTGCTTTTTGGGCCTTGAGCGTTGGGTTGTTAAAATTTCCAGAACAAGGAGTGATTGAATGTTGAAGGAGAAGGTTTACGATTCTTGTTTTTGGGTGGAAAAAGCAGTTCTTGAATTCCATGTGAGCATCGCTCCCAAATATATGGTGATAATTTTCTAAATCGATTTCATCAATTTTGAAATCCAAAAAATCCGAGCCTATGCATCAACAATTCAAGATATTGCCCAAGATTTCGCATTGTAGAACAATTTGTGTACCTTTTATGCTACTACAAATTTGACATTCATTTCCTTCGTAAAAGCCACGATTAAGATTCACACAGAACATTATGATAAGCCTCGGGTAACACACTTCATCATTATCCAGAGAGTCAATCATGCCTAATACTTCATTGTGATTAAAGAGAGAGAAAATGTCATAGGATGGAAAGTCTCCAAAGATGGCGAAGGCACCCATATTGACTTTTGCATTCGCTATATTGTCAACATAGGTTTATATTGCCTCTTCATCATTGTGGAGATAACCTTTGATGATTTTGGTTAATTTCAATTTCTAAGATGAACTTGAGGAAGCCATTGAAATGTTCGTTTTGAAGAGTATAGATATGAAGAATATAGTTTGAATTGTGAACGAGAGGTAGAGAGAATAGATGTATAAATAGAAATTGAATGGATATGGATTGAATAGGAACAACTTTTCAGAAATCAATGACACCTTTTCAGACCTTGGGAGTCGGTGAAAAGGTGGTGGGAAATTTGAAAGCTTAAACCTTTGAAATCCAAATTTTCAATTTCTATTTACAGGCTGATATGTCGATATATAGACATATGTATGTCGACATACATGCTTAATTTCGAATGACATATGATCTTTGTGACTTTTGGTTTAAATTATCAATTTATATTTCAGGTTTAACTTATTTTCTTAAATAATACTAATCCTAGCAAACATCCAAAATTTATTTTTTTATTTTACTAAATATTATTTAATTATTATTTTGAATTTCAAAACTCAAATTTCAAATTTTAAATTTCAAGTTTGGATTTTTAAGTTTTAATTTCAAAATCAAAACAAAGCAAACAATCAAAGCATCCATCTAACCAAAAGAAATATAAATAAGGCATGCTTGGTTTTTAGATCTATTTCTTTGATATTTTTTGAATTCTGAATTGCGGTGAGGCACATGTTTGAATTTCCGGTTTTTGTCTCTTTATCACTTGACGATGAATCTGAATCGTCTAAAGTTGCTGCATATGCTCTCTTTCTTTTCTTTGATGGTTTGCTATTGTTCGTTTATTGAATCGATTTATCTGGAAATGGACACATTCTCTTCATATGCCCTGGTTGATTGTAGTTATAACGTCGATTATCATTTCTTCCTGAACTTCCTTGGTTATTGCTGTCAATTTATTTCTTTTTCTATATTTCATAAATTTTTTAAATTGTCTGGTCATTAAGGCTGTTTCTTCATCGTCTTCACAACTCGAGTCCGAACCATTTGTTGTCGCTTTGAATGCAATAGATTTATTTTCAGTTGGTTTATTATCTTTTCTTTTCTTTTCTTTTCTGTAGTTGGACTTTAAAAGACATCAGATAACCGATTAACTACTCAATGCTCATCTCACTGACATTATGGACTTCTTTAATCATCAATGTTTTCTTATCCCATTCTGAAGTCAACGAACTCAATATTTTTCTGACTTGGTCTTCGTTTGAATAAGTTTTTCCAAGTACTATTAATGAATGCACTATCTCTTGAAATATGCAATACATATCGGAGATAAATTTATTCTTGTTTATTTTGAATAACTCAACTGATTAATTAACAATGATATCTTTGTTTGTTTAACTTTACTAGTTCCCTCATGAGTAACTTGTAAAATTTTCCAAATTTCATGAGCAGATTTACAAACTGACACCCTATTAAATTCATTCCTATCTAATGAACATAACAACATATTCACGGCTTTAGAATTTCTATATGCAACATCCTTTTGTTCATTTGTCCATTATGCAAAATTAATTGTGGGTTCTACATATTCAGTTTGTGTGATATTCCATTTGTCTAATCCTACTGATTTTAAATATATTCTCATTCTACATGCCCAATATGAATAATTACTACCATTAAACAATGGTGGTCTAACAGTGGACTGAGCCTCTACAAAAGAACTAGTAGTACCATTGTTGGTTGCCATTTTATATTTTCAAAAAACAGATTATGAACTTTTTGAAAAACCTCACTCTGATACCCATTGTTAGGGAATGCAGGATGGATCTTAGAGGGGTGAATAGTGCTTTTAAGGAATCTAAGAAAATCTAAAACATATATGATCTACTACATGAATCACACCGCAGAGATAATCATGGACACAAAATCGAACACAAACACAGAAATAAAAAGAAATAAAATGCAGAAAAGGAAAGAACACACCAGATTTTATGTTGGTTTGGATTGCTCAAACGCCCAGTACCACACAATGCTGGATCGCACAGAGTTTTATTACTAGGTCAAAATCTTAGAACAATCCCCTTGATTTCCCAGCTACAAGGTAAACGAAGTTTCCACCACACTCGATTTCCCGGCTACAAGGTTAACACTGTTTCCTTCCCTTGATTTCACAGCTGCAAGGAATAAGCCATTTCCAAGACTATCCCAAAACAATCCCAAATGAGTACAACAGCCCTATAACTCTTTAATAGCACTTCTATTCAAAGAGTAATGAGTAGAGATTGAGAAGAGAAAAAGTTTTATGTTTTTAGAATAGAAAGCGGCAGAGTATAAGTGTAAAAATCATAAAAATATGAAGTAATAATGGAAGAACGAAAATGGATGAAGATGGAGAAGAAGAATAAATAAAAAATTCGAAATCAACCCCTATTTATAGGGTTTGAAAGGTTGAAACGCTTCTGGAACGTTACAAATGGTAAAAAGACATTTCCGTTCAAAACCGAAAAATGGTTGTTTTATGTCGACATATGTGTCTCAAAATTTGAATATTTTCCAAGTGCTTTAATATATATATATATAATTCTGCAAATTCTTGAATTCGAACATAGTGATAAAAATAAGTATTACAAAGTAGAAAATCATATGACATCATTAATATAAATTATATAAACATATTTATAAAATTATAAATTTTAAAACCATAATAATATAAAAGTATATAACTGTATAAATATATATAAACTTATAATCCTTAAAACTCGAGTTTAAAATCAAAAGCAAGATAGAAAAACTAGTTAAAATTAGAATTTTAATTTTGAAAGTTGAATTTGTAATTTGAAAATAGAATTTGAAATTTGAAAATGAAAATTTGAATTTGAACCTGGAGTGTTATTCAGAGTTTTACATATAAACTAGACTCTATTACTATATTTATCTTGAACTCTTGATTTCATGATTACTCATGAGTCTTAAATCTTCTCTGAATTCTGAATCTCTTGAATCTTTAAAACTCTAAAACTGTATTGTCTTCAGTATTAATTCTTGTATACAAATTTTGCAAATATGTATATATATGTTCTAGATAGAGATGTTTGTATATATTTTATGATCAATTAATATTGAATATAGTTGTTATCATCAAAACTCCATTCTCCAACAATTGTACCAAGTTGATTGATTTTGTACTGAAGAGGAGTTGTTTTTCCTAGCAATATTGGAGGGTGTTTAGACACTCATTTCTTGATGGGTGAATGGTTAGCTAAGCTAGTGCTGAGTGGGAAGAGTTGTGTAGTTCTTTATAGCTACTTGAGATTCCCATGTAGATAAGAGAATTATTTTCGATATTTTTCATCATTGGGTTGCTATGGATTTGAGATCAGCCTGGTCACACATGAGTTATGCTCAATTAATGATGAGTGATTCCAGATATGCTTTCCTCATTTTAGCGGAATTGCAACCAATTTTTTTGAGTCATATATGGATTGGATGTCTTGTCTTGATTAGACTAGTATCCTACATATAGGGTGGGCACAGCTGTTATTTTCCACGATTGCTATTATATTGTTGTGCGGGCTTGCTTTTTGACATTTCACATGATCGCTTATATTTTCATTATTGCTTGGAATGCGTGATAGTAGCATTTTATTATGGCCCATTTTTTTCCATACATGACTTGACACGTTTATTTTCCATATTGGTTTCTACCATGGTGTTTAACCATCTTTGTTGAGTACATGTTTAGGTACATGGAGCATGAGAAGATTGTTCGGATGCTTACTCGCTCATTTGCATATAAATGCTATGCTTTCTTTAAAAAGGGATATATAGTAGATATAGAATTTTGGTTTTTCTTCTGGTGTGTTTTTGATGGTTTTATTCCCTAACTGTGGGTTTGCTACTTTTGGGCCTTTATTTTCTTTTGTTGGTTTGGGCTATGTTTATCGAGTTGTGGCTTTTTAGGATTGACCTGCGCAAAGGAGGTGTTGCCGAATAAATTCATGAATTTATCCAAAGTGGGAAGGAAAAACAAGATTTGATTTTTAAATTGCAATTGTCTTCAAACTTGCGGGTTAAAATTTTTGTTCCATTACCTGTCTGGTTGTGGGTAAGTTTACAATGTAGGTGTTTGGCATGGTCACGATGATTTTGGATTTTGATTGGGGTTGTGCTTAGGGATCGGTATTTTGACTCCGTGCCAATTATAAGTCTATTCCCATTGTTTTGATCGCTTTCTTGCATGGTTGTTGAGAGAGAGAAAAGACAATTTGTTTTGTATTGTCACTTACTCGAGAGTGTTAGATTGTGTTGTCCCGTCATTGCGGACTATGATGGAAAAATCCTTTAAGGAGGGTAGAACGTAATGGCTAGCATTTTAACAATCGAATATTTAAATATTTTGTTTAAATATTGATTGCTAATTAATTGTGTGACGATATCAAAAGGTGGTTTTTTAAAATTAATTGCTTATGATAGCGTTTATTCAAATCAACAGTTTAAAACACTTCCAACCAAATTATATAGCATTTAGACAATTTTAAAATTTCTTCATTTGTCATTCGAAAATATTGGTAAGAGGTTTAGAGAAGAGTTATTAAGTTAAAATCAAATTTCATTCGTTATTGAAAAGTGTAGTGAAAAGTGCTATTCTTGTTTAACTGATCAAAACGACTTTTCTATTGTTCAAAAATTCATATATTCAAGTCCACTTTTAAAAAAATTAAATGATGTACAGGAACCGTTCCATATTTTTATTGAATTAAAAATAAATATGAATGCAATATAAATGCATTTTCGGTATTTTGAATTGCAAAAAGGTGGTGTTTTTCAAAACTAGTTTTGCTCGTCAAAGTATACTCATTGAAATCTTGATACTTCCGATTCTTTGGAAAGAAATGGTTAAAAGAGTTTGAAAGAATACCCTATTTCGAAAAATTTGGATTCAAATTTTGCTACATACAAAGTTTAATGTTTTAAGATGTGAAATCATGAACTACCATTACGCAACGCAACAAAATTTATCTCAAATTTTCATGTTGTTTTCATACTTCATATTTAAGCATTGAAGTGTCTATTTTTTGTTTCTAAAAAAAATCTAGATCAATTTCAAAAGGTTTAATCATTCTGTTATCTTGTTTTATCCATGAAAGGAAAGTGATTCCCTTTGTATTTATCGAGTGTGTTTAATACGACTTGTCAAATCATTCATTCAATAGATATATCATCAATCAAATACAATAAATAATCATCATGGAAAACTTATGCAGCATTAAACATTATCATAGCATACAGATAGTTAGGTTCATATCAAAATTAAATTTCTCGGTTTCATTGGTGAAGAAATTTCCTAAACCTATTAACTATTCCGTTGTGATGACATAGAAGCATCCCAAACTCAAATATTTCTTGCCTAGAGTGCTCACATTTTCATTGCTCCTTTTTTTTTGTGCTTCATCCTATCCTAGAGTTGGGTGGCACAACCTCTTTGTGGTGGTGGAGGTGACGATAGTGAAATAAGCTAAGAGAAAGATGAAAGTTGAAGCTTTTTTAGGAGTATTTTTACACTACTTATTTTTTAGGAGTATTCCCTTTTGTATAATTTTTGAGCTTGTCACTTCGATGACGGTGTCAGTTTCATATCTCCCGAAATATTTTCTTAAGTTGCTGGCTTTTTCTTCTGTCGGGCTTTGTTGACGGAAGACTCCTTTCTGTTTGTGGTGATCTATTACACCTTCACTGCCAACCAATTCGGATGGTTTATTTTGGTTGTAACAACAGGTCTAATGAAGCTATACCCACGAAGGCATGGTTTGTACGATTTCATCATGTGATTATGCCTTGGCTGTATCTTGGAATATGGAAAACCTAAATACTAATAAGAGGATGATCTTAGGATGATTTAGCAGCTGCCTCTAAAAGTGAGACTTCGTGGTTAAGACCCAATAAGTATACTAGGTCGTCGGATACCTGTCATCGTCAGTTAGAGCGCGTGCAAGAAAGATTGGAGCTAAGCCAATATACCAATGATCATTTACTATCGGGTCATTGGATGACGGACCACATGTTTGTTTAGATTGGATGGTAAGGTGGTCATTTTTCTCTTTTGAATTGTCTTTCATTAGACTGGAGGTAGGTTAGAGTGGGGTCTTGGAGAACCACCGAAGAGATAAACCTAAATTTGGATATCTATGTTGTAGGCCTAACGAGGCTATCCATTATAGGTATGTGTAAAGCCCCCAACTGGGTTTCATTCGGAAACTCAGGGATTGAGGTACCCTTATAGCACAACGATATAGGCTTATTCTCTTTTGCAGCATAGCCTAGTACACTTTCATGGCGTGACGTTGAAGAATTAGTATGCCTTCATAGCATAGTCTAGTACGCTTTCACAGCATAGAGACGGAGGTCCGGTACATTTTCGTAGTACGACGATGGGGACCACTCGATGAGGGTATTATTGGAAATTCCTCGATATTGGGTATATAGCTACACACATATATAAATATATTTATATATATATATATTATTTGTTAGTTTAATCTAATGGGAGTAGAAGTGTATGATTTATGCGGAAATCATAAGTGTATTCTGAAATAAACCCGAATAACTTAATAAATATGAACCAATGATAGAACGGTGTATGTAGTGTTATTCGTAGAAAGTATAATTTATCTATTCACCATAACTTTTGTTCTGATCCTCCTCATAACAAAGCCGTAGGTTAGACAGGTGGCTGAGATTCTATAGCTTAGAGACACTTGTTAGATAGTGTCATTATATTGGTGAATATTTATTTACTGTTATATTTTATTATATTTCACTGTGAAATTTCTATTATGAGCTCCGAGATATTTGACTTTGAATTTTCTACAAGATACCAGATTAACCATGTAACACCCCACATCCATTAATGTCACTCGCAAAGGGAATGCATTAACTTCTATAGAGCATTTTAAGTGAGTATAGAACAAAAAATCACAACAAGACAGATATAAAGCAGTATTTGAAAATTTAAAACTTTATTTATTGCAGCAGAAGGTAAATATGTTTGGTTACATCATCAAAACCATAAACCAAAGTCAAGTACATAATATCCATCTCGATAAAACAAAGTACATAAACTGAAATACATAATCCCCAACATCAAAATAGCCATAAATAAAGAGAAGCTGAACTTTACTTCAGCGATCCAAGCAATCTTCTAAAAGCAGTCCAAAATCAAGCTCCATTGGTGCTAGTTCCAACCTGAGCACCTGGGGGAAAGGGAGAAAAGAGGAGGAAACAAAAGGGGGACAGACAAAAAGTCTGGCGAGTGCGATAACTTTAACAATATAATTAACAAAGTAACCAGGCTAAGGCATAAGTTGGAAAATAAGGAAATGATCATGAACCATTGAGTATGGCAGAGTAAATAAGGAAACTTGATGAAAAATGATCTCATTAAGCGCACCTAAACCACTATAGGATGATTACTAAACTATACCAACACTATAGGATAACTGCTATACTACACCACCACTAGTTACCCTAGGGTTGATCCCGCATACAGACTTAAATAATGATAATGGTAGTTTCGTGAAACCCCTAGCTGCCTTCATAGGTGCCGCCTGCCCCTATCTCCACTAGGTGTACCCACTACCCCCAAGCGATCGTCTCCCTAACTCATAGATACCTGTGCTGGCCCCACAGTGGGGTGTATCACTCCCCAAAGTGGCAACCCGATACAACCAACAATGCACGGCTTATACCTACACGATGCAACAACGTCTTACCTACCAACCCGGGTCCACACATTCATATGAACCCGTTGGACTTGCGTTGCCACCGCCAACCTGGTTTGGCCTCTTACAGTCAAGCCAAGTATGTGTGTCCTGTCCTCGACTTGGGTTAAGCCCACAAAGATATGTATGGGTTACTGGTTGAAACGGGCCCCCATTACTTGACACAAGCAATCCACCTAAGCTTGGTCCCCTCTAGTACATCCCACTTAACCCACTTCTTATTCATGTTTCAATTACATGTTTCAATTACATGTTTCAATTTTTGGTTAAGTGTTTCTAATCGTATTTCCAAATGCCACCCAAGGCACCCACTAGATTCCACATGCCACCCAGGGCACCCACTTAACCCCATCATGTCCCACTACATCCTTATATGGTTAAGTGTTTCTTAATTCATTAAGACCGTAACCTCATAAACACCTCTCACATTAGACTGGCATTTGTGGCAGCTGGATTTGCCGGGCGGGTCCGGGCAGGCTTACACCACAAAAGAGCCTAACCTCGTGTCTTTACAAATTGTTACGTATTTAGTTTATGCCTAAGACCTCTCACATTAGACTGGCATTTGTGGCAGCTGGATTTGCCGGGCGGGTCCGAGCAGTCTTACACCACAAAAGAACCTAACCTCGTGTCTTAGATGATTAATTACTCCTAATTAATCATTCCCCAAATTTGAATTACTTTCCCTATTCAAATAATCAATCAATTCCAAATTTAAAGATGTCCATAATTGACTCAATTACATCCATCCATTTTTGGTATGTAAAATCATACCAATTTTCACCACAATTATATTTTATGCCTTTCAAGGCATTTATGCCAATTAAATCTTTTTAATATTATCCCCTTTACCCCACGTTGTACGTTTGTTTGTTTAACGTAAAATATACGTTAGACCCAAATAGTCAAACTCATGGAATAAAGAGAAAACATCACAATATACACATAATTAAAACATAGATCTAACATAGGGGTGAACTTGCATATGTGAATGATGTTCTACATTTAAAACTTGCATAGACCAAAGTTACAACTTGCATAAACAACATATGACATGGATCCAAATCTAAAGGTGTGAACTTGATGAGATAATGGCCACAAACTTGCATAAACAATCATATGTCGTGGATCCAAATCTAAAGGTGTGAACTTGATGAGAAAATAGCCACAAACTTGCATAAATCATGTATGTCATAGATCTATATCTAAAGGAATAAACTTGCATAGGTAATAGCCATTAACTTGCATAACATGATTCATATCCAACTCATAAACTTACATATGTGATTTATACATCGCAACAATGGTGTAAACTAGTATCTAACATGTAAAGTATCATATAGAATTTAGCATATAACTCACACATGTCATAGCCTAACTTTCAATTAAATTTTCACATAAACTAGGTGTCATAACCATGTAAGGTCACATATAATTCTACCAAACTTGTATATGATTCATGTTCAAATCCAAGTCTAAACTTGCATACATATGATTTATCGAATCAACATAACCAACTAGCATATGAAACATGTTGATTTGATTGTATATAAAGTTACAACATGGATGATAGCAACATAACTTTACATCATAAATGATTGCATCACAACATAACGTCATTGAGATTTTGATCACAATCCTACAAAATAATTACAACATGCAATCAATACTTCACATCACATCCATACAATCCGCATTATAACTTAATCCAATTAAATTACTAATTATTTTATTAAAACTATCGAACTCACAACTCAAAAGCAATCTTGAGTTCTGAATTCTGATTTCTGGAGTTGAATTAGCTCTCCTTTGAAGAAGATTCACTGTTAGGGTTGAGTAGTTCTGATTTGATTTGTTGTTCTTCCTCTTTAATTTGGTGGTGGCTGCTCTAGGGTTCAAGACAACAGCACGACGGCCATAGTTTCAGTTTTAATTCTGATTTAGGGTTTGAGTCTATGGGTCTTTTTATAGAATTTTGAATTAATTTAAGCCGTCGGATGGATCTTAGGGTTAATCGAAACCATTCAGTCGGGATAGGGTGACACCTCATCCCTAATGACTCAGTAAGGAGTCAAAAATGAATTAGCAACATAGGTCAGCCTGAACCAGAAAGCTGTGCAGGCTTGCTGCCTCGGCCTGGGCGCACTTGGCAGGTGCGCCAGTGCAAATATGTACTGGCGCACTTCCCAAGTGCGCTAGTGCATTTTATTTTATTTATTTATTTTTCTTTTTCCACCAATCTTCGTTCATCCATAACTCCTTCATCAGGTACCCGTTTCCCGCAAACTTGGACTCTATTTCAACCAGAATTCCGAGACGAACACAATGGCGCAACCCTATTCCCATAATTCTCACGTCTGAGATTAATTATTATTTATTTTATTTAATTCGATTATTCAAAAATTTAGGGTGTTACATTCTCCCCTCCTTAAAGGGTTTCACCCCCGAAATCTCCGAGTTAAGGAGAATGCATATCCTACCATCCAAACAACCATTTACTCAACCATCAAACACGGGCATCCATTGTCCTTATAAAATTTCTAATGTTGTATGAACATATGCAAGAAGTGTGTGTATATGTTCCTTACCTAATGCAAAATCAGGCGGTCTACTGATTCATTTGACCTCCTTAATGCAAACTGTGATAGTGCCATGCGTCCATTATGTATGCGAAAGAACCCTATCGATATATATTATTTCTACATGTGTGCACAAACATTCACCAAAATGCAACATCCATATGATGGCACAACCATTATACATCCATTACTTAAATATGTACACACATTTATATGCAATATGCAATATGAAGTGACTGAGCCGATCTAGTGCCTATAGTGTGTGTATATGCATCCACGAGCAACCACTAGCAAACACTTGCATCCATGTGCATCCATCATACATAACATGTCTCAAACACATGTTTCATCCATATGACTATCCTGTCTAAAGGTCAAAGATACTAGCGAGAGGACACACTAAAGATAAGATAAGTACAAGGTAAGCGATAAAGGAGATATTTAAAAGACATACCCTAAAAAAGAAAAGGGTATAATGAACGCATCTTTGCTTCCGTCTCCCAAGTAGCGTTGCTCTCATCATCTCCCCATTGCACTTTGACTAGTTTGACCTCTCGATTCCTCAACTTCTTAATCTCTGACCCAAGAATGCGTGTAGGAGCTCGTCGAATCGTCGCATCACGCTCGATCTCTACTTCTCTAAGCAAGCTCGGCTCTACCACTTCCGCGGTCTCGTGCAAGCACTTCCTCAAATGTGATACATGGAATACGTCGTGTACACCACTAAGTCTTTCGGGCAACTCAACTCTATATGCCATCTGCCCAATCCTTTCCTTAATAGGAAACGGCCCTACGAACCTTGGTGCTAACTTCCCAACGGACCCAAAGCGAACGATGTTCTGTGATGGAGACACCATGACAAAGACCATGTCCACAACATCAAACTCAAGATCTGACCTCCTCTTGTCCGCATAAGATTTTTGTCTATCTTGCGCCGTCTTCATCCTCCTTCGAATCAAATCGATCTTTTCCGAAGTCTCTCTAATCATATCGGGTCCAAGCAAGATCTTGTCTGTAGACTCCCACCAACATGTAGGCGAACGACACGGCTGTCCATAAAGAGCCTCGAACGGTGCCACGCCAATGCTAGACTGAAAGTTGTTATTTTATTATATACGAACTCCACCAACGGAAGATGTTCCTCCCATGTACCTCCGAAATCTAAGACACACAACCTCAATAAGTCCTCTAGAATACGATTCACCCTCTCGGTCTGGCCGCCCGTCTGAGGATGATATGCGGTGCTCAAACATAACTGAGTCCCTACCGCCTCTTGCAAGCTCTTCCAAAATTCGCTATTGAATATAGGATCGCGGTCGCTCACTATGCTAGAAGGAACACCGTGCAAACGAACTATCTCTCGAATGTATACGGAGGCTAACCATGGAGCAGTCCTCTTACTCTTTACGGGAATGAAATGGGCGCTCTTAGTAAGTCTGTCTACCATGACCCAAATCCCCGTATTACCCTTCCTCGATCTTGGTAATCTGTCAACAAAGTCCATCGAAACACTTTCCCACTTCCATTGTGGGACCTCCAATGGGTGTAGCAATCCACTGGGCTTCTTTTGCTCTGCTTTTACTTGTTGGCACACCAAGCATCTAGCGACATACTCGGCCACATCCTTCTTCATGCCGGTCCAAAAGTAAACTCGTCTCATGTCCATGTACATTTTGTCCCCGCCGGGATGGATGGTCATCTTCGAACGATGGGCATCATCAAGAATGGTCTTCCTTAGGTCATCGTCTTTTGGTACACAAAGTCTATCGTCCCTACGTAACCAACCTTATCATCTAGGGTATAACTACGGAGATGGCTCCATGACTCCCCTCCTTTGAGCTTCTCTACTAACTCAACCAACTGTGGGTCGTCTCACTGTGCCTCGCCAATCCGTCCCAAAAGCGTAGGTCTGACCTCTAAGGATGCTAGCAAACCAGGTACGAAGTCAATGGAAGGTGTAAAGTCAAACGTAGAGATGAACTCTAAACTTCGCTGCTCAACAAACAACGGACTGAAGGATAACCTTTTTCTACTTAAGGCATCTGCCACCACATTACCATTGCCAGGGGTGTATGCTATCTCGAAGTCATAGGATGCTACGAATTCCATCCACCTTTTCTTCCTTAAGTTCAAGTCCTTCTGAGAGAATAAGTATTTTAGCGATTTGTGGTCAGTGAATAATTCGAATTTTTCGCCAAGAAGATAATGACGCCAGGACTTAAGCGCGAAGACAATAGCGGATAGCTCTAGGTCATGCGTAGGGTAATTTCTTTCATGCACTCTCAACTGCCTTCCACCATAGGCTATTACCCTTCCCTCTTGCATTAAGACTGTGCCTAGTCCTGTCCCACAAGCATCGGTATAAACGGTAAATGGCTTACTCCCATCTGGCAACACTAAGACTGGGGCTATGGTCAAAGCTCTCTTTAAACGTTGGAACGCCTTATCACAATCTACGTCCCACGTAAAAACTAGATTGTTCTTCGTCAAGCGTGTTAATGGGGCTGATATTTTTGCAAAGTCATTGATGAACTTCCTATAGTAGCCAGCCAACCCTAAGAAACTCCTCACCTCGGTAGCATTTTTAGGAACCTTCCAATCTTGGATGGCCACTATCTTAGCGGGATCCACAGCTATCCCTTCTTTGGAAACCACGTGCCCTAAAAATCGCACTTCCTTCCTCCAAAAGTGACATTTAGAAAATTTAGCTTTAAGGCTTTGCGCTCGAAGAGTCTCCAACACTTCCTTAGGATGTAGGGCATGCTCTTCTTCGCTTTTAGAAAAGATCAAGATGTCATCCACAAAGACTACCACGAATCTATTAAGGTACTCCCTAAACACCTTACTCATCAAGTCAACAAAGTATGCGGGGGCGTTTGTCAAACTAAAGGGCATCACAAGCCACTCGAAGAAACCGTCTGGAGTCCTAAAGGCAGTCTTGTCTATGCTATCCTCAGCCACTCTCAACTGATGGAAACCCGTGGCTAAGTCCAACTTCGAGAACACTGAGGCGCCAACTAACTGATCGAAGAGATCGTCAATCCTCGGTAGTGGGTGTCTATTCTTCTTAGTAAGCTTATTAAGTTCTCTATAGTCCACACAAAGTCTAAGGGACCCATCTGCCTTCGTTGAAAATACTACTGGAGCACCCCACTCCGATATACTACGTCTGATGAACCCCTTCTCAAGCAATTCCTTCACTTGCTTACTGAGTTCTCTCCTCTCTCTTGGAGCCATGTGGCGCACTAGCAATGCAACCGGCTTTGCATTATCTACTAGATATATTCGAAAGTCTATTTCACGTTTTGTGGGTAAACCCCTCACCTCATCGAAGACATCAGCATATTCACGGACTATGGAAACAGAATGTAAATCATCATCGGATGCGTCAAGGAATTCTAGGTAGCTAAGCATTACTGGACCTCTAGGGTCACAAGAAATATCAAGGGCCTTTCCAAAACGAGTCAACAATCTAACTACCCTTCTTTCACAATCTAGGATTGCCCTATATCTAGTTAGCCAATCCATACCTAGAATTAAATCGTAGCCCATGAAGCCAAGAACAAAGCATTGCACTCAAACTCAACGCCCAAGATAAACACTCTCAAATCCCGAAAAATCATAGAAAGATGAGCTGAACCACTGATAGGACTTGAGACTACTAAGGGATCAGTAACTAGACTAATATCAAGGTGCAGTGTTTCAACTAATGATCTAGAAATAAACGAATGTGATGCGCCGGAATCGAATAAAGTACGAACAAGATGATCAAACAGAAAAACTAAAATTTCGACGAAAATTGCTCTACCTCGTTCTTGCAGTGGTGGGATCACGAGAGCCTGAACTTGTCCCCTTGCCTGCCCTGGTGCCATAAGAGCCTGCACCTGTCCTCCCGAGGTAGACCCTGCCCTCTGCCCTTTCTTTGGGCATTCCTTAATAAGATGTCCCGCCTCACCACAGTGGAAACAACTGGTCTTCTTTTTCTTCCAACAATCTTTGCTTTGATGGCCGGGTGTCCCACAGTTAAAGCATTTCTTCTTCCCCTTAGCATTATTGCCTTTGCCACCTTTCTTGTTTCGTAGTTGCTGTTGCGACTTCTTTTGATCCCCTTTCTTCTCGGGTGCCTTATTAGCATTGGCGCCCTTCTCCTCTTCATGCATAAGCGCCATGTCAACAAGTCTCTCGAAGGTATCCTTCATGGGAATGTGGGTCATAGCTAACCCATGAAGCGGCTCGTTTAAACCCTTAACAAATCTTAGAGCCTTCTTTTCTGGAGTGTTCACCAAGTCCAAGCAAAACCTTGCCAATTGGTTGAATTTGTTGACGTACTCTTTTACCGATAGATTCCCTTGCTTCAGTGCCGAAAACCTTTCCATGTATAGATTCTCTTCAGCCCGCGAGAGAAACTTCGCCTCAAACCTCTGCCTAAAATCTGGCCATGTATCGACTGGACGTCCCCATTAGTGACCTCCCACCAAAACGAGGCCTCATCTTTCATTAGCCAGGCAGCTAGCTGGACTTTTCTTTCATCATCCACTTCAAAGATTCTAAACAATTCTTCCACCTCCTTTAGCCAGTTACGAGCTTCAACAAATGTCTCCGTCCCGTGAAAAGGTTTTCCACCCATTGCTCTAAAGTCCTTACATATCTTAGCAAAAGTATCGACGCAATGAGGAGGGGGAGGAGGAGGAGCATTTGCTGGACCTGCGGTGGCGGCCCTAGCCTCAAGATATTGACTAAACCAACCGAGTACATGGACACCCTCTGGTATCTCAAATGCTTCAAACATGTCGAAACAAAAAAGGAAAGATTCAATACAAAAGGACCGAAGGAAAGATATATGGCTCTTGGGGTTATGCTTTCTAAAATATACATTTCTTTTGAAAATACTTTCCTTAAAACGTACTTTTGAAGGTACTTCATTATAAAAATTGTTTTGAAAAATGGTTTTTCAAAATTCATATCTATTCTAGTAACCTTCAGCTCTGGTACCACGTGTAACTCCCCACATCCATTAATGTCACTCGCAAAGGGAATGCATTAACTTCCTTGGAGCATTTTAAGTGAATATAGAACAGAAAATCACAACAAGACAGATATAAAACAATACTTGAAAATTTAAAACTTTATTTATTACAGCAGAAGGTAAATATGTTTGGTTACATCATCAAAACCATAAACCAAAGTCAAGTACATAATATCCATCTTGATAAAACAAAGTACATAAACTGAAAGACATAATCCCCAACATCAAAATAGCCATAAATAAAGAGAAGCTGAACTTTAATTCAGCGATCCAAACAATCTTCTAAAAGCAGTCCAAAATCAAGCTCCACTGGTGCTAGTTCCAACCTGAGCACCTGGGGGGAAAGGGAGAAAAGAGGAGGAAACAAAGGGGGGTCAGACATAAAGTCTGGCGAGTGCGATAACTTTAACAATATAATTAACAAAGTAACTAGGATAAGGCATAAGTTGGAAAATAAGGAAATGATCATGAACCATTGAGTATGGCAGAGTAAATAAGGAAACAGGATGAACAACGATATCGTTAGGCACACCTAAACCACTATAGGATGATTACAAAACTATACCAACACTATAGGATAACTGCTATACTGCACCACCACTAGTCACCCTAGGGTTGATCCCGCCTACAGACTTAAATAATGATAATGGTAGTTTCATGCACCCCTAGATGCCTTCATAGGTGCCGCCTGTCCCTATCTCCACTTGGTGTACCCACTACCCCCAAGCGATCAGCTCCCTAACTCGTAGATACCCGTGCTGGCCCCACAGTGGGGTGTATCACTCCCCAAAGTGGCAAACCGATACAACCAACAATGCATGGCTTATACCTACACGATGCAACAACGTCTTACCTACCAGCCCGGGTCCACACACGCATATGAACCCGTTTGACTTGCGTTGCCACCGCTAACCCGGTTTGGCCTCTTACATTCAAGCCCAGTATGCTTGTCCCGTCCTCGACTTGGGTCGAGCCCACAAAGATATGTATGGGTTACTGGTTGAAACGGGCCCCCATTACTTGACACAAGCTATCCACCTAAGCTTGGTCCCCTCTAGTACATCCCACTTAACCCACTTCTTATTCAAGTTTCAATTACATGTTTCAATTTTTAGTTAAGTGTTTCTAATCATATTTCCAAATGCCACCCAAGGCACCCACTAGATTCCACATGCCACCAAAGGCACCCACTTAACCCCCTCATGTCCCACTACATGCTTATCTGGTTAAGTGTTTCTTATTTCATTATGACTGTAACCTCATAAACACCTCTCACATTAGACTAGCATTTGTGGCAGCTGGATTTGCCAGGTGGGTCCGGGCAGTCATACATCACAAAAGAGCCTAACCTCGTGTCTTTACAAATTGTTACGTATTTAGTTTATGCCTAAGACCTCTCACATTAGACTGGCATTTTTGGCAGCTGGATTTGTCGGGCGGGTCTGGGCAGTCTTACACCACAAAAGAGCCTAACCTCGTGTCTTAGACGATTAATTACTCCTAATTAATCATTCCCCAAATGTGAATTACTTTCCTGATTCAAATTATCAATCAATACAAAATTTAACGATGTACATAATTGACTCAATTAAGTCCATCCATTTGTGGTGTGTAAAATCATACCAATTTTCACCACAATTATATTTTATGCCTTTTAAGGCATTTATGCCAATTAAATCTTTTTAAAATTATCCCCTTTACCCCACGTTGTACGTTTGTTCATTTAACGTAAAATATACGTTAGACTCGAATAGTCTAACTCATGGAATAAAGAAAAAACATCACAATATACACATAATTAAAACATAGATCTAACATAGGGGTGAACTTTCATATGTGAATGATGTTCTACATCTTAAACTTGCATAGACCAAAGTTACAACTTGCATAAACAACATATGTCATGGATCCAAATCTAAAGGTGTGAACTTGATGAGATAATGGCCACAAACTTGCAGAAACAATCGTATGTCATGGATCCAAATCTAAAGGTGTGAACTTGATGAGAAAATAGCCACAAACTTGCATAAATCATGTATGTCATAGATCTATATCTAAAGGAATAAACTTGCATAGGTAATAGCCCTAAACTTGCATAACATAATTCATATCCAACTCGTAAACTTACATATGTGATTTATACATCGCAACAATGGTGTAAACTAGTATTTAACATGTAAAGTATCATATAGAATTTAGCATATAACTCACGCATGTCATAGCCTAACTTTCAATTAAATTTTCACATAAACTGGGTGTCATAACCATGTAAGGTCACATATAATTCTACCCAACTTGTATATGATTCATGTTCAAATCAAAGTCTAAACTTTCATACATATGATTTATCGAATCAACATAACCAACTAGCATATGAAACATGATGATTTGATTGTATATAAAGTTACAACATGGATGATAGCAACATAACTTTACATCATAAATGATAGCATCACAACATAACGTCATAGAGATTTTGATCACAATCCTACAACATAATTACAACATGCAATCAATACTTCACATCACATCCATACAATCCGCATTATAACTTAATCCAATTAAATTACTAATTATTTTATTAAAACTATCGAACTCACAACTCAAAAGCAGTCTTGAGTTATGAATTCTGATTTCTGGAGTTGAATTGCCTCTCCTTTGAAGAAGATTCGCTGTTAGGGTTGAGTAGTTCTGATTTGATTTGCTGTTCTTCCTCTTTAATTTGGTGGCGGCTGCTCTAGGGTTCAAGACAACAGCATGACGGCCATAGTTTCAGTTTTAATTCTGATTTAGGGTTTGAGTCTATGGGTCTTTTTATAGAGTTTTGAATTAATTTAAGCCGTCGGATGATCTTAGGGCTAATCGAAACCATTCAGTCGGGATAGGGTGACACCTCAGCCCTAATGACTCAGCAAGGAGTCAGAAAGGACTCAGCAACATGGGTCAGCCTGAACCAAAAAGCTGTGCAGGCTTGCTGCCTCGGCCTGGGCGCACTTGGCAGGTGCGCCAGTGCAAATATGTACTGGCGCACTTCCCAAGTGCGCCAGTGCATTTTTTTCTTTTGCCACCAATCTTCGTTCGTCCATAACTCCTTCATCCGGTACCCGTTTCCCGCAAACTCAGACTCTATTTCAACCAGAATTCCGAGATGAACACAATGGCGCAACCCCATTCCCATAATTCTCATGTTTGAGATTAATTATTCTTTATTTTAGTTAATTCGATTATTCAAAAATCCGGGGTGTTAAAAACCATCCCAAGCTTCGATAGGTTTGGGATTTTGAAAAAAATCGATCAGACGAAATTTAGGTTGTTACATAAGAGGGATCGAGAAGACTAAGTGCAAGAAGTTTAGATCGGATGACCCAATCATAGGCCTCGGATCCATACCGATTTGGCGAAATTTTGATCCGTACTGATTCGAATTCACCTAAGTTTTAGAGATCTGCTTCATGTATCTTCCTTTCCTTTCTCTTTGCACTGTCCCTGTTTAACTGGAAAAATCATGTTGTGTAGATTCGAGTATGGAGCAAGTGAGTTATCACGTTCCAATCCGAATCCATAGAGTTAAAATTGATTTTTGGTTTGTATCGATTTGAAGCCTTCAAACATATGTATCCAGAGTATGTCGATTTCTTGCTAATCTAGATCTACAGACCCAAAGTAGATAATGATGCAATTAAGATATCAATCGATCTCGATCTCGATCCCTTCCCAATGTGTTTTAATGCTTAGCTAATTTCGGTGTTTCATTCAAATGAATCTGCTTGTTTGAAACATCACGACATCATCCGTACTCGAGTCTGAGTCATCTGATCATCTCTTTGGACTATCTGTCATGATGGGTATGCAATATATACTTCCAAATCCAAAGTGTAATGGCCTCGGAAAAGACAGGGTAATAACATCCAATATAGACTTTGTTTTGATAAGAGAGTGCATGCATGACCATCACACGCGCACGCCAACCAACCGACTCAGCTCTACCGAAATAGGATGGTGTAGCACTTGTATTTTTAGCATATAATTTTCTAATAGTTTTTTTCCAATCCATATAAATTAGAGAATTACTTATAACACTCATAGTAGAATTGTTCTTTTCTACATCTCCTATAATGATAGTAACTTTTTTACTTTTTCATCTATTTAACTCATAAATAAATGAAAATGAAAGAACTACACCATATCTAAAACTTACTACATCTATTTTATGCCATTTTTTCTTCCAATTTTAAAAAACGAGCAATACTAATTCAAGGTTGCAAATCAGATCATTAGACCTTTGTTCAAAGGTCTGCTGAATAATTTTACTTTTGCTTTATCCTAGAGGCAACACTCTTTCTGGTCTATTGTTTAAAAATCTACAAAGACAAATCAAACATTTGAAAGAAAGCAGCAACAGATTTGATTTAGCCGTCGTTCTAGACTTTTTTCCAGCAAATTTAAGACGTATAATGTTGCTTGGAACCACTATTTTGAATCATAGAAATATCTTCTGGGATTTTGTTTTGGTGTCCTCCAAAAACGAAATAGCAAATCTTACTACAAAACCCATTTTCAATATATTATCCGAGATATGGTAATATTATAGGATATATCGATCGAGATGAATATTAAAATATCAATCGAGATTTTGGTTTCTTTTGGCTTAAACCTAAGTCTGACCCAAAACAATAAGAAAAACTCAAATCTAGCCGTTATTATTCCCTATTATTTTGATAGTGAATCCCTTTTTTAATTCTTAAAATTAACCTTGAAAAATTCTCTAAATTGTTTGACCTCATGTAAGAGATCTGAGTTACAACTTGAGTCACTTGAAGAATATAGCATTTTAAGATATATTGCAGACTCTTTTTACTAATCGGCTTGTAATAAGTTAGAATTTTTATTTACCATGATGTTCCTTTCGTTTTTGTTTGTATGTCAATAGAAGAATTGAAAAGAATCATAATTAATATTAAATATTTAATGTACATTCTACATGATATATAACCATAAGGTATATTTATGTTTGTTCTATACTGTTTAGGATTTTTATATTCCTCATTTTTTACATTCATATTACTTATTAAAGTATGCATTTTATATTGTACTTCTGCTAAACTTTTTAATATTTTGGATCTTGTTTATGTTCTATGCAATAATAATTCAAGTTCATGCATTATAAGTTGTAAACTATAACCTGTTTGTACTATGTAATTTTTTTAGTTTAAGCATATTATGATTTATTGTTATGAATATTATTTCATAGACTAACAATAAAGAAGAAAATTTTCAATTCAGTTTAAATTATTATTTAGCATTCATAAAAGTTACCAAATAAAGATATTAATTACCGACATAGCATATACCCCAAGATTGTTTCGATATGAGCTTTAAAAGCCAAGATGAAAATCCAAGACAAACACCCGAATTGGACTCATCTCATCCGAAATATCCCACAATATGAAATATAAACTCTAAAATCACTGAGAGACAAGACATGACCGATATCCTAGATTTAAAACATTTTCTGCAGCCTCCGAGTTCATCACTACAACTATTGTCGATACCAACAAACCGCTCTAATTCAAAGGCCTGCATTTCGGATTTGGAGTCAGATGATTGAAATTTAGCTAACTATCAAAATGACAATTTTCATGTTCACAACTGACAAATGATGCTGCTAGAAAATCTAACTATCGAACACACGAAATAATTTCAGATCTGAATAGAGAACGATTACGTGTACAAAAACCGCATCATCTATGGCCAAAGCGACGATCTCTATGACTAATAAATTCATCCAGATCTGTACGAGAAATTCGGTAGGTGGTGCAAAAAATATATATGAAATTTATGAGGCTGAAGGTAACTAGTACATGGTCGGTTGATATTTGAGGGACCAGATGACAAATCAGTGGAGGCACAATAGAATGAAATCCAGAGAATTACAAAGGAAATCATCTTTAATGATGTGACTCTCGACGAAAAGTTTCAAATTGTTGTTATTATTGATAAATTTCCCTCAAGGTCGAAGGAATTTGAGAATACGTTTCGGTACAAGACTACGGAATTTTCATGTATGATCACTCATCTCCATACCAGGAGACCTGTAAGCAAAACCAGAGAAATAAAGCGCTTGTCTTCACAAAAAACAACGCTAAAAAGATAAAGCATGTAGCTCTGAAACTAAATTTTAAAGGCTTCAAGAATAAGGAAACATAACTAGCAACAAACAGAATTGGAACTCGAAGGGAATCACAAGGGACAAAAGAAATCAATCTAAAAGAGTAACTCATATCCTAATTGTGAAAAATCAAAGCCCATGACATCCAAATGTCAGAATAGACCAGGCCCTACATTCTAGGATAACTTGACCGAGCCTCTCACGACTATGATTTATGACTTCCACCTTGTTAGAGAATTAGAGGGTTGATAGATAGATATTGGTGTTTCCTACCATGTCATCTATGTTTTTCTCTAAGTTCAGTACATACATCACTGTTGAGGATCAGAAAATATTATTGGGATATTTTTATCACCGCTACAGTTGTAGGCATTGGAAATATGAAAAAATACCTTTGGAAAGATAATTGCTTTGAAACATGTGATTCATATTGCATAGATGAGAAAGATTCTTGTTTCAGGCTTTGTTCTAAATAAAATAGGTTTTACTCAAGTTATTTGGGCAGATTTATACAGTTTGACTTATTAAGCGGATATTTGTAGGAAATAGTCAGGCTTGTGAGTGTATGTCTAGATTTAAAATTGAATCTAATAAAGTAACTCGATCTGCTTATATGTTGTGTGATTTCAATATTTAGCATGATAGATTCAGATTATATAATGTTAATAATTGTATTATTCATAACATGAGTACTAGGGCTGTAAATATTGAACGATTGTCCAACGTTCGTTCGTGTCATTGACCGAAATGCATCCGTACTATTCTCAATTAGGACACGAGTTAGGACAACAAAATTTGTATGAAAAATTATCACGTTCGGTTTATGTTCGTTCGAATTCGTCCGAATTTCTTGTAATTCGGTATATAGTTGAGAACTAATCTAACAAAATGAATGATACGTGATTTAAGTAGTCAAGTCCGACCGAGTCCGCTCATGTCCGAAAAACATATGTCCATGTCCGATTGATTTTATTTAGAACGCGAATTAGGATAACGGAATTTGTTCGAGAAAAATTTCATCCGGTCCCTTTTTTTTGGACAAAAACTGAATACACCTCCGTCCGGTCCATGTAACACCCCGTAATTCTATAACATTAAGTTTCACAAATTAAAGTATAAATAATTTTTAGAAGAAGAATTAAGGTAAATGGGTTATGCCATTGCGTTCGTCTCGAAATTCTTCTTGAGATAGAGTCCGAGTTTGCGTAAATCGGACTTCGTATGAAGAAGTTATGGCCTTCGGAAGTTTCAAGAATTTAAATAAATAAAAACAAATTCAAAATTCGAATTCAAAAACACACATCTGGGCTGGGCGGGAAATTTCCCGCCTAGGACCCAGGTTAACCAGGGGGTCAACCTGGGTACATAGGTCGACCATGGGGTCGGCCTCCCCCTATAGGTCGACCAGGGGGTCGACCTGCCCTATTTTTCCAGATCTGGACTGCAACGATTTTGACCTATTCTGGATGGACCGGATGGCTTCTAGGCCAATCTAATGGCTCTAAAACACTCTTTACACCTATAAAAGAATGCCTAGCCCTAAGGTTTGTCCACACAAATTCTTTTAGGCATCTACATGTTGTTTCTCTCTAGCCTCCACCATTAAAATAAATTTTATTAAAACAATTTATAGTTCTTCAAATTGGAGATTCAAATCAAGTTAAAGCTTCAAGTTGGACCATAGGCATTCCGCTTCAAGCAACGTCACTTGAATCATAGCAAATCGCCTTTTCTAAACCGAATCACCGTAAGTTCAGTTATTCCTTAGATTTGAACATGTAATTGGACTCGTGAATGTAATAAAATTAAAATATAGAACTATGCCTATTTGCATGTTAATTATCTTTGATTCATGCCTATGTCAAATCTAACGTTATCTATGCCATTGGATCTGATTCTCGATTGTGACCTAGAACTTATTGTGGCTAATTGCTAATGACTATGATTATGGGACTTTTTCCTAAGACTATGACTATGAAACTGTTACCCATGAAACTATCGCCTATGACTATGACTCATGACAAAGAGACTATTACATATGACTATGACTATAAGACTATGGCCTATGACTATGACTATGATTCATAATTTTGAGACTATTGCATATGATTCATGACTATGAGACTATTACCAAGATTCATGACTATGAGACTATTTCATCTGACATTGATTATCAAACAATTGTGATTAGTCGTGTAACAACCCTGAATTTTGGGGTAAATTTAAAATTTTGTTTTAACTAATTTTAATGGGTTTTGATATTGAAAATAATTTATTTAAAATAATAATGATTAACAAATTATTTAAATCTAAGTTAGGATGAATAATTTAATTTTAATTATAAAAGGAGTTAGAAATAGCGAGGTAGTTTGAAAAGTCAAACTTGAACTTTGACTGGCCGTACAGGATGCAAAATTTAACGGATTTTAGTGAAACCAAAAATATTAGAATCTCTTTTAAAATATATTTCCAACGAATCCGAAAAATAAAAATTTTATAGTGGGAATTAAAAGTTATGCCCAGTTTAAATTTCATAATAGTCGGTGTAGGATTTTTATATATATTTTAATACTAAAAATAGCCATTTTTCAAATGACCTCTGTTTTCGACGAAACATTTTTTGTTAAATTCAGAATGTCAAATTATTGCAAAGTTTAATTTTTCATAATTTTTAGAATTAATTTGTAACCATGGCAAAAAAGATTTCAGTTTGGTCAATTTTGGTCAATTTTAATCGACTTGAAAAAGGAAAATTTTCAAATAGACTCAGAATTGAACGAAATTAAATTTTTTAGGATCGTATCATCAAAACAAAGCCAAAATTAATTTTTTTGGATTTTTCTGAGTTCATATGTGACACCGGTAAAATTAAAAATTACGTTCGAATTTAATAGTAAAGATTTATTTTAAAATAAAAGAAACATGCTATAAAATTCAGAATTAGACTTCAGCACTAGCGTCATTGCGTTTAGAAGATGTGAAAACATATTATTCGACAGTCGTTGGGCTCCGTTTGGAGATCGGACGGAAAAACTCTAATTTTGGATTTAATTTAATAAATTAAAAAAATAGAAAATACGCTCAAATACATGTTTAAATACACGGATAAACAGTAGCTTCTTCTTCCCGTTCGTTTCACCGCCGCCTAACCCATTCCCATCAAATCTTCTTCCTTCGATTTCTCCTCCGTTTCTCAACGAAATTCTTTGCCGTAGTACAACTTTTCGAAGAGATTTTCATGTTCTTCGATTCTAGACCGGAATCAAAGCCTCTCGTGGCCTGTAGCCGCCGCCCCAACCTCCCAAACCCGCCATCGTCGCTCCTAATCCGGGCCCACCACGGCGAACCAGAACCCCCCTTCTCCCAGAGATTTTAGCCCTCTCCTAGCTCTCCGACGCCACGCAATCGGTTCTGGTAACCATCGATCATATCTCTCGAAAATTCAAATCAAAGATTTGAACAAAACTGAACATAAAGGTATGAAATTTCAATCGGATTTGCCATGCTTTTATTTGTTGCAATTGCAGTTGTGAAAAGAAATTGATAATTTGTTCATACAAACTCCAAACTGAAAATTTTCAGATCCGTTTGAACCGTAACATCGAATAGAACCTCTTGAAAGCAATTGGGACCAGTTCTGAACACGTTTGAATTTCTAATACTGATCCAATCAAGGTGAGATTCTATTTTAAATAATTGAATTAATTTAATTATTAATTTTCCTTTGTTATTTAAATAATTGAATGGTGAATGAAGTAGATCTGAGATGGGATAATATTCTGAATGATTGTTTGGTTTATCTGTGTGTATAATTACGGATCTGCTAGTTAAAAATTTCAGATCTGTATGTGATGAAAATTTGAATAATCATTTTGTTTAAATTTTGTTGAATCATGTTTCATTGATATTCTTTGATCATGTATATATAAAAATATCACCTTGTTCATGTCTTTGAATTGAACTAGAAAATTTCAATTCAATACCACCTTGTTGTTTCTTGATTTGACTAGACCTTTTTAGTTCAAATATAATATTGATATGATGTTGTAGGATTGAAATATGACGATATGAAAGAAATTAAATTTATATTTAATGTAATTAGGACATGAATTTTTCACCGCAATAAAAATTACATTTCTAGGTGATAAATAGAAGTATGATTTTGCGATGCAATATAAATTACATTTTCTCTTAATGTAATTAAAGATTAGATTTTTGCACTGTAAATAAAAAGATTAGATTTTTGCATTGTAAATAAAAAGATTAGATTTTTGCATTGTAAACAAAAAGATTAGATTTTGCATTGTAAATAAAAAGATTAGGTTTTTACATTATAAATGAAATTTATACCGCATAGAAAATTACATTTTTATATGTAATTTAAAGACATCAAATTTATACCGCATAGAAAATTACATTTTTATATGTAACTAAAAGACATGAAATTTATACCGCATAGAAAATTACATTTTTATATGTAATTAAAAGACATGAAATTTATACCGCATAGAAAATTACATTTTTATATGTAATTAAAAGACATGAAATTTATACCACATAGAAAATTACATTTTTATATGTAATTAAAACACATGAAATTTATACCGCATAAATAGAATTACATTTTTATATGTAATTAAAGATATAGAATTTACATGTAAAATAAAATTACATTTTTATATGTAAATTAAGAATGAGAATTTGCATTGAAAATAAAATTACATTTATATATGTAATTAAAGAATAGGATTTTATTTGACATGTAATATAAATTACATTTTTAATGTAATTAAAAAGTAGAATTTGAAGGTGTAATCAAGATTAGATTTTTATTGTAATTTAAAAAGATATAATTTTTCACCATAATGCTAATTACATTTTTAATGTAAAATAAAAGAATTTTGACAATGGAATCAAAATTACATTTTTAATGTAATTTATAAAGTTAGAATTTTTCCCCGTTAATATAATTACATTTGTAATGTAATTAAATAGAAGGTTTTGACAATGTAATTAAGGAATAAGAATTTACCATTGTGATGTGAATTACAATTTACATTGTAAATAAAAAGGGAGGATTTTACATTGTAATTAAAAAGGAGATTTTACATTGTAATTAAAGGATAGAATTTCACATTATAATGTCAATTACATTTTTAATGTAATTCGATATTGAAGTATGATGGGCGGTGGTTTATCTGGAGCTCATCTATCTACCTCCTTTACATCTTTATAGCTGAGTCTGTTAATATGTAGTCGGACTTTATAGTTTTCGGCTATATATATATATATATATATATATATATGTGTGTGTGTGTGTGTGTGTGTGTGTGTGTGTGTGTGTGTGTGCGCGTGCGTGTGTGTGTGTGTTTGTGTGCTCTCTTCTTTTTAGAAGATCACACATTATTTGTTTTCAAAAGAAAATTACATTTTTAATGTAATTTAAAAAGAAGATTTTAGCATTGTAAATTATTACATTTTTAATGTAACTAAAAGAATGGATTTTCAATGAAATCATAAGAATAATATTAAAAGAGTAGAATGCAACGTTGAAATATAATTTACATTTCTATGTAAATGAAAGAATAAAAAGAAAAGTTACATTTTTAATGCAATTAGATTAAAAAGAAAAGTTATATTTTCAATGCAATTATATTAAAAAGAAAAGTTACATTTTTAATGCAATTAGATTAAAAAGAAAAGTTACATTTTTAATGTAATTAGATTAAAAAGAAAAGTTACATTTTTAATGTAATTAGATTAAAAAAAAAATTATAATGTATTAAGATTAAGAAGAAAATTTACATTTTAATGTATTAAGATTTAAGGAGAAAAATTACATTTTCGTGTAATTAAGATTAAAGGATTAATTGATATTTTCACGTAAATAGTATTTAAAGAAGAAAATTACATATTCATGTAATTAGATTTAAAGTAAGTGAAATTTACATTTTTATGTAAATAGATTTTCATTAAAAGAATTAATAAAAAAATTACATTTTTATGTAATTGGATTTTCATTAAAAAGATTAAAGATATGGAATTTATATTTTTATGTAAATAGGTTTTCAATGAAAGTTATAACTATGGAAATTTACATTTTAATGAATTTGATTTCATTAAAAAGAATTAAAGATACGAAATTTACATTTTCATGTGAAAAGATTGAAACACAAGATCATCATTTTTCTTGTAAAGAAAAGATTGACACAAAATTATCATTTTAGTTTTGCATTGAAAGATATAAACAAAATTATTATTTTTGTTTTGCGTTGAATGAATAACAAAGTTATTATTTTTTACATTGAAATTAAACAAACAAAAATATATTCATTTTTGTAGAATTGAGGTTGACACCAAAATATATTGCATTTTTTTTAGAAAATTGAAATGACACAAAATTCATCATTTTTATTAAATTGGAATGATACACAAAAAATACATTTTTGTGTGAATTGAAGGGTAAAAGAAAAATATACATTGTTATGTTTAGGATGTGTATGTGAATTAAAATAAAATAAACATTATTGTGTGTTATGTTATATAACAAAATGTTATGAAACCAAGTGTTCTTTACTTGTTATGATAATCACAATAATGAAATGGAAGAAGGAATTATATATAAATATATATATATATATATATAATCAAAATTAAGCGAATCGAGCGTGGTAGTTCACATTTTGGAATCATGCCTTTAAATGATTATACCGAAATATCCGACCATCGAATTTTCCCAAAACTGAAATTGTTAGGTTCGCCTTGGGAAGATCTTTTCAACGATATGAATTGAGTTAAATTCCAACGGTTTGATTTATAGAAATGTGTAAAACAAATTTGGGTGAAAACAGCGCCAAGTTTGCCCGTTGACCCGTCGTTAAATTAATTTGGGCTATTTTTATATAAATAAAAATAGAGATAGATCGTTATTAAATACCAATAACGATATGAAATGATTTTAAATTATATATATACGAGGATCATTTGAAAAGTCCGTGTTCAATCTCATTTCAAACGATTACACATCGATCTTAGTCGAAGAGTTGAAGACGGTACAAAACCGATGATCTTCACGTCGAATGGATGAGTTACCATTGATGCCCATGATTGAAGTAGCTACCTTGAAGGGCTACAATGGTGGCCATCCAGACTACTTGTTGATTTGTTCGGATATGCGAGGAATAAGGTGCCTCCGGTTTCGTTCAGACCCAGAACGGACTTGTAAATGGATGTGTGTCCAATGTTGAATTTTATTCCATGTAAATTTAACTGATTTCTAATTAATATATAATTGCTTGGTGGAGGAGAATTTATTCTCTTGCTTAACACCCTCTTATATATTGATGGTTGTCGATCGCATGGCGTGAATTGTCAATGTGGCACGCCAAGATGCAATGATCAAGGTTTCTTGTTGAAAAGCAGAACCTTGTGGTGACGATCAAAGCACAGCTTGAATAAGCATAGCTTTGTGTATTACATAGCTTCACGAGCCTCACAACCCGGTTGAGTCTAAAATGGAGCAAGGGAATGCAGGGAGAGCAACACGTTTCTTTCTAGCTAGAAGTGGTGTTTGGGTTTTACACGGCTCAGCATTTTACTTATGTGGATGATGGAATAAGGCGCCTCGGATATTAGGTCCTATAGGACTGGGAAACGTGTGTTCAGGAATTGCCAATCCGCAAAATCGTATGTGTGGACCGGCCCTGCATGATCCAAGGGTTCACTACGGGGAATCCTGAGACATTAGATAGAGTGTCTCGAATCGGTAAGGAGATCGTTCCTAGTCTTGACTCATGACGGAAACCAAATTCCCAATATGACCATACGGACTTGATTGTATTACTAGTATGGAGGCATAGTATATTATAGCTATGCTTCCTAGGATTAATACATTTACTTTGAAATGTTTTTGAAACGTATATACACTAATAATAATATCAAACCCGTTTTTATCGTGTCAAGCATTTTTTATCATCATAAGGGAAGACTCTATCCTCTGGTTTGCGTTGCATTGCGTGATGGGACTTGAATCTTATGATGATTCCATTTTTCTAAAAAGCATTGTGTTGTTTAACGATTTACTTTAATTTATGCACCAGCAATCCATTGGAATAAAACCCGTTCCGCGTTAGCGGCGTGGTCCTTGGATTTGCCTTATTGCTATTAGTCATATTAGTTAAGAATTCTCACACCAGTCCCATGACTGACTCGTAGTTTGTTTCACTTTGCAAACTCTGGTGCCCTCTTTTCCACACGGGCAGTCGAGTAGCTCTTTGCAGATATTTATCTCTTGAGCAAGATTTTGGATCGAAGCCTAAAGCTGTGTCCAGAGCATAGAAGTCTTCCGCTGTTTATTGTATTTAATTTATTGAAATTTATCTTCCGCTGTAATTTTATTCAATGTACTCTGATATTCTGTACTCTGATGTAACATTATTATGATGTTTACAAAAGTCTGTTGTTGTTGTTTTGATGTTGTTGTATTCCCAAAGTTAACGTATTCGGGTTTTGAACGGTCTTAGTCGATTTTGCGATCGATTGGGTCGGGCGAAATCCGGGCCGTTACAGTTGGTATTAGAGATCTGGTTAGCTCAAATCTTTGGGGTACAACTCGTTAGAACTGAACAAAAGACTCATCAGAGATTGGATTAGTAATATCCAATAAGAATACTCATTATAGATAGGATCAGCAGTATCCCAGAATGAGAAAACTCATTAGAGATGGGGTTAGTAATGCCCTAGAATGAGTTGAGAGTGCCCAGTTTATAATTAACGTATTTTTGCTTATATATAATCCGATCTTTGGAAATATGATTTTTGAATATATAAAGTTAAATATTTTAAAATTTAATCAACAAATAAAATTATTTAAGATAGGATACTTAAACAACTTTAGCTTCGTTCCTTTTCGTGGGCGAAAAGTTTTTTAGTAGGAGAGACTGTAACAACCCTGAATTTTGGGGTAAATTTAAAAATTTATTTTAACTAATTTTAATGGGTTTTGATATTTAAAATAATTTATTTAAAATAATAATGATTAAAAATTTATTTAAATCGAAGTTAGGATGAATAATTTAATTTTAATTATAAAAGGAGTTAGAAATAACGCGGTAGTTTGAAAAGTCAAACTTGAACTTTGACTGGCCGTATAGGATGCAAAATTTAACGAATTTTAGTGAAACCAAAAATATTAGAATCTCTTTTAAAATATCTTTCCAACGAATCCGAAATTTCTAAATTTTATAGCGGGAATTAAAAGTTAAGCCCAGTTTAAATTTCACAATAGTTGTTGTAGGATTTATATATATTTTTTAATATTAAAAATAGCCATTTTTCAAACGACCTCTGTTTTCGACGGAACCACTTTTGTTGGATTCGGAATGTCAAATTATTGCTAAATTTAATTTTTCATAATTTTTAGAATTAATTTGTGACCATGGCAAAAAGATTTCAATTTGGTCAATTTTGGTCAATTTTAATCGACTTGAAAAAGGCCATTTTTCAAATAGGCTCAGAATTGAATGAAATTAATTTTGTTAGAATCGTATCGTCAAAACAAAGACCGAAATAATTTTTTTGGATTTTCCTGAGTTCATATGTGGCCCCGGTAAAATAAAAAAGTACATTCGAATTTAATGTTAAAGATTTATTTTAAAGTAAAAGAAACATGCTGTAAACTTCAAAATTAGACTTCGGCACTAGCGCCATTGCATTTAGAAGACGTCAAAACATATTGTTCGACAGTCGTTGGGCTCCGTTTGGAGATCCGACGGAAAAACCCTAATTTCGGATTTAACTAAATAAATTAAAAAAAATAGAAAATACGCTCAAATACATGTATAAATACACGGATGAACAGTAGCTTCTTCTTCCCGTTCGTTTCACCGCCACCTAACCCATTCCCATCAAATCTTCTTCCTTCGATTTCTCCTTCGTTTCTCAATAAAATTCTTCGCCGTAGTACAACTCTTCGAAGAGATTTTCATTTTCTTCAATTCTAAACCGGAATCAAAGCCTCTCGTGGCCTGTAGCTGCCGCCGCAACCTTCCAAACCCGCCGCCGTCGCGCATAATCTGGGCCTACCACGGTGAACCGCAACCCCCCTTCTCCCTTAGATTTTAGCCCTCTCCTAGCTCTCCGACACCACGCAATCGGTTCTGGAAACCATCGATCATATCTCCCGAAAATTCAAATCAAAGATTTGAACAAAACTGAAAATAAAGGTATGAAATTTCAATCAGATTTACCACGCTTTTATTTGTTGCAATTGCAGTTGTGAAAAGAAATTGATAATTTGTTCATACAAACTCCAAACTGAAAATTTTCAGATCCGTTTGAACTGTAACATCGAATAGAAACTATTGAAAGTAATTGGGACCAGTTCTGAACACGTTTGAATTTCTAATACTAATCCAATCAAGGTGAGATTCTATTTTAAATAATTGAATTAATTTAATTATTAATTTTCTTTTGTTATTTAAATAATTGAATGGTGAATGAAGTAGATCTGAGATGGGATAATATTCTGAATGATTGTTTGGTTTATATGTGTGTATAATTCTGGATCTGCTAGTTAAAAATTTCAGAACTGTATGTGATGAAAATTTGAATAATCATTTTGTTTAAATTTTGTCGAATCATGTTTTGTTGATATTCTTTGAATCATGTATATATAAAAATATCACCTTGTTCATGTCTTTGAATTGAACTAGAAAATTTCAATTCAATACCACCTTGTTGTTATTTGATTTGACTAGACCTTTTTAGTTCAAATATAATATTGATATGATGTTGTAGGATTGAAATATGACGATATGAAAGAAATTACATTTATATTCAATGTAATTAGGACATGAATTTTTCATCGCAATAAAAATTACATTTGTAGGTGATAAATAAAAGTATGATTTTGCGATGCAATATAAATTGCATTTTCTCTTAATGTAATTAAAGATTAGATTTTTACATTGTAAACAAAAAGATTAGATTTTTGCATTGTAAATAAAAAGATTAGATTTTTGCATTGTAAAAAAAAAGATTAGATTTTTGCATTATAAAAGAAATTTATACCGCATAGAAAATTACATTTTTTTATGTAATTAAAAGACATGAAATTTATACCACATAGAAAATTACATTTTTATATGTAATTAAAAGACATGAAATTTATACCGCATAGAAAATTATATTTTTATATGTAATTAAAAGACATGAAATTTATACCTCATAGAAAATTACATTTTTATATGTAATTAAAAGACATAAAATTTATACCGCATAAATAGAATTACATTTTTATATGTAATTAAAGAAATAGAATTTACCTGTAAAATAAAATTACATTTTTATACGTAAATTAAGAATGAGAATTTGCGTTGAAAATTAAATTACATTTCTATATGTAATTAAAGAATAGAATTTTACATTGTAAAACAAGATTTGACATGTAATATAAATTACATTTTTAATGTAATTAAAAAGTAGAATTTGACAGTGTAATCCAGATTATATTTTTATTGTAATTTAAAAAGATAGAATTTTTCACCATAATGTTAATTACATTTTTAATGTAAAAAAAAAAGATTTTTAACAATGAAATCAAAATTACATTTCTAATGTAATTTATAAAGATAATTTTTCACCGTTAAAATAATTACATTTGTAAAGTAATTAAATAGAAGGTTTTGACAATGTAATTAAGGAATAAGATTTTACCGTTGTGATGTGAATTACAATTTACATTGTGAATAAAAATGAGGATTTTACATTGTAATTAAAAAGGAGATTTTACATTGTAATTAAAGTATAGAATTTTACATTATATTGTCAATTACAATTTTAATGTAATTCGATATTAAAGTATGATGGGCAGTGGTTTATCTGGAGCTCATCTATTTACCTCCTTTACGTCTTTATAGTTGAGTCTGTTATTATGTAGTCGGACATTGTAGTTTTTGGCTATATATATATATATATATATATATATATATATATATATATATATATATATATAAATATGTGTGTGTGTGTGCGCTCTCTTCTTTTCAGAAGATCACACATTTTTTGTTTTTAAAAAAATACATTTTTAATGTAATTTAAAAAGAAGATTTTAGCATTGTAAATTATTACATTTTTAGTGTTACTAAAAGAATGGATTTTCAATGAAATTATAAGAATAAAATTAAATGAGTAGAATGCAACGTTGAAATATAATTTACATTTCTATGTAAATAAAAGAATAAAAAGAAAAGTTACATTTTTAATGTAATTAGATTAAAAAGAAAAGTTACATTTTTAATGTAATTATATGAAAAAGAAAAGTTACATTTTTGATGTAATTAGATTAAAAAGAAAAGTTACATTTTTAATGTAATTAGATTAAAGAGAAAAGTTACATTTTTAATGTAATTAGATTAAAAAGAAAATTTACATTTTAATGTATTAAGATTTAAGGAGAAAAGTTAAGTTGGGTTAATTGATTGCTAAATCAAGTTTTGGGCATAGAATATAAGTATGTTAATTTGCATGACAGTTGAATATGATCTAGGCTAAATTGATTTACGGAAAATTTACATAAATAGTAAATATGTAAATTTAGTAAAAGACAAATATGCCTAACCCGAGATTAGACTGAGTTGTGGTGTAAAACTTCCCGGAACCGACCGACACATCCAGTGACCACAACAATATCTGTCTAATGTGGGTGGTTAGTGCATCAAGCCCAGAAAGACCCGAGGTTAGACTGAGTTGTGGTGTAAACCTGCCCGGAACCGACCGACACATCCAGTAACCACAACAATATCTGTCAAATGTGAGTGGTTGGTGCTCTAATTAATTAATTAATTAAGGCTCATGAATAAATCAAGCTAGTAATGTTGAGGTTAAGTAACTAGGGAAACACTTAGCCGTAATAACATGTTAACAAAGACAAGAAGGGTGGGGTTAAGTAATCGAGAAAACACTTAGCCAATTCAACATGTTAACTTGACAAGATTGATAGGGGTCAAGTTAATTTTGACACTTAACCAACTCAACATGTTAACAAGGCAAGATTTGTGAGGGTTTAAGTAACTAAGGGAACACTTAACCATAATAACATGTTACCTAGACAAGTGGACAGGGTTATGTAAGTGTTTAACATGCTAAATAGACTAGATGGTGTGGTTAAGTAAATTTAGAACACTTAACCGTCATAACATGTTAACTAGGTAAGTGGGTGAGGTTAACTAAAATTAGAATACTTAGGCGTCATAACATGTTAATTAGACAAGTGGGTGAGGTTAAGTTAATATGACACACTTAACCTATATATATATATATATATATATATATATATATATATATATATAACATGATGTGTGAAAGGGTTAAGTAACACAAGAGGAACGCTTAACCAATATATATATATATATATATATATAACATGATATGTGATAGGGGTTAAGTAACACAAGGGGAACACCTAACCAATATATATATATATATATATATATATATATATATATATATATATAACATGATGAGTGGGCAGGTTAAGTTAACTTGGATGAATGGATAGCACTTAACCAAGAATATATATCAACTTGAACCAGTGGGAGGGTTGAGTACATATCGGGTTGGTGGGTAATATTAGTAATATAGGCCCACAAACCTAACCATTAAATAAACATGCTTGAACCAGTGGAAGGGTTAATTACATATCGGGATCAGTGGGTAATATTAGTACATATAGGCTCACAAACGTAACCATTAAATAGACATGCTTGAATCGGTGGGAGGGTTAAGTACATCACGTGTAGGTGGGTATGTACATATATAGGCCCACAAACTTAACCAGTAGGAAACCCTAGTAATGGGGACCCATTTCAGCAGTAACCCACATAGATGTATCACGGTACCCTGAGCTAGGCATGGTGAGGCACGATTACTGGGTTGATTATAAGCGGTCAAAATAGCGGCAGGGGGGTACGTCAGTGTAGGTTCCGATGGTTTACGGGCGTGCACGTACTCCGGAGTGGAAAAAGCAGGCACTGGGTACTAGTAGTTATACATTGTACATATTGAATCGTGTCGGGTCGCTATCATAATGCTTGATACACCTTATGGTGGGGCGAGAACATAGTATCTACATGCAAGAGAGGGCCGACTAACACAGACACATGGAAAATTAATACAAAGTAGGTAGCATAATCCCTAGTTGGACCTAGGTCACGTAAACCCTGAATCCGAGAAGCGTTCAATAGGTAGCATAAACCCCAGTGGCCCTAGGTAGCGTAAACCCCGGTTGAATCTAGGAAGCGCTCGATAGTAAACCCTAGATTAGATCTAGGTAATAAATGGAATCCCAATAATAGATGTACACCTAAGGGCAACCGCAAATATGGGGATTGGGATCACGTTATCATATGATCATAGATGACTAGTTTGGACACTAGTAGGTAGTGCAGAGATATAGAAATCAGTATAACAGGGTAGTTGCGAAGCAGAGAAGGTGTAGAAGTGCATTAGTTTATCAGTACATTCAGTTTATCGGTACATTCAGTTTATCGGTACATTCAGTTTATCTTGCCATATCCCATGCTTACCCCCATGTTATCTTGTTACTATGTTTTGGTCTTATATTTAGTTTATTCATGTCATGACCCTTTTCCTCGTTTAAATACTAAGAATCACTATACTTACCAGACTTTATGTCTGACCTAGTTTGCTTTCGCCTCTTTTCTTCCGTTTACCCCCCCCCCCCCCCGGTAGTCAGGGAGGGAAAACCTCAGCTCATTTTGGGGCCGTTACTCTTTCTGAGCTTGAAGATTCTTTGGCGCATTGCTTTGAACTTCGTTTTCTACTGCTATGGCCGGCTCATGCTTTATTAGGGAATATCATTGTCAGTTTGTGCTTCATATATATTAAACAAAACAAATTCTTTCTTGTAATAAGTATTGGTGTTGTAAAACAATCTTTGTACAAGCTATTTTAATCAATAAAGGTTATTTATTTTTCGCTGCTTTATATGTCTGTCTTGTAATTTTTCTGCATCTTGTACTAAAAAATTGCTCCACCGAAGTTAAGGCATTCCCTTTGTGAGTGACCTTAACGGAGGTGGGGTGTTTCAGTCCAGTTCGACCGATTTACACCCCTAATGAGTACCCTTGGTATAATTCCTAAAATTACACTCATTAAGTTTGATTGACACGAATCCAGTAGTCAAGCAAAAATTATAAGAAACCTCATAATTCAGTTGATAGAGTTTCTAAGCCCTCGAATTTGATCCATTTTTGGTATATGTGGACTTTTAAGGTTTTAACTAGCGATGGTAAAAGATATACTATCACATTCGTTAATGACAGCTTTGATTTCACCCATGTTTGTCTTATGAAAAAATAAAAGTGATGCACTATATATGTTTAAGTTATTTGTCACTGAAATCGAAAACCAGTTCAATAATAAAATTAAAAGGCTTAGTAGTGATAGAGGAACATGATATGAACTACCTTATTTACTGATTTTAATTATTTATATGGTATGATTCATGAAAGAACTGAACCTTGTGCACCTAAAATGAATGGTAAGGATGGAAGAAAAAACAATACCTTTAACACATTATTTGTAGCTATTTTATTGAATTCAGAGGAAGCAAAACATTGATGGAGTGAAATTTATTGACTTCTTGTTATGTACTGAATAAAATTTCCAAGTGTAAAAGTCACACTTCACATTTTGAGATTTCGAAAAGAATTACAAAACCAAATTGTCTTATTTTAGAACTTGTATATGCTTAGGATATGTTAGAATTCCTAGTCCGAAAAGAATTAAGCTAGCAAGTAAACCTATGAATATGTTATAAGTCATGCATATAGATTTTATGATTTGAAAAAATATGTTATGATTGAATTTAATGATACTGATTTTTATGAAAATAATTTTCCATTTAAATTAAGGAATAACGGAGGCAGCATTGCTAGAAGTGTACCTATAATTTGGAATAATGAATCTAACTAGGATATAGAATCTAAACATGGAAGTAAAAGGGTTAGACTAAATAAAGATCATGGTCCTGATTTTTTTTTTTTTTTTGGCTTATACTACAAAAGATGGTCCTGCCAAACACCAAGAAGTATTATCCTCTGTAGATACTGATTTTTAGCAAGAAGCAATTAACAATGAAATGGATTCTCTTGAATCGAACAAAATTTGGCAATTTGTAGATTTACCTTCTAGTTGCAAATCAAATTTTTGTAAACTGGTACTTAAAAAATCTAAAACTTAATAGTATAACAGATACATATAAGGCCTGCCCAATGGCTAAGGGTCTTAGACAAAAAGAAAATATGGATTTCTTTGATACATTTTCAACTGTGACTAGAAATAACAGCTATGAGAGTGTGGACTTCTCTAGCTGTAATTTATGATTTCTTAATACATCAAATGGTTGTTAAAAATTGTTTTTTAAATAGTAAATATGAAGAATTTTATGTTAAAAAATCTAAAGGTTTTGTAATTCTTGGACAAGAACGTAAAGTTTGCAAATTAGACAAATCCATATATGGTCTTAAACAAGCATCTAAGCAATGGCTTGAAAATTTTGACACTTCTATCATTTCAAATGGATCTAAAGCTAATGAAAGTGGTAGATATATTTATTACTTAACTAAAACAACATTTGCATTATTGTATGCCTATATATAAGTGATTTGCTTATATTTACATCAAATATTCACGCTATGAGGTTAGAAATTTAGTATGTGCTAACTTTGGTTTGAAAGATCTCGGAGAAGCAAATGTAATTCTTAGTATTAAAATTACTAGATTAGAAAAGATATTTTCTTTGAATCGGTTTCACTAAATAGAGAAGATCTTAAAGAAATACAATTTCTTTGATTGTAAACCTACATGTACACCATATGATTCTAGCATAAAGCTATTAAAGAACACTAATGAATGTATAATCTAGTCTAATTATGCGAGCACAATTGGCAGCCCTTCATATGTCATGAATTATACCAGACTCAACATTACATATTTCGTGAGGCTATTGTATAGATTTACTAGGAACTGATATACAACATTGACAAGGTATTGAGAGGTTAATGGGATACTCAAAAGAACCGCAAATCTAGGGTTCATTATGAAAAGTTCCCAGCTATTCTTGAAGGCTATATTGATGTATACTAGAATACGTTATCCCACGATTCAAAAGCAACCAATGGCTATATATTTAGCATCATTAGTGGAGTTGTTTCCTAAAGATCCAAGAAACATACTATTTTGGCTTAATCCACAATGGAATGTGAGATTGTAGCACTAGCCAACGAAGATGCACATTACCTCAAAAATTAGTCAGCTTAGATTCCTTTGTGGAAAAAAATCGATTTTATGCATACTGATCAATTGAGATAGTATCCCGACTATTACAAAAGGTCATCATAGTTTTTATAACGATAAGAGATGACAAATTCGTCGTAGCACAGTAATGTAATGGAATTTCTCTTTTTGAGGGTTGTTAAAGCGGATCATATATAGAGTGAAGATAATTTAACCGATCCTCTAACGAAAGGGTTGGCCACAGATAAAGTCTACAAAGCTTCAAAGGCTATAAAACTACTGCCCTTATATTGAGGAGTCACTCATGATGGTAACTCGACCTAACTGTTGAAGATCTCAAGTACTAGGTTCAATGGATACAAATAAACTGTGAAGTTATATGAGTTGAACATGTTATTTTTATGTATGTAGAAGCATGTGTTCATGAATAGATTAAGGGTTGAGTTAATAGAAAATCTTAATGAAATCAATGTTTTATATGGAGTAAAGTACCTACCTTCAGGAGTACTCTAGATAGACTCACATATGTGAATATGGATTAGGCCATTTTCTATGGATTTTTAGGGCAAAAGTTCCTAAAGCGTTCACTATACCTGGATAAATGTACATGGCTCATATATACATTGTCTTTTAGATTGTAGCTTACAAAGGTTGTATGTGATTTGATGTCAGAAATAGAGTTCAAGTCACTCTAGCATATTCTACATATTATTCACTCTGCAAATGTTCAAATCGGAAGATACCTTTGATTATGTGCAACCGTATATTTTTTGAAATTGTTTGAAAAATGTAAATGTATTTTAAAAATTCAAAGTGGGGAATTGTTGAAAATTATGAACTACTTTAAAATATAAGAGATTAAATAACTGCATTTATTGCTAAGTTCCACATAGTAGGGAATATGAAAGTTATTCATATTTATATGAGCTTTTTAGATGTAAGTTGAACCATTTTGGCATCCAATATGACTTTTGTGTTGAGGAGAAAGTTCATGTATGACCACCATATATGTCTACGGGTCGACCGATTGATTCAACCCGATCCGAGCTGGTGTGGTGTAGCACTTATGTTTTCGATGCATAATTCTCTAACATTTTTCTAACATTAATGGACCTTGCTTTTTAATTCAGACCTTATATACTACAAAAAGTTCTGTAACGTTCATAGTAGAACCGCTCTTTTTAAATCCGCACATTTTGACCATGTCTCCCACAATAAAAGTAACATGCTTTTACTATTTTTCCTACTTAACACATAAGTAGATGTAACAGAAAAGTCTAAAAGACTAAAACCATATAAAATGCTCTCTATATCTCCTTCTCCGCTTTTTTTTCCAACAAAAAAACAACCAATACTAATTTGAGGGGGAAAATCAAATCGATAAACCTTTGTGCAGAGTTTGCCGAATAATTTGACGGTTGTTTTGTTCTAAAGGCGATGCCGGTTATGGTCTAACGTGCACGTAATATCTTAAAAAGCAACATAATACACGACTCAGCTATCATTTCAGACATTTTCCAACAACTACGTATGTCCGTTTCCTTGACACAGAAATAGTAATTGAATTCCTACTACAGATAGGGACTCTTTAACCTTTTTCCTGATATTAAGCATATTCTCTTATGCATTATCACTTGAAGAACAATATAAAAATCATATGGCAGACAAAGTCAAAACTTAAAACATGTCCAATTCAAATAATGATAATAAGAAAAATTGTTATGCATAAATAATTGTATCAAATGTATTTATTATTTTCTAGTGCGAGTGTTTTTTTTTTCTTTTTCCTTTTTCAAGGTAAGAATTTGGCCACACCAGCGGTAGCTAGGAAATTGTTTCATCTATGTTCACCCCCTACTCAGGCTTAAAGTGACAATGGAATAATAGGTGAGGCATCATAACGAAGGAGTGATATGCCTTAGTCATTCTTCAGGAAACAAACAAGGAACACAAACACACATCTAAAATCATCTATGTCATGTTATATCTTACCATATGATTCTCACCCATTGTTTTACCCACTCCATGAACATGAATGATTCCATTTCAACTATTTTTCAGTCTTCAAATAATTAGTATTTTGAAACTGGTATTATACCCGTGTGCGTGAACCATATTACATAAGCATGGTCATTAGAAAAGTGCCAATATCCTAGGAAAATAATACATGTCAATGGTTGGTTCTTGTATGGAAGTACAACTTCATCTTATAACGACTGACATAAAATTCAAACAAAAATGACTAAAAGGCATATAATCATAATGGATGCACTGCTCATAGATGGACACCACTTTATATGCAACATTAGCTGTTGACGTGGGGAATTGTCGCTATTCCCGCACACCAACTCCCGAGTATAAATTTTGCTAAAAAATAATTATCCAAAGTAATAAAATGGAGGGAGAATACAACTTTTTATAGTGGCTCGACACTAACGTCTATGTACACTTTATAGTAACCCTTCATTATAAAATAGCTGATTACAATTGTTGTACAAGTTCAGAAAATATTTGGATACAAATTGTTATAATAAAACTACAATATATTTGTTGACTATTAACTTTGACCAAAATGCCCTTCTTCTTATTCATTGAGTAAAAGTGTGGAAAAATGTCCAGAGGATAGCTCCAATTTCCAAAAATGCGAAAATATGTCAAAAAGAATGCCAAATGTCCAATTGAATGTCCAAAAATTGAAGGAGAACATTTATGCATTGTTTAGAGGTCCAAACTATGTCCAATAGTCATGAAGAAGAAGGTGTAGCCATTAATGGTGCTTGAGAGCTCCTAAAGTGTATAAATCCAAAAATTCTCTTTGAAGAATGAGGCAGGGGTGTTTATAGGGAGTGGATTAGGTGAAAGCAGGTGAGATATGGGGACCATAGCAGGAAATTTCAGATCCTGAAAAGGCACCCTCCAAAATTTCGCACCCTGCCACAATTTTAAGGAGAATTTTGTGTTCCAAAGATGTGCAAATCCCCTCCCTGTAGAGAAAAAAGGGCATGCTCATTTGCATCACAGGGATACAAGATCGCATCCATGAGAGATGCGAATTCGCATAATAGGGGGGATGCGAGATGCATCGAGGATGCGTGATATGGGCGATACGAAATGTTTTGGGGAAGCAAAACAAGGGATGGGAGACGATGCTATTGATGGAGGCGAAGTCGTGGGAGTGCTGGGCTATGGATCGTATCCCCTGAGGGATGCGAAATTGCATCCCCATAGGAATGCGATTTAGTAACCTTAGGGATGCGAGACGCATATTTCGCATCCTGCGAGGGATACAAAATATGCATTTTTGCATCCCAAGGGATGCAAAGATCCTGGAATTTGCTTGCCAAAATTGAACCATGTCGGGGCTGATGCGTGTTAGGAGCTTCCACTTAACCATGCTACATCAATCCATGTTTTTGGAGTGCTAAATCTTGAACTTTCCGGATTGAGTTGCACGAGCAGTTTTAAGTGATCGGCACAGTGCACACAAGCTTTTTGGAGTGATCGACACGCATTTGCCACATGTGATTGAAACGCTGCTGATTCCAAGCATGGAAACTTATTTTGATTCGATTTCGAGCATGTTGTTAAGTATGAACATGACGTGTGACTGCTTTGATCAAAAAGCGCGTCAACACTTTGCGCCCAAAACATGTCTTTCTTGACAGAAGGAAAAGGTGTTTTTTGAGTAGTCCAAAAATCCGTAAATCTGTGATTGAAGATCTGGAAGAAGACCGACGATCTCCGAGTTCGTAATAGAATAGGACATCAATGACCACCGAGGTCGTATTAGAATCGAAAATCCGACGATCACTAAAATTGTAATGAGATAAAGCCTCGATGATTGCGGGGATCATATTTGAATAGAAATTCAATGACTAATGAGGTCATAGTAGAATATAAAGCCAATGACCACTGAGGTAGTTAGAATAGAAACCTGACAATCGATGTGATTGTATGAGGATGGAAATCCAATGACTATTGAGATCGTATTTAAAATGGCCAGTTGAGTCTGGAATGCATGAGGTCTATAAATAAGAATCCTTGGGCTTGTTGAGGTCTGCTAGAGCGAGTATGTGCCTACAAAAGAGAGAGGGGAGACCGGAGTCCAAAATTTTTCCTCGACTGGTCGAGCATGGAGTCAAAGCTCGAATATTACACCTGACTAATTCAGTGGGAGCTGTTGTCCAAATTTGATCCTCGACTGCTCCATCATGGAGCTGGAGCCTGAATATTATACTAGACTGATCCAGTAGGAGCCGAAGCCCAAATTTTATCCTTGACTGGTCGAGCATGGAGCTGGATCTCGAATATTATACTGGACTATCCAGTGAGCGGCCTAAGCCTTATGTTTATACTGAATAGATCAAGCGTGAGGGACAGAGCCTGTGTTTATACTGGACGGATCCAATGTGGAGGCTGGAGCCTATGTTTATCCTAGAGGGATCCAGTGTACGGGCCAAAGCCTATGTTCTTAGTGGATGGATCCAGTGTACGGGCCGGATGCTATGTATATACTAAACGGATACAGTGTGTGGGTCAAAGCCTATGTTTATACTGGACGGATCCAGTGTGTGGTCCGAAGCCTATGTTTATATTGGATAAATCCAGTGTGGGGGCCGTAGTGCTATGATTGTCTTTGTTGACTCTAATGGAGTACCATGACCGATAGTCCAACCTCGAGCACTACTTGAGACCACAAGCCGATTACACGTGCATCGACCTACGTTGCTGCTTTGATTGAGTACAAAGAAAGTTAAATGGATGATGCTGGAATTTCGATGAGTTAGACAGGATGGCCCGTTCAATGGTAAATTTGACATGGTAGCTCTTCTATTAGTTATCTTGGCAAAGACATGATGGGTGCTTTGCTAGGGAGCACAGATGGATGGCACAATCCATGAATTGAGGTAGTGAGATCTTCAGGATGCATTAAGGATTGTGACTCTTCGATTTTAAGGCTCGGGCGAGTACGAGAAGGATTGATGGGATGGATCGGTATTATGTAGATCATGACATACTAAGGCTATGGGGTGGACTGATGTGATTAACAGTTCATCAATAGTGACGTTTTGGATAAACCAGTATGTTAGGCATTTGGCGAGGTAGCTAGACTGTGGGATGGACCAATACATTAGGCTTTTCGAGGTGTAGTAAGATTTCTGGATGTATCGGTATTTTGCAGATCGTGGTGTAGCGAGGCTGTGGGACCATGGATCGATGTGATTTGCTCTTCGTAATGTAATAATGATGTTGGGTACTAGAATACACAGTGTTCAAGGTGAAACTGTAGAATAATGAACTGGCCCTGAGGTACACTTTATGGCATAACGAAACGGCATGATAATGGATTGGTTTAAGCGGATACTCAAACTAAAGATGGAGCGGGAAGCTCAGATGATTTGGTAGTGCCAAGGAGTCATTCATAGATTGGAGTTTTTTAGTTAACTCGAAGCAGGGGAACAGATGGGAAGTGCCGATACGACCATTGCGAATGGTACCCTACCCATGTGGCGTAGACTAGACTGGGAGGCACCTGTCGGAGACATGAAGTTCTACTAGGATTAGTGTTTTATCTGCCCTTAATGGATGGGGCCATAACGGTTTTTCACACAGGCATAGATTTAGGAGGTGATAAATAGGGTTTAATTGATGGATGTTATGATTGTCATGATTTCTATCATCATTATTTTCTTAGTAGACTATCATCTTTAGGATTTTAGAGAAAAGATGGGAAGTGGGCCGGAGTAGGCTATTGATATTCGTCTATCCTATAACAGTTTCCCCTTTTTTTGTACTGCATATCATATATTATCTTTGTTACCTATTGAAACACCCCACCTCCGTTAGGGTCACTCTCAAAGGGAATGCCCTAATTTTGGTGGAGGTTTATAAGTATAAGTCACAGATATACAAGACAGATATAAGAACACATATTTGTAAACAGCGAAAAACAACAACTTTTATTTCATAAAAGCAAATACGTGTTACAACAACATCACCATAATTTTCTTACATCTTTTCCAAAAACATAACACTTTCATAATCTGTCTTGATTACATTATTTAAAGAAGCATAAAGAAAACATAGATAAAACTGCAAAAGCCCCATAGTGGTTGTCCAAAGCCATAGTTCAAAAAGAAAAGGTCCAAGCAATACATTTCTCCTCTTCAAGCTGGATGTTAAGGCTGGTCAAGCTGCAGTGTTCCCTCCCTGTGGACCTGGGGGGGGGGACGGAAGAAAAGAAGACGAAAGAAAAGTAGAGTCAGACATAAAGCCTAAGTAAGTCTAGTACTATTCTGTCTATGAATAAAGAACTGGGTATGATAAGTATAAACAAGAAGTGGAAAAGCACTAAAACTTGGTTAAGTTGTCTAGGGTCGAATATACTATCGTACCCCATGTTAATCTCTGAACCCATATAAACTAGTTTCCAACTGGCACCCCATAATCAGGGTGAAGTGATCCATTCTATGATGATCGGCTCCTACTCGCATAGTTACATGTGTCTTACGGCCCCCGATGTTGTAGTTACCTATGCTGGTCCCACCATGGGGTGTATCATGTCCCATGGTGGCGGCCCGACACAATCCTAGAATGCACAGGTATGCTACTGGTGCCCAGTGCTTTTTTTTCTACGCCGGAGTGTGTGCACGCCCGCACCCCGTTAGAACCTACACTGCTACACCACCGCCGTCGATTTGACCTCTTACAATCAGCCCAGTAATCGTGCCCCACCCTGCCTAGTTTCAGGGTATCATGATACGCCTTCTAGGGTTACTGCTGAAAAGGGTCCCCCGTTACTAGGTTTTCTATCTCTAGCCAACATGCTAAGTTGGTTAAGTGTTTTCTAACCTAACCCCCACCAGTCCGTTTAGTTTAGCATGTTCCATTTTGATTAAGTCTTTAGTTCACTTAATCCTAACAATCCTGACTCAGCCTTAATTGTCTTATTAAAGCCTTGACCTCTCACATTAGACAGGTATTGTTGTGGCTGCCTGTTGCCGGTTGGTTCCGGGCAGTCTTACGCCACAACTCAGTCTAACCTCGGGTCCTTATTGGGCTCCATGTTTAACCTCCCACATTGGATAGGTATTGTTGTGACTACTGGACAGCCGGGCGGTTCCGGGCAGGTTTACATCACAACTCAATCCAACCTCGGGTTAAACACATCGTATGTTCTACATTTACATATTTTGTCTTTCTTCTTTATTTTCTTATATGTAGATATTTGCGGCCCATTATTAAGTTAATGGTGTAAAGGTTACACCAATCATGGGCCCAACCCATACTTGAATTTGGGCCCTTCTACTTTATATTTTCATTTATTAATTAATTTAACCCAACGTTATTTTCTCCCGTTTAACACGTCCGTTTATTATATATATGTTGGGCTTAGCCCTTTTAAGCCCAACTTAGCCATGCGAAAAGGGGAGGCTTAAAGCGTGATTACATACACAAAAAGGGGAATGTGAACGCATGAACTTGCAATGTGTCGTTGGAATGACAAAATAGAAACTGGTGTACTTGCATAGTAGTAACATATACTTTGGTCATAAAGCATAAGTGACATGAATCAAACCATGTAAATTTGTAGTTAAGTTAAGAATATCACTATCGACACATAGGCTTAACTACAACATAAACCTATATTTTTTTATTCAGGCATAATGTCAAACATAAGCAAATCATGTTCATAAGATTCCTACATGTTTACAAGGGTGCCTACTTTTGTGACTAATACAAAAGTATAGTTCAACTTAATCATGATTTTAAATCTATTCACATGGCATAAATGAAATCATGATTTTTACTTTAGTCATGCAAACTTGCAAAAGGGATTTTTGAACCTAACCTAGCTATGTACCACATATGTCATCATATAATTCTTGTTAAAAATATGGATTTTCAATTATGCAAAATATCAATCATAGCCTAATCATATTCATAAGTTTGCAAATAGATTTTCTAGTATAAAAGCATGGCTTAATGATAATTTCATATGAACTATGATAACCCAAACTTATTCCAATTACTTCACAAAAATGATGTTTGTACAAAAATATACATTATGATGGCATAGTAGCAAAACCCCAAACTTGCATGAATTTCAATTAATCAACTACATACATGTAGCTTCAACATGGATTACATAATTTGCGAATATTCCAAACGTATACTTGCATAAAACTACCGCATGTAGTTTTTCATAATGAATAACATAATTCGAGAATATCCAAACGTATACAATATTCCAAATCGATAAGAATCATAGTAACGCACAAATATGAATTACTTTATCGCCATAATTCAAATATACAAACCAACACAATTATTTGTTCATACCAAAGTAATACTCTACTTACAATGGTGTGGCGAATTCTCCAATTTAGGGATTTGGAGATGCGATTTGATTTGATTAAGTTGCTTTATGCTTTAGAATTTGCTTCCTAATCCTCTCTCCAATTGGTGGCTACTCTTAGTCGTTCCTCAGCAACATGGCGGCTTTGTTCTTATTTTTGAATGAATAGATTAGGGTTGAGTCTAGGGTCATTTTTATAGGGTTTATGAACTGATTAGGACCATTGATGTTGCTTGGATTGATCGTAGCCATTCATTCTAAAGAGAGACCAATTAGAGCCTGCCACCTAGCCCTAATGACAAAGCAGTCTACAGAAAATCGACCAACTTAGAATAGGCCAGCCAGGTTGGACTGGGTTCGACCTGGCTCTGGACCAGGTCGACATGCCTGTCGACAGCCCTGTCGACAGCCCTGTCGACCTGGCTAGACCAGGTCGACAGCCCAGTCGACCTGGGTGCATTAGGCGGGTGTTTTTCCGCACTGGCCCACATGCATCCGTATAAACAGTGAACATCTTGCTCCCATCTGGCAGCGTCAAAACTGGGGCTGTTGTGAGAGCCCTTTTCAGTCGTTGGAAAGCAAACTCGTAATCCAAGTCCCAATTAAACACTAGATTCTTATTAGTCAATTTCGTAAGCGGAGCTGAGATTTTCGCAAAATCCCTTATGAACTTTCGATAGAAACCCGCTAGTCCTAGAAAGCTTCGGACCTCAGTTGCATTCCTTGGTGTCTTCCAATCCTGTACCGCCACTACCTTAGCAGGGTCCACTGCTAACCTTTGTTTGGATACTATGTGCCCAAGGAACCTCACCTCTTCTCTCCAAAAGTGGCATTTGGAGAATTTGGCTTTTAGTTGATGGACTCGCAAAGTTTCCATGATTGCCCTTAAGTGCTGAGCATGTTCCTCTTCACTCTTTGAGAAGATAAGGATATCATCTACGAAGACCACTACGAATTTGTTGAGGAAATCTCTAAATACCCTACTCATCAGGTCCACGAAGTAAGCAGGTGCATTTGTCAAGCCGAAAGGCATGACAAGCCATTCAAAGAAGCCGTCTGGGGTTCTGAATGCCGTTTTATCGATGCTATCTTCAGCCACCCTTAGCTGATGAAAACCGGTTGCTAAATCGAGTTGGGAGAAAACAGACGCTCCTACAAGCTGGTCAAATAAATCGTCAATTCTAGGGAGAGGGTGCCTATTCTTTTTCGTTAGCTTGTTGAGCTCCCTATAGTCAACACATAGACGGAGTGAACCATCCGCCTTTGTAGCGAACACCACTGGAGCGCCCCATTCTGAAATGCTCCTCCTAATGAACCCCTTCTCTAGAAGCTCTTTAATCTGTTTACTGAGCTCTTTCCTTTCTCGTGGAGCCATGTGTCTGACGGTCAACGCAACGGGCTTTGCATTATCTACAAGATATATGCGGAAGTCTATTTCCCGCTTCGGAGGCAAGCCCTTCACCTCTTCGAAGACATCCGGATATTCCCGGACCACTCTAACTGATTGCAAATTTTCAACAGAGGCATCTAGCGATTCAAGATAACTAAGCATAACCGCATACGAGGGATTACAAGAAATTTCCAAAGTATTACCGAGCTGGGTTAGGAGCCTAACAACCCTTTTCTCACAATCAAGGATGGCCCCATTACTGGATAGCCAATCCATACCCAAAATCAAACCATAACCCGAAAAGCCCAAAACAAAGGCACTACATTGAAATTCTACACTTAGAATAGAAATTTTCAATCCCAAACAGATCATAGACAAATGAGCTGGGCCCCCAATTGGGTTTGAAACAATTAAGGGGTCCTCTACCATATTCAGATCTAGAAATAACCAACTTACAGAAAATAGATCTAGAAAAGAAGGAAAGCATGGCTATGATTTGTGCGTCGTTGCTTGAAACTTGTTTGAGCTAGCCTTTGAATTCTTCACTTGAAACTTTGATTTGAATCCCTCCTTAAAAGTCTTTTAGCAGCATCTCCTCATCTTGAATCATATTTTATTTTATTTATTTAAGAAAATTAAAGGAATGAAGGAATATGCCAAATCTCTCTCTCTCTTCGAATCTGTGTTTATACTCTTGGACTGAATTAAGAACTGTTACGATTCGAGGACAAATAAGACTGTACCCGTGACTATGACTATAGAACTGTGACCTTTGAAAGCATATGCCTTTGGACTATGACATAAGCCTTTGATTTTGGGACATATAAACATCGCCTATGACAATGACTTAGGACTATGGGAATTATTTTCCCTTTTGGACTATGAACATCGCCTATATTGCCTATGACCATGGACATTACTTATGACTAAGAACATAAGCCTTTGAATTGGACATAAACTATTGCTTATGACATAATGAGGACAATTGTGATTTTGACACCCATGATTCATGATTAGGAAAATATTGCTTTAGTTTGGTGATTGTGAAATTGGGTCTAAACCCAATTATTTATTCTACCTGTTCCTTGGTTTTTTTTCTTTGGTTTTAAGACAGTGGGAATTTACCTATTAAGTTAGGTCTACCCACGTTCTTGAACCTATTTTGCCCATTCTTTGGTTTTAAGACAGTGGGAATTTACCTATTTAGTTAGGTCTACCCATATTCTTGAACCTACATTGTTATCCAAACCTTTTTATGCCAATTATCCCTTCTTGTCATTTTGATTCATTCCATTTTTATCTACGAATCTAGATTTATTTATAATCTAGGTTGAATCACGATTATTCGAACGGTGGGAATGCGATTTGGGGAAAAACATGGAAATGAATATGAACGTAGTTGTAAACTTGGAAATTGGCATAATTTGGAATATGTATTATGACATGCATATTAAAATGAAAACGGGGAAATTTGACATGGATTAGGGAATATTGGATTTTGACATATTAAATTTAGCGTTAGTAAATAAGCTAAATTTTAGGCATAAAATGTAAACTAGAAAAATAATTCTAGTTTTGCCATAAATTGTGAATTAGGAAGTTAAACCAAGATTGGGTTAATTAAGGTTGATTTGGAATAAGTATATTAGCACAATTTTGAATTTATTCATAATTGTGAGCAATTGTCATGTTTAGAATAAATTATGGTTAGCGACACTAAACTTGGTATAATTTACATACCAAAAAGTATAAATATGATAAATAAGAGAGAATGGGCCATAATAATAAATGTGACAATGTACATTAAAAGAGTAGTAATGAAATCAGTAAATTAGGAGTAATTTACTTATAGAATTCGTCATAAATGTTAAATTGTTCATTTACCACAAAATATGTAACTTGGTTAAATTTTGGCCATAAATTATAAACTAGGATATTTAATCTAGTTTTGGCAATGAAATAGGAAATGGCCTAAACTGCATGTTGGGTTAGGACTTGGGCCTAGAATATAAGTATACTAGTAGGCTTGACAAATAAATATAGGCCAAATTTGTCTAAAAAGGGGAAATGGGCTTTTGAAATAAATTGTTAACAATTTATAAACAAAAGAAAAGTATTTTGATAACACCCTTTTTTATAACACATAGACCAGAAGGTTCTAGGGTGACAGAGAGGATAGTGTCTAGGCTTGGGTTTGGAAAATACAAGTTTCCTGCCCTCCCTGGCTATCCCTAACTGATCCGAAGGACGGGATGGTTGTTTTCAAAACCAGATTTGGAAATTAATCAAAAACCCTTTGAACTTAGAAAACATGAATATGCCTAACCCGAGGTTAGACTGAGTTGCGGTGTAAACCTGCCCGGAACCAACCGGCACATCCAGTAACCGCAGCAATATCTGTCTAATGTGAGAGGTTGCGGCTTTAATTTATTAATTAAAGCTAGAATGGGAAGGTTAAGGAACACTTAACCAACTTAGCACAGTTAAAGCTAGAATGGGAGGGTTAAGTCCATGGGAATACTTAGCCAAATTAACATGTTGACTAGACTAGAAGGTGGGGTTAAGTAAAGTTAATACACTTAGCCAATTTAACATGTTAATTAGACTAGAGGTTGGGGTTAAGTAATACACTTAGCCAAATTAATATGTTAGTTGGACTAGACCATAGGGTTAAGTAAACTTGAATGCTTAACCATCAGAATATGATAAATGAATAGGGTTAAGTAAAAAGCATAAAGGGATAACACTTAACCAGTGTAATAGGATAAGGGAAGAGGGTTAAGATAGCTTCAATCGACTAAAGACACTTAACCAACCCAACCTGGCGAGAAAGAAAACTAAATAGTAAACCTCAGTTGAAAAAGGGACTAAGTAGTAAAACTTAGTTAAGAAAACAAGGAATTTGGAAACTAAGTGGTAAACCTTAGTTAGTAGAACTAAGTAGTAATTCTTAGTATAACACGAAGGAGCGGACATCCATATGGTTTTAAGAAGGCTCCAACGAATTGGGTTACGAAGCCCGAGGCTTCGAGGGGACGTGAGGGTACTCTTAGTATCCCTCTGTGAGGCTGCAGATGATCATCCTGGGCTCAAAGAGGTTAAGGTCTACGTTAGAAGAACCGAGGGTATGCCTTGGTTGCAATAAATATATGTGGCAACCTAAAGACTAGGATGGACCAGCGTGATTCGGCGAGAAGGCGGTAGCCCTGTGATAGCAACTCGTCGTCTACCATCCATCTTGAGTCAATCGAGATACGTGAAGCGGAAAGGCGGAGAACTCCAAAAGACCATATACTTGCTATCTAGTTATGGTTGCGGATGGCCATAGGATAGTGGGGCACCGGGGGCCGGCGTATAGTTCTCATTTTACAAGGTGTGCCTTTCATTAGTTGAGGGAGGGGTCAAGTGGGACCATAGCCACTGGAATAAAAACAGACCTTAGCATCTGCATCGGCAGATATCCGAAAGCTCCCGACCGAGTTCTGTATTCCTTGATTTGCCCTGTCACAGGACTCGGATCGCACATTACAGGACATGTGCATCTAGACAAGCGATAACGATTCGCGATACATGCGTGGGGAAGCCTAGGAGCATATACCACTCTAGGTAGTGTGTCCTAGACTTGGGGGCATTGTTCGACAGGTAGCGTAATCCCTAGTTGGACTAGGTGGCATAAACCCTGAACTCGAAAAGCGTTCAGCAGATAGCGTAAAACTATAGTTAAATCTAAGAAGCACTTGATAGAAAACCCTAGACTAGATCTAGGTAATAAATAATAAATGTATGCCTGAAGACAATGGAAACTACAGGGGTTGGGATCACGTTATCATTACTAGTTGAACACTAGTTAGGTGGTGCAGAGATATAGAAATCAGTATAACAAGGAAATAGCGAAGCGGCGAAGTACTAGAGCGAAGCGGCAAAAGTATTAGAGCGTATCCAGTTTATCTTATCTTAGTATATCTTCTGATTACCTTGTCCAATCTTGTTGACCCTATCGTCATGGTGTAATCTTGTATTCAGTTAATTCATGTCGTTTTGTTTTCCATGTTCACATGCTAGAAGTTACTGAACTTACTCAGGCTTTATGTCTGACTCTGTTTTTCTTTCGTCTTCTTTTCTTCCGTTCCCCCCCCCCCAGGTAGTAGAGGAGGGAGTAGTATAGCTCAGGTTAAGTTGGACTGTCACTCTTTCCCAGCTTGAAGATTTATCGAAGTCTGCTTGGATTCTCTTATCAGATGCTATGGCTGGATCATGCAAAAATTGGGGAATATAAATGTTGTTTTATGCTTCTTTATTTTGTAAGACAGATGATACTCTGATATTGTAAAGAAATCATTGTACAAATTATATTATCAATAAAGCAAAGTTTTATCTTCCGCTGTTTAATTTCTGTCTGTCTTGTAATTTATCTGCATCTTTTACCCTAAATGCTCCACAGAACTTAGTGCATTCCCTTTGTGAGTGACACTAACGGATGTGGGGTGTTACACCTATGTTGAATCTGTGGATGCAAGGACACGATAGTTATGACTTTCAATACCTGTGTTCCTTATACTACTTCTACGTTTATAATATTTTGAGATTTATTTATTGATCACACCAGACAGTCGTTTGAATCAAGGTTTTATGTTCCCTCTTATTACCTTAGGTGTTCATCGATGTTGCTCGATGAGTAGCCAAGGTGATAGGTTCTAACATTGCTTGGTGCTATAGAGGTAGATTTGCAAGAGGCATCACATTTTCTGTTATACATGTCTTATTATTGTTTATTCCGTTGTGTGACACTATGAAGCCTTAATTTTTTATTTATTGTCATTTTTGAGACAGTAAATCAGTCAGTTTATTTATCTCTTGTATAAACTCAATTGTTGTTCTATATAAATATGTGAGCATATACTCTGATTATGTAGTTTATATAGTTATCACTATTTCTCAAGTTATATCGGTGATTATTATCATATATTATCTAATACCCTGTAAGATATGCTACAGATTATGTGATCGTATTCAATATTATGTTTTCTTCTTTTCTCTTCCCTTCTCCTATATTCTCCATCCTTTTCTGTTATTTCCTTCCCGTAGCAATTGTTCTGCACATATGATGTGCAGAGTTCATTAATTTTATATTATATTTTACTTGCGTAGTTTAACCTTAGCATTATCGAATTTGAGATTTAATATAAAAAAGAGAGTATGTATATCCGAGATATTTGAAATCTATATATTAATAATATATATTGTTGGTTATTATGCATAAGCCATGGATGTGATTTCCTTTATTGACGAGAGATCGTCCTTGTCATTGTGATGATCTTAAAAACGAGGAATATTATTGGTAACTCCGTGTTTAGAGTTAGGAGTTAGGAAGAATCAAGACTATTAGCGTCGATTTACAGAATACGTTCTCAGTAGTGGTGAGAGCCGCTATTGGGATATCCAATTTTTCATGATTTGTTCTGGGACTCAAGTGAAGAAGATTGACTATGCTATTTTTTATGGATATATATGTGTCCATAAGGTGAATTAGACCTTGGAACAGAGTAGATTGTGGTAGTACAAGTGCTATATGTCTTTGTCTTTTGCTAGGTGCTCTTCGATGACTGTGAGTCCGGTAGTGGTGTAAGTTTGAGGGTCACCTTTAGGAAATTCCAAGCATGAATTCAAATTGATTGAGAGTTCTTATTGTTTTGTTTCGTATAAATCAATCTAATCAGGAAAAGTATGTGATTCAGTTTAAAGGAGTTTGTTTTGACTTCTTCGAAGTTAGTGTTATGTAGAGGGTTCACCGATTTAGGCAACATGTCCATGTTAAAGTACATGACCGAATTCAATGAAATCAAAGTATGGTTCATTCTTTCGCAAATACTCTGGGCAAAAAGGATGGAGGTCCCACTGGGGTGACTAACTAACTGGAAAGCAAGATCTCATTATGATGGAACAATGACTTAAAGAGGTGGATTGGTGAAGCTCTTGAAGTTTGAGCCCGCTTGTAGTGTTAGTGGTTACCCTGTGTGCAAGGATGAATTATGGAGGTATATGCATCGATCGTCGTTTTTGTTTCGTTCTGGGCGCCTCGGAAGAAGAAATAGGAAACAATGTCACCACTTTATATGCTCCACCAATGGTATTTCCATGCGTGTTTTGTTTTGACATCGAGATTTCATCATTTCGACTTATCTTATTGGTGAAGGATGGAATGATTTTCGGACTCGAGAGTATTGATTCGATTGTACATACTGTGTTGAGGTTTTATTTAGATTATATGTAACAACCCGATTTTCAAGGATGCAAATTTTGGGAATCAATCAACTAATTATTTTCATCGTAGCAAAAATTAATTGGATATTTACATGCAATTTTAAGAATATGAGTATTTTGTTTATAACGGGGGAAAAAGAAGAAATTAATTTTGACTATGGATAACGGTGGAACAACGTCGTTAAGTTGTTCATTGGTGTATTAATAAATAAATAAATAAATAAGAAATAAAGCAGAAGTGGTTTTAAAAACATTTGTAATTATTTACAATGAAAACAACTAGTAACTAGTTCGGTAAATTTAATTAACAAATTTGTACATTTTCTGAAAGTCAAAAACTTACTAATGTTGTGAAATTTGTGGAAAAAAAGAAAGAAGGAAAATGAATATTGTCATAAGTGTTGAAATATTAACAATTTTGGAAAAAAATGAACAACAGAAACAAAATACAAACACGGACGTATCTATTTTAGAAAAAAAAAAGTTTTTTTTACATTTTATATGTATATACATATATAAAATATATAGCAAATATATAAAATATAAAACAATTTATATACTGTTTTTGTGAGCCACTTGAGAATGGCTAGATTCTCCTTTTTGTTATTATATTACTTATATATAGAAAATAAGTACATTTTCAAAGAAGAATCTAGAATATGTGCACATATGAATAAATATAGGAGAGAAAATACAAATTAGGATGAGTTTATATTAATAAACAAAAGAAAATAATAAAGAATGAGGGATATTTTGGGAGAAGCTTCTGGACTAGGGGAATTTACATAAAAATACATCTCATCTTTCTTCTTGAAGGGGGTATGTACAATCTTTCTTGAGGAACCAAAAAGGAAAAAAAAGTGAACCCTATTTCATCTAAGCTTCAAAAACAAAAGCAAAAACCATCCTCCTACAAATCAAATTATTAATTTGATTCCCAAATTAGCGTAAACGAGTTGCAATCAAGGGTTAAAGCTGAAATCTTTGCTTTGCAAACAAAGGGAAGAGAAGATGAATGAAGATTTAGTCGTTTTTTTTTATTCATATCTTATGCTTGCATGAAGGCTCAAAGATGATTTCTTTACATAAAATTGTTTGTTAGCTTCATTCCCTATTTTATATGTTGTTGTTTGAATCATGAGCCATTTGAAAATTTGAGACAATTTAATCTGAATGGAACTTGATTTAATATTAAAAAGAAGAAGAAAGATGATTGATTTGGTACATGCATACAATTCAAACACATGTAAAATGTAAGTTGAATTGTCTCAAATGAACATATGAAAACTGAGATTTTCAAAACCAAGCAAAAGTTGGTTATTAAAGAATATGAAATTTGTAGCAGCTGGTAAGATTTCTGGTTTTGAAATTTTGTGCACATAAACTACTTCCCAATTCAAAGCTACTGCCAAGATTTTGATTTAAAAATATTAAAGTTCGAATTTTTATGATTTTTTCAAGATGAGTATGTGAAAACGGAATTTTTCAGAATCAAGCAAAAATTGGCTGCTAACGAATATGAAATTTGTACTAGTTGGTAAGTTTTCTGGCTTTGAAATTTTGTGCACATAAACTATATCTGTATTCAAAGCTACTGTAAAAAATTTAAGTTAAAAATATTAAATTTCGATTTTTTATGATATTCTCAAATTGGGTGTATTAAAACTGAGATTTTCATTACCGAACAAAAATTGGCTATTAAAGAATATGAAATGTACAAGCCGTTAAGCTTTTTGGCTTTGAATTTTTTTGCACATAAACCAAATCCGAATTCAAAGCTACTGTAAATATTTTGAGTTAAAAATGTTAAATTTTGAATTTTTATGATTTATGTAAGTTGGGTATATGAAATTTGAGATTTTCAGAACCAAAATATAATTTGTTTGGGTATAGCCTTTTTGTTTCTAGTCGAATTTTAATAATTCTTGAAGTTTTGGAAATCATAGAAAATGTTTTACAACTTTCATATTTTGGGTTTTGAAATATTTTATGAATTTCATGGTCGAACATATGTCTTAGTGCTTATCTTGAAAATAAACGATAGCAACAGCTAAGTTAAAATCTAAAATTATTTTCATCGTAACTTTTGTTTTCCTTGTTCAAATTGAATAGTTCTTAATGTTTTGAAAAGCTTATACTTTTTTACATGCTTTATTCAGGGTGTTTTCTAAGTTTATCAGATTAGTGGTTATGCAACGGTTTTGGCATTTTTCTAGGTTTGGTTGCCATGTTGTTTTTCTGAAATGGAGGCATATTTATTCAGGTCATGACTGTATTTTAGTCATAACACAACTGAGTTTCATGAGATTTATTTATACGAAACAGTATTTGTTAAACCTCTCTTTGATTTTGGGTTGGGATAGTTTGGACTTTGTTGTACCAATGAGCCAAAACTCCATCTTGGTCGTCCTGATTCAGGATCACTACCTGAATCAATGGTACTTCACTTACCCATTTACCACCAAAGGTCAAAGGTCTGCTACATTGGGCTAATTTTATTTTTCGATCGAAAATCTCGATTGGCAGGTCACGAACAACAACAAATGAAGGCGTGGGGTTCCACGTGTAGTGCCGCAAATGGGTAGTATATAGCCTTCGCCTTAGACCATCTTGGTTATCCTGGGTTGATCACCAGGTGCGTTACGATGTTATGAGTAGATTACAGTGCTGATGTCTCGATGCGTGCTCGAGCTCTACCACTATGATTTAACAGTACTAGCATCTGTTTATTTGGTACATGTTATGAGTCGGGTTATATTTAACTCGAAATACACTATTATATTTTACATCTTTAGATTTGCTATCATCGTATTGTTTTATATATGATAATTGTTATGAGTATCGTATTGGTTTATATATGATACTCTGGGTTCATTTGCGTTTATGATCTTGTTTTATATATGATGTTTGGAGTGGGTGTCATACTGATTTATATATGATACTCTACATAGATTTATACTTATTATATTGATTTATACATAGTGATTGTAGCTAGTATCGTTTTGATTTATATACGATATCTTGTCTTAATCTATTTTTGTTATATCGACAAATTATTGATGGTATCATATTGACTCATATATGATACTATGGTAGGATATATATGTTAACATGTTCATTATATATATATATAATTAGTTAATTTATGTCATATTGATTTATATAGACGATACAGGGTTTTATTCTTTCATGTCATATCGGTAACATAATAAGCGTTATTGTTCACTGCCCGTAAATCCTACTTCACTCACACTAGACATAGCCTGGCCCGTGTGATTTGTTTTACAATCCTCGGGCCAGGTTGGAGATTTGTTGCAGGTTAGGTTTGCATGGATTGTAACCACACTCTTATCATTTTCCACGTTTTAAGGTTTTGGATTATGCAGCTTTGGATCGATTAGTAGCTTGTATTTTGTTATGGTACGTATGCTATTATGTATTTTGGGAGTGGTATTATGTATGATGAACTATGTATTATGGACATCACTATTACGATATGTATTACGTATTCTGCTATTGCCCGTTGTGATGTGACTGATTCTGTTATGTTTTGTAGAATGTAACTTGGGAATGTTTTTTTTGTGCCATTTCTTTGAACCAATACTGAGCATGAGTGGGAATTGACAAGTTAAAAAAAATCGTGTCAGTGTCAGTTCAAGGAAATGAGTACAACTTTTAGCCTTATCGAGTCTCATTCTCCGTGCTTTACGATAGTGATACTTAGTATTGCTCTTGTTTAGCATGGGTCCAGAGGTCGAGCATTACATTATGTGTTTATAGCATCCCATGTTTGGTCGTCAATAAGTAATACTATAGATGGCTACAACTTCTATACCACTTATTTTTGGGCCTCATGTCGGGAATGTCACAACATATTGTCTATACTCGGCAGTATACATGGTTCGTCAAAACTTATATTATAGAGTCAAATTTGCTTGATTTTTGGTTTGGTGATTATTGATTGCTTTGGCTCAACTTGGTTTAGTATTAGAGTCTCGGTATTTTCTTATTGGATGGATATGGAACATCTGTAGTAGTGAGAGGTTTTGGATGACTATGGTGGGCTATTATACTTATCACTTTAGTAGTTAGTCATCCTTGATCTAGTGACAGCGGGGAGCGAGTCGCTTATGGTTCGATAACTGGATGAGACACGAAGTTCTTTGGTAGAGACTTGTCATTTGAGTTTTAGCTTAAGAGTATCTAGACACATTCGATAAGATGGCTAGGTTGCCCTTACATTTGACTTAAGTTCTATATTGATTTGGTCACTGATGTTGAATCATGGTTGTGCCGCTATGGCATATACATCTTGAGATCGGGAGACGACCTAATATCTTTTTCTGTTTGAGACGGCTAGGCCGTTTAGCTCTAAGGCGTGAGAAGAAGTTTCCTCAGTTATTTTTTCCAAGAAGATTTTGCAAACGGAGAGTTGGATGGCGTATGCTGATTTCATATGTTACTTTGATTTTGGTTGTTTGGTTATGTCATTCTGGGTAATCGACAAGTCAGCATATTTTATGGGTTTTCGAGACATATTCACCTAGATGGGTTGTGCTTTTGCTACATGATTGTGTTTTCTTCTTCACGTGGATGAAATGAAAGCACAAGCATGGTTGTGTTGCTCGTGATGAAAGTACACCGGTAGTTGGTTGGCTTGTTGGAGTTTAACTTCTGGATAGGTTAAATTAGTTACTTAGATCACATAGCCTAGAGTAAAAGATCACTATCATTCATGTGAATACTATGGTGGTAAAAACCAGAAAGGTAGTTTATCTCCTGCTAGTCCACGACCAAATTGGCACATGATGGAGTATTTCTCTCAATTTAGAGTCGATGGCAATAGAGTGCGCTAAGACAATTTTAAGGTACTATTAATTAGGATGGAGTTGGAGTTGTTAGTGGCGTTACCTCATTGGGGTTTCTCCTATTTAAGAGGGATTTGGACCTCTAGGCAATGACAGTTCAGATTCCTAGCCTCCTAGTGTTATTGTTGTTGAGCTGGAGATATACCATTTTAGGAGCAATATTCCACGATTGGGTGTTGCTGTAACTACCAAATTATGATATAACCGATTTTTTCAAAAATCCAAACCTACAGAAGCTCGAGTTGGTTTGTCTAGTATCCTACAGAAAGGCAGAGATAAAAATATTAGAGCTCAAGATAAAATATCTCACAGTGGAACAGATACAATATAATAGTGAATACATACTTACTGACATAATGACACAAACTAGCAAGTGAACCTAAGCTGCAGAATCACAACCTCCTATTTAACCTGTGGGTTTGTTATGAGAAGGGGGGTCAGAATAGAAGTTCTAGTAAGTGGACAAATTATCCTTTCTATAAATAACACTACATATATCGTTCTATCACTGGTTTATCTTTATTAAGTTATTTTGGGTTAATTACACATCCGATTTCACGCATAAATCGTACCAATCTACTTCCTAATTGATTAACCTAATAAATCATATATATGTAGTTATATGTCCAATATATCAAGGTATTCACTATAGTACCCTCCTCGAGTGGTCTCCATCGCCGTGATACGAAAACGTACGAGATCTTCGTTGCCACACTACGAAGCTACTAAGTTGCGCTATGAAAGAGAATGAGCTCACACCACTGCGCCACAAAGGCTCCTAAAACACGATTTCTTCCACGGAACTCAGTCGGGGGATTTCTATATCTATAAAGGACAGTTTCACTAGGCCTACATTAAAGATATTAATCTCTTTTGGTGTCTATGTCCCCACCTGGCTCTTTTAACTAATGAAAGACTATTCAGGGATCTAAGTGACCACCCTAACAACCAATCTAGACATCTACATGGTACATCACCTAATGACCCGATAGTGAAAATCATTGGCCTCTTGGTTTAGCTCCAGTCTTTCCCATACTCGCTCCAACTGACGACGACAGGTATCCGACTACCTACTATCCTTTGTTGGGTCCTGACCATGTACCCTACACCCTAAGGTAGCCATCGAATCATCTTAAAAATCACCCTATTTCGTTTTTAGGCTGCCCACATCATAAAGATAGCCGAGACATGTTCACCGTGGAACCATAAAAACATGCCTTTGTGGGTACAGCTTCGTCAGGCCTACCATAAAGGACCATTATGGAGTATCCTCATGTGTCGCCGAAGTCTTGCACTTCCTTCCAGTCCTATCGAATAATAAGTTGGACGTGCTCCCATTATGTTTACAAATGCCTACGATAGTTTTCCCTGTTGGCCTCTTCATCCCCACAGATTGGACCAAACACATATCGCTATATTAATTAGACCCTATGTATAATTTATCATTATGCGTTTCACTTTCCCTTTTTCATTGGTTTACAATATTCATTAGTCTATTTATTCGAATATTATTTATTCGTAAATCAACTTCACTAGTTACCGTATAATATTACCTAATTACAAGGCTAACACGAAATATCTTTAGGCTTAATAAACTTAATTTCCTATTTATTTGTAATAAGCTTCATTTGTTTCTTTACATTCTTCCAAATTATAATCTTTATGTTATTACCTCTTTTGAGTTTTATTGCCACTGAACTATGCATATTATAATACAGTTATAAGTCTACAATAAGCCTTCTATATTCCTTTTTCTTTTCATAACCTCTTTCAGTTATGTTATCACTTCCTTTCCTGTCTTTACAATTTATTCTCTTTTGAAGTTAAGCATATTCCCAACTGATTAGCTACCAAAAATGTATAAAATCTATTTTCATAGTTTTGGGTAATTACTATAATAGGAACTCATGATTGCAAGTCTCTTCTTTTTCTTATTTTTGTGCTATTAAATTAGTGCGCAATACAGCTAATCCCCTATTTCACACTAATCTCTACCTTCTCTTATTTTCATGTTTGCAATCATGTTTCCTATTTCCCTTTATTTACGAAACTATGCAGAATATATTTCTTTTTCTAACCAATTAACACAAGCCATTCCTAACCTTTAATTTAAAGAGGATTCGTGTTTTAACTTATTTTCCCCCTTTTTACATAATTACAATAAATTTGGATACAATTGGGTTACGTTCCTTTTTCAGACCGAACAATTCCTATATTCATCCCATTCAAGATCAGATTTATTACAAATTTTATGGGAATTGCCAAATTTACCATTTAACCCCAAATTTACTGTGCATAATATTAATTATGTCAAATACGCTTACTTCCAATCCAAATGTCCGTTTCATTGCAATTTTTGGCATTACACATTCATTTGGCCTCAAATCATCAAATTTTTTCTTTTTGTTCATAATTACAATTAAACTATATTTTCCGAATGCATAAACAAAAAGGATTATAATCAATCGTATGAATTTGGTGCACAATTTAATTACGTGTATTTTAACGCTTCATTTTTTATGTATATTTTGCGCATAACCAAAATTGAATATAAACCATAAAATGTGACGTAGAAACGGGGAAATAAGGGCTGAGAGAATGTCTTATAAATTTTACAGGAATCAAAAGATACAATAAACCATTATCAGAAAATATGATTTAATCCACTCATCTGAGATTTGCGCTCTAAGATTTGGATCTGATTTGGACGTACATTTACTTTTACGGATCTATGGAATCTGGGCATCTACACCTTGAATCTACTATTTTTTATTCCAATTTTTGAATCATAAATTCTAAATCTAAAATATAATTTATTTCTGAAGAGTTTGGAGGAGAAAAGAAGTTGGCAAAGATTTGGAGCCCTCCAAGTAAATATAACTTATAAGCTAGGCCATGCAGGCTTATTTATATCTCCCAGAAGAACCATGTCCGTTCAATTTATAAAGATTAAACAAGAGTCGTTCAAGAAAATAAAACACATCATCTTGGAAAAAAATGGGTCGACCCATACTTTAGGTGGGTCAACCTCTAGGTCGACCAATCTTTGGGTCAACACACTTCAGGCTTAGGTCGACTCATGTATACAATTTTAAATCGTATACTTTGGGTCTGCTACGTGATTTTCATTATGTTTTAAACGTTGTTATTAACATTTATATTTCTCAACTATATTATTATTATTTCCAGCTTTCGACGTGCGTTTAAATTTTAAATGCACAATCAATGTGTGTGTTAATAAATCTTTTATTCTCAAATTCTTGCACGTTCATTCCTTTTTTTCTATGAACGTTATTTGTGATATTTATCTTTATTCCCGTGTTTATCCAGTTCTTTACCCTTTTAATATGCGTTTAACTCCCATTTCAAATGCATATATATTAGTATGCGCCTATTCAAATTAAATTCAAACGCTACTTAATTAGCTCTATTTGTATTTCTTTTTATTTCTTGGTTTTATGGCATGTATGTCATACATTATTCCTACAACTTATATCTATATATTTTCATTTTAACTATATCAACATGTGTTTTGTTCACATTTGTTAACATTCCAAAATTGGTTGTCTATTTAAAATTTTGATATTATTCTCATTAACTCTATTTTAATGTTACCTATGACATGCATTGTAATTTAAAAGCAATGTTGCAACATTGATGTTAATTACTTTACAATTCTAATGCACATTGCTTATACACTTGATGTGCGTGCCATTTATAATATTATTTTCATTTATTTAATTTTACAACATGCGTTCGTTTTAAATTTTAAAATGCACATTACTCCATTAATTATTTTGACAATCTTTTTATTCTGTATCATTTTAAAAATGTGGGGTGTTACATTCTCTCACCCTTAGGGAATTTCGTCCTTGTAATTTTATAAGGGTAAAATTATGTAATTCTTTGCATAATTTGTTATGTACATCCAATTTTGCAACCATTTGTGCACTTTTGAAAAGCATAGCACGACATGAAAATATATGAATGCCTCAATGGTACCTCCTATATGAATGAAAATTTTCTTGAGAACCTTTCGGAAACAAGATGCATATATAATAAATATAATGGCAATTTCTGCATGAATGCAAGATTTTAAAAATCAAAAATACTTTTTCATCCAATTTTTCTCACACACTTACATAGTAAGAACATAATTCATCCAATTTTTGCATCCAAACTCTACCAACCAACTTTACATTTGTGAACTTCAGAAACGTCTAATTTTTTGAATTCTATTTCTCATGTTAGATAAAGGTAGAAAATGGAAAATTCAATATTTTTCATCCCACTTTTACGCACTTTTTTCCGATACTTGGAAACATTAATCACTAATCTTACAAAATTCCTATTTTCCATTCCAAGTACAGTTTACATAAGATTAATTTTTTTTCAGTTTTCCAAACTTACTTTGGAAGGATTGGATTCATTTCTTTATTGTTCTCATTTATTGTAGTTGTCGTCTTCGTTGCTTTTGTTAATTTTCTTTTTTTTTCTTTTAGTTGTTCTTTTTTTCTTTTAGTTGTTCATTTGATAAAATTAGAAAGCGAAACGTATACGGGTTTAAAAATGAATAATTGGTTTGTATGATGTTGATTATTAGAGGTAAGTGGTTTTATCCATTTTGAAGTTAATGATGTTTTCAGTCAAGGTCTGAGAGGTATTTATACTCCAACTTGATTGATTTCATTTTTAACTGATAAATAACAAGATCCAATCTCAAAGAGAAATGTTTGAATAAGAGTTAGTTGAATGCAGTGTTTTGGGTTGTTGTAACGATGTTTTACACAACATTCGTTTTAACATAAGTAAGTGGAAATTTGGAACTATAATAATAAATATTTCCTGAGTATTGAAATAAATGAATGGTCATGAAAGAAATAAGTGATTGGAATATTTTCCAATTATAAATAGAATATATTTTCTAATTATAGAAAATAAAATAAGGCGATATATGGAAATGTTTTCCAAATTGCGTAAGAAGCCAAGATGATTATCGAAAATATCGTGTTAACGAATATGGATAAGGAAATGGAGAAGTGTTTTAATTAATGAAATATTATTTAAAAGGCCAAGTGATTTGTTTGATGCTTTGAATGAATGTTTGTTTTTCTTTGATAGTTAAATATCTAACTATCGAAGTGTTTGCAAATATCGTTGTTAATATGGAGAGACTGGTTGGATTATTTTTCGAGAACCACTCTGTATTGGCAATAGCATTGCAAATTAGATTATGTGAAGATAATCGAGGATGGCGTAAAATGCAAGGACTTTTTCTATTAATAGAAATTGTGCCTTCAGTTTGGTTCAGTCCTAGAACGAAGTGTATGGACGAGTGTTTGACAGTGTATTTCCAATGATCACATATGTTGGTCGGTATAAATATATATGTTGGCTGAGAATTTATTCTCTTAGCATAGCAAATCAATTAATGATTAACGGATCTGACAATATGGCATTCAAAGTGATTGTGCTATCAAGGAATGATAAGTAATCGTAGCCTCATGCCTCAACAACTGGGAAATGACAAAAATCGGGCACGCAGCATGGCTAAGAGGGTAGCTTCCATTAGAGTGTATCATCACCTATCTAGAGAAATTCATTTCATTATTTTATTCGATGTTGTCCCATTCGGGGAACGGTTACCGATCCCAACCGTTGGTGATATACATTCGATACACTCAAGCGAAATGAGTGGTCGGTCTTGTGTAGTCAGGTTACAAGATGTTCTTGTTGAAACCAGTGTATTCTCCTCTAGCGATATACTATCGGAAGGTGGTTCCATACCTTGTCATAGTTGGAAATTCATTACCCAATAAGTGCCCGCGGTTTTGATTGTTTATTATATATATGTGGAACGTGAGACGCAAACGTTCCACTAAATTTTTATTTATTTGATTTAGACACTGTTATAATATCAAAAGAGTTTTGGCATAAAGATTATCGTTTCTTTCAAAAGGATTTGGAAAGTTGAATAAAGTGTTTTGGATTCTGATAAGGAAAAGAACCCGTTCCATGTTATACGGCGTGGTCTTATGAGATATCGTTTATTTTCTCAAACTGTTTTAAATTATTTACTCATACCAGTCCCATGACTGACCCGGAGTTTATTTTGTTTTACCTAAACTCTTGGGTACCAAATTTGTATGGGAAGTCAAGTAGTTCAGGATTTTACAGATTTACTTGGAGGAGCTGGAAGAAAGAAGCTTCAACGTTATCTAGTTATTGTTATTTCCGCTGTGTTGTAAGTGTTATACTCCGATAGTGATACTCTGATAATAGAATGTATATGTATATAGAAAATTTTGTATTCCAAAAGTTGTTATATATTATATTTGGTTCCGCTACGATGTGAGATTTTGTGTTGTTATTTCTTTTCTTCTTCTCCCTTTTTCTTTAAAAAAAATGATTCATATTTTTGTGATATTTAGGTTGGATGTGTGATGTATGTAGTCAACTCAAATAGTACGGATTTGCAGGCCATTACAATCTTAGAATGGTGATAGTGTTTTTAAGGAATCTAAGAAAATCTAAAACTTATATGATTCACACCACAGAGATAATCACAGACACAAAATCGAACACAAACACAAAAATAAACAGAAATAAAATGCAGAAAAGGAAAGAACACACCGGACCTTATGCTGGTTCAGATTGCTCAAACGTCCAGTCCCACACAATGCTGGATCTCATAGAGTTTTATTACTTGATCAAAATCTTAGGACAATCCCCTCGATTTCTCAGCTACTAAATAAACGAGCTTTCCACCACCCTTGATTTCCCGGCTATAAGGTTAACACGTTTCCTTTCCTTGATTTCATGGCAACAAGGAACAAGTCGTTTCCAAGACTATCCCAAAACAACCCCAAATAAGTACAACAGCCCTATAACTCTTCAATAGCACTTCGATTCAAAGAGTAATGAGTAGAGACTGAGAAGAGAATTTTTTTATGTTTTGAGAATATAAATCGGCAGGGTATAAGTGTAGACATCATAAAAATATAAAATAATAATGGAGGAATGAAAATGGATGAAGAAGGAGAAGAAAAATGAATAAAAAAATTCGAAATCAACCCCTATTAACAAGATTTGAAAGGTTGCAACGCTTCTGGAACGTTACAAATGGTAAAAAGACATTTTGTTCAAAACTGAAAAAATGGTTGTTGTATGTCGATATATGTGTTTCAAAATTTGAAATTTGAAAATTTTCCAAGTGCTTTAATATATATATATATATATATATATATATATATATATAATTCTACAAATTCCTGAATTCGAACATAGTGATAAAAATGAGTATTATAAAGTAGAAAATCATATGAAATCATTAATATAAATTATATAACATATTTATAAAATTATAAATTTTAAAACTATACAAATATAAAAGTATATAACTATATAAATATATATAAACTTATAATCTTTAAAACTCAAGTTTAAAATCAAAAGAAAGATAGAAAACTAGTTAAAATTAGAATTTTAATTTTGAAAGTTGAATTTGTAATTTGAAAATAGAATTTGAAAATTGAAAATAGAGTTTGAAATTTGAAAATCAAAATTTGAAAAACAGAATTTGAATTTGAACCTGGAGTGTTATTCAGAGTTTTATATATAAACTAGACTCTATTACAATATTTATCTTGAACTCTTGATTTCTTGATTACTCATGAGTCCTAAATCTTCTCTGAATTCTGAATCTCTTGAATCTTTAAAACTCTAAAACTATACTGTCTTCAGTATTAATTCTTGTATACAAATCCTACATATATGTATATATATGTTCTAGATAGAGATGTTAGTATATATTTTATGATCAATTAATATTGAATAAGGTTGTTGTCATCAAAACTCCATTCTCCAACAATTATACCAAGTTGACTGATTCCGTATTGAAGAGGAGTTGTTTTTTCTAGCAATATTGGAGGGTGTTTAGGCACTCATTTCTTGATGGGTGAATGGTTAGCTGGCTAATGCTGAGTGGGAAGAGTTGTGTAGTTCTTTATAGCTACTTGAGATTACCATTTAGATAAGAGAACGATTTTCGATATTTTTCATCATTGTGTTGCTACGGATTTAAGATCAGCGTAGTCACACATGAGGTGTGCTCAATTAATGATGATAGATTCCAAATATACTTTCCTCATTTTAGCGGAATGGCAACCAAATTTTTGAGTCATATATGGATTGGATGTCTTGTGTTGATTAGACTAGTATCCTACATGTTAGGTTGGGCATGGATGTTATTTTCCACGATTTCTATTATATTGGTGTGCGGGCTTGAATGTTGACATTTGACATGATGACTTATGCTTTTATTATTGTTTGGAATGCGTGATAGTAGCATTTTGTTATGGCCCATTTATTTCCATACAAGACTTAACACGTTTATTTTCCATATTGGTTTCTACAACGGTGGTTAACCCTCTTTGTTTAGTACAAGTTTAGGTACATGGAGCATGAGCGGATTGTTCGGATGCTTACTCGCTTTATTTGCATATAAATTCCAAGCTTTATTTAAAAAGGGATATATAGTAGATGTAGAATTTTGGTTTTTCTTCTAGTGCGTTTTTGATGGTTTTACTCCCTAACTGTGGGTGGCTACTTTTGGGCCTTTATTTTCTTTTGTTGGTTTGGGCTATGTTTATCGAGTTGTGGCTTTTTAGGATTGACCCGTGCAATGGAGGTGTTGCCGAATAAATTCGTGAATCTAGCCAAAGTTGGAAGGAAAAAAGATTTGATTTTTAATTGCGATTGTCTTCAAACTTGCAGGTTAAAACTTTAGTTCCATTACCAATCGGGTTGTGGATATGTTTACAATGTAGGTGTTTGGGATGGTCACGATGATTTTGGATTTTGGTTATGGTTGTGCTTAGGGATCGGTATTTTGACTCCGTGCCAATTATAAGTCTATTCCCATTGTTTTGATCACTTTCTTGCGCGGTTGTTGAGAGATAGAAAAGACGGTTTGTTTTGTATTGTCGCTTACTCGAGAGTGTTAGATTGTGTTGTCCAGTCATTGTAAACTATGATGGTAAAATCCTTTAAGGAGGGTAGAACGTAATGGCCCGCATTTTAACAATCAAATATTTAAATATTTTGTTTAAATATTGATCGCTAATTAATTGTGTGACGATATCAAAAGGTGGTTTTTTAAAATTAATTGCTTATGATAGCGTTTATTCAAATCAACAGTTTAAAACAGTTCCAACCAAATTATATAACATTTACACAATTTTAAAATTTCTTCATTTGTCATTTGAAAATATTGGTAAGAGGTTTAGAGAAGAGTTATTAAGTTAAAATCAAGTTTCATTCGTTATTGAAAAGTATAGTGAAAAGTGTTATTCTTGTTTAATTGATCAAAACGACTTTTCTATTATTCGAAAATTCATATATTCAAGTCCACTTTTAAAAAAATTAAAAGATGTATAAGAACTGTGTCATATTTTATTGAATTAAAAAGAAATATGATTGTAATATAAATGCATTTTCAGTATTTCGAAGTTCAAAAAGGTGGTGTTTTTCAAAACTAGTTTTGCTCGTCAAAGTATACTAATTGAAATCTTGATACTTCTGATTCATTGGAAAGAAATGGCTGAAAGAGTTTTAAAGAAAACCTTATTTCGACAAATTTGGATTTATATTTTGTTATATACAAATTTTAATGTTTTAAGATGTGTAAGCGCGAACTACCATTACGCAACGCAACAAAATTTATCTTAAAATTTCATGTTGTTTTCATACTTCATATTTAAGCTTTGAAGTGTCTATAACTTATTTCTAAAAAAATCTAAACCAATTTCAAAAGGTTTAATCACTCTGTTATCTTGTTTTATCCATGAAAGGAAAGTGATTCCCTTTGTATTTATCGAGTGTGTTTAATACGACTTGTCAAATCATTCATTCAATAGATAAATCATCAATCAAACACAATAAATAATCATCACGGCAAACTTATGCAGCATTAAACATTATCATAACATATGGATAGTTAGGTACATATTAAAATTAAATTTATCGGTTTCATTGGCGAAGAGAGTTCCTAAACCTATTAATAACTCCGTTATGATGACACAGAAGCATCCCAAACTCAAATATTTCCTGCCTAGAGTGCTCACATTTTCATTGCTCCTTTCTTTTTTGCTTCATCCTATCCTAGAGTTGGGTGGCACAACCTCTTTGTGATGGTGGAGGTGATGATAGTGAAATAAGTTAAGACAAAGATGAACGTTGAAGCTTTTTTAGGAGTATTTTTGCACTATTCTTCTTGATTTCTTCTTATAAATTTTCATTTCTTATTTTTTAGGAGAGATTTGAAGCCATTAATAGATATTGAGATGAGGAAGAAGAGAAGAATTTTGGTATGGACAAATTAGAGAAAGATAGATGGTATTGATAAGCAAAGAGAAGATTAAAATATGCACTGAAATTTGTTGAAAAAGCACCCTCCTCTCTCTTCTTTTTTCGGCCAAACACCCCCTTCCCCTCTCCATTTATACTTTATACTACTGTGTAAGAGAATGGTTTGAAAATAATATGGTGTGCAAGGTGCCAACGCGATTTCTGACCCAAATGAAAGGGTCATGAAATAAGAAGTCAATACGAACCCAGATTTAACCTAAACACATTATGTACGCTAAAATCAAGGCAAGAACGAAGCCGAAGAAAAATTTCATAAAGTAACTTGGCCCAATTCCGTCTTGAACATGTATAAACACCTCACAATTTCTACATACTAGGAATCTGATTTCTCACTACCAAAGTCCTAACAAACACCTCTCTCAGTTTCCATACTCTTTAGAGACATCAATAACTCTTCACCTAATAGAGGTAACGTGATCTATTATGATAATTCCTTATAATCATTACTCTTGTTTCTCTTCTTTGGAGATTTATTTGAGTGTTTGCATTAATAAATACTATAAATGGCATGGAGAATATAGTAATGAACAGGTTGAAAATGTTTGTAGGCCTCATTAATGGCTGAACCATTATAAAAAATTTGTGTTATCTTTTTTTGGCTCTTTATTTTTATCTTTTATCATTTATTTTTGCATTATCTATGTTAAATATGTGTTATTTGACCAAAAGGACTGGTGCTTTCTTACTATTTTGGTGTTAATGCCATTTTCTGCATTAACATTTGGTGATTTCATTGAGAGTTGAACTCAAGAGAAAATCTAATGTATCCACTATAAATCCTCAAGGTCTAAAAGTTAGATATATTGCTAAGCTATGGGAAAGTCCATAAGTTGAATGATAATGGCCCGTAAAATGAATAATAGAAACTATGGAGGTACTTCCGAAATTATAGAAGCAGATACTAATGCTTCTCCCTCCACTTATACAAGTGGGATCTATACCCAAGGAGAATATACAACTAGAAGGGAATTAGACATTGTGGTAGAGAACATAAACTAACACATGGGAGACCACCAATATGGACCTAATGGAGAAAATGGATGCTTTGCTTATATCTACAACTAGAAGCTAATTTACACTAATAGAGAAATTGATAAATGGGTGTGGAGAACTATAGGTAGTGATTTCTCTGCCAAATCAGCATGGAATGAAGTCAAAAGAAGAGATCAGCCGAAAATATGGAGTAAAATTGTGTGGGATTGTGTCAATTGCCCTAAAATGGTTTTCAATGGTTACAAAGAAATTTCTGGTAGATTGCCAACGAGAGACAGACTAAATCGATGGGGGTATCACTGACAAAACATAGTGTGTACTTTGCAATCAATTGAATGAGTCTCACACTCACTTATTTTTTGAATGCACTACTTCTAATTCTATCCTGGAACACTACAACAATTTAGTGGGAGTCTCGACTAACTTTAACAAAATGGAAAACATATTTAGTCACCTCATAAGCAACAGCTGCACAAAAGATATAACACCTCTCATTTTTAACTCAAGATAATAAAATAAGGATAACTTAAATAAATATTTAGAATTAAGTGAAACGGACTGTGCAATTGCGTTCGTCTCGGAATTCTAGTCAAAATAGACACCTAGTTTGCGTAAAACGGTCACCGTATGAAGAAGTTATTAAGGTTTGAAGTTTATATACGCATAAGAAGAGTATAAATGAATAAAATAAGTCCAGAAATTCAAAATAGTTCAAATTCACGCTGAAAAGGGGAGCGGGAAAATTCCCGCCCAGGGGTGTCAACCCCTGGGTCGGCCCATAAGAGGGGTGTCGACCCATGGGTCGACCGCATAAACGGGGGTCGACCCCACTACGGCAGATCTATGTAGATTCTCCTGCAATGAACGTGGACTCATTTCTTGACCAAATACGTTGCTGAACACCTATTAATAAGCCTATAAATCCTACCCTAAGTCTCATATTTCTGTGACAATGCAGAAGCTCTTCCATTCCTCTTCCTTCTCAAATCTATTCAGAAAATTAAGATTATTAGTTTAGGAAAAATTCTGAATCCAAATCTGAAGGGAAGGAATGTATGTTTATATATGGGTGTTCTAATCTCTTATCGAAGTGAGGTAATTTTCTAGATCTATTCTATTCAATTTTCTTCCACTTTTTTCCCTTTTTTCTTTTAGTAAAAATTACGAATCCATGGTTATTAGGTTGTAAATCCAAATAGGGTAAAACCATGGAATACAAGATCAAGGATTGGGAAAGCATATGAGGTGAGTGGATTTAAGTTATATCATTTCTAATAATGATATATTATTGTTTAACATTCCCCGTTATCGTACAATATGAATTTACTAGAATAATTAAAATTATTGAATTGTTGATATGACATGTTTAAATATGATATGTTGAAATGTTTAAAAATATGTTAGAAGGATTAAAGTGACGAGTATGACATGTTGGAATATTAATATGCTAAGATATTAATATGTTGGAAAATTTGCCAAAATATGCGCAACAATTACTATTGTTTCAATTCCATGTTAACTTGTGACATTTATGTACTTGGACCGTTAACGATAGAAATTGAGAAAATTACATGTTAAGTTAGAAAAATTACATGATTTGGTAATCACAAGTTATTGTTAAATTTGAACAATTATCTGATTAATTGAGTACATTATATAATAGAATTGATTATATGAGAGAAAGAACATATGACATAAAATTAGCATAATATGATGGCATGTAAATTATAAATTACAGTGGAAATTTGAAAGAATAGACATGCCTAGATTATATATAAGATTTACATTAAATAAAAAACTGAAACCGCCTTAGACACGAGGTTAGATTACACTTGTGGTAGAAGTCTGCCCGAAGCCGCCTGGCATATCCAACATCCACAAGTGGTAAATTTAATGTGAGGGGTCTAAGTGCATAAATAAGACATGTAAAGGTGCTAAAACACGAGGTTAAATCAAATTGTGGAAGAAGTCTGCTTGGAACCACTCGACAAATCCAGCATCCACAAGTGTAGGCTTAATGTGAAAAATCTAGTGCATAAACATATATATAAATATATGTAAATAGCAGAATTAAGTGGTATTAATTGTAATTAATGGGAATGAATGGAATTGAATGAAAAATAATTACAATAGTAAAAGGGAAAGGAATGAACGGGGAATGATAATAACCTATTATAGATAAATTACATTAATGAGAATGTTGTATAATAGGTAGACTTGTCCTAGGGACAAGTGAAGATTATAACTTAGGTTATAATAAACTATTAAGGATATGAGATAATTGGTGAAATGAGATAAGTGACACTTAATTATAAATTAATTAACCAGTAAATGGGGAAAACTGAAACCAGTTGTTTGTAATTAGTAGAGAAAAGGGGGAAAGTTTATGAAATGTAAGAAGTTGTACTTAATTATAAATTAAGTAATCTGTAAACTTGGAAGTATGAAATCTACTGATAAGAATAACATGTTTAGGCTCGTCCTAGGGACAAGTGAAGATTATAACTTAGGTTATAATAAACGATAAAGGGAATGGAATAACCTATTTAAGGAGATAAGGTGTACTTAATTGTAAATTAAGTTATTTATAAGAACAAGAATCTGAAATCTACGGACGAGGACAATATAAGTTATATTTATTGGAAGAGAAACTTATTAGTGGACCTTAGTCAAGAGAACTAAGTAAATAAGTAAACAACGATAAGTTGTAGTGACAATGAAAGATGGAATTATGATTAAATAGGAAAGGGTGAGGCAAACTTATATGAAATAAGTTATATTTAATCATAAATGATTAGTGACATGTAAAATAGAAAACAGGTGAATTGAGATATACTTAATTATAGATTAAGTAGAACATGTTATTGTTACCTTGAATATAACAAGAATATAAAAGGGATTGTGGATTATATGACTTTGGACTACAATCTAGAAAATAACATGTTGTAGGCTTATTAATAAACTTAAATGGGCTAAGTTATATGACTGAAATTGATAAGCAAGAGGAACTTGGTAACTTGAATAATAAGTCCATGTGAAAGAGTATAACCAAGTTAAATGGAAACCTGATGAGATAAAGCAAGCGCATAAAGGAATGTTTAGACATGGTGTCTAATAACATATTAAATGGAGGCGCTTGGATCAGTCCGCACAGTTAAGGGCGAATAACCCAATGGGGTAGATCATTGTGGTGTCATGAGGCACGAGGGGAGAGCACGTTCATCTGATTATTCTGATGGCCCTGAAGGAATGGAAGGGGAAGCACGCGACTTCCTGAGATACGTAAGGTGCTCCTGGTAGCCCTTTGTGCGGTGGAAGATGTTTAGGCTGTGCCCGCAGAGGTTGGGTCTACGCGTAACTACCAGGTGGGTGGGCCTTGACCGTAAAAGTAGCTCTGTAGTTAGAATGTTGTGACGTGGTGACACTAGGGTGATTCGGAGGTCGCCTCAACGGGGAGGCAGAGGTCAGGACCAACAGAGATAGTAGATCATCGGGTACCCGTCATCAACAGCCAGTGGGATGCGAAAAGACTAGAGCTAAAACCAATATACCATTCACCTTTTACTATTGAGGTACGGTGGTTGAGGGATGACGCCAACTAGATATTTAGACTGTTTATTAGAGGTAAGTCGTTTTGCTCTTGTAGTCTTTACTAGTTGAGGGAGGGGCCATGGTGGGGCCATAGCCACCATGAACAACATACCCTGGGAATATCTGCATTTTGAGGCTCTAAAAGACGGGCCTGTACAGATATGGAAAAACTTCCGACTGATTTCCATGTTTCTTGTATAGCCCGGCCGTGGAACTTGGTGCGCATTATGTGCAGTTAAGGCATCGAATACCATTGACGATATGTACGTGGGACAGTCTAGATACATGCATGTCTGCATTAGGTGGTGTATCGTAGATTTGAGGGCATTACTCCGGTATGAAATCTGATTAGATTGACGGTGGAAGTCTGTACACTTACGTAGCGTATTAATGACAAGTATATGCGGAACGTAACATTGTTATGTAAAGATATGTACGTCACCCCGGTGTAGGATATGGGGATGCGTTCATTTATGTAGCATCGAGTGGGGTACCCTGGGGTGTACCTCAATATTGAGGGGTAGAAACAAATATACTATATTATGTTAATCCACTGGGAACTAAATGGGTACGACGTGTGTGTAAGCCTTGAATGCTATTAACCCAAGCTTAATACTTCATTGTGATTAAAGAGAGAGAAAAGATCATAGGATGGAATGTCTCCCAAGATGGCAAAAGCTCCCATATTGACATTTACATTTGCTATATAGTCAACATAGGTTTAGATTGCCTCTTTATCATTATGGAGATAACCTTTGATGATTTCGGTTAATTTCAATTTCTGAGATGAACTTGAGGAAGCCATTGAAATGTTTGTTTTGAAGAGTACAGATATGAAGAATATAGTTTGAATTGTGAATGAGAGGTAGAGAGAACAGATGTATAAATAGAAATTGAATGGATATGAATTGAATAGGCACAACTTTTCAGAAATCAATGACACCTTTTCAGACCTTGGGAGTTAGTGAAATGTTAGAGGGAAACTTCCGACTGAGTTCCGTGTTTCTTGTATAGCCCGCCACGGAACTCGATGCACATTATGTACGATTAAGGCATTGAATACATTTGACGATACATATGTGGGACAGTCTAGATACATGCATGTCTGTTTTAGATGGTGTATCATAGATTTGAGGGAATTACTCCAGTATGAAATCTGATTACATTGACGGTGATAGTCCGTACGCTTACGTAGCATAGTAATGACAAATATATGCGGAACTTAACATTGTTATGTAATGATCCGTACGTCACTCCGGTGTAGGAAGTGGGACTGCGTCATTTATGTAGCATTACGGTGGAGACCGTGCGAGTGGGGTACCATGGGGTGTACCTCAATATTGAGGGGTAGCTACATATATACTATATTAGGTTCGTTCATTGGGAAGTAAACGGGTACGACGTGTGTGTGAGCCTTGAATGTTGTTAACCCAAGTAACCTAATAAATAAGAAAATATGATTGAATGGTATATGTAGAATTATCCAAAGTGTATATTTTAAATCCAGTCACCAGAACTTGTGTTCTGACCCCCTCCTCATAACATACTCGCACATTAGATTTGTGGCAGAGACATGATAGCTTTGGATACTGGTTAGGCAGTATTATTAGTACGATAAGGCTATACTTTGATTATGTTATATTTTATCCATTCCGCTGTGAGATATTTTCTAAGCTCTGACATATTTTATGTCTCTGTCTTATCTACAGGATACCAAAGCAAACCAACACGAGTTTCAATAGATTAGAATTTTGAAAAAAAATTGGTCTGTCGGAATTTAGGTTGTTACAAAAGACCTGAAGGCCAAACACTACATCATTTCCTTCACCGTAGCTGCATGAATTGTATGGAAAGAAATAAACAAATGAAAATTCTACATAAAGCCACAAACCAGACAGATCTGGAGCAAATTATTTTCATAGAACTGAATCTAGTGAAACTAAGGTTACGAGACAGACTTACCAGGATGGATACAAGTGCAACTCGTAACGAAGGAGGGGATGCGATTGCGTCAGAGGCATGAAACCCATGTAGGTCATTTCGACCGCCATGAAGAAGAAATAGGGATTCAGATTTGTTTTTCTTTTTGAAGTTTATTATTCTTACTTTTCACTGTAAAGTAATTATGAATTGTACTCTCAACAGCTGTGTATTGGCTTTTCGGTGATGAACACGTGTGTTGTTTGTGCCACGTGGATCAGTTTTTTGGGCTGAAGGCCTAATAAAAAATTTGACGCATTTTCAAAAAAAGGGGGGAAAACGAATAATTAAAATAAGCAAAGCAATCAATTAGAATTAATAAGAAATTAATAAAAAGGAATGTACAGGAGACGATTGTCACCTAGGCTCTACCCCAGAAGTGGGTCGACCGCCTACCTAGAGGAGAGTCGACCGCCCTCCTATAGAGAATCCCAATGACGGTTGTTTTATATAGGGACTTATTTATAATTCTTATCAAACGGGCTACTTGGATTTAATCAATTAAATCTAACGACCTGTATATACGATAACAACTATTAATACAGTCCTAAACCCTCACTCAAAACCTTACAACCATTCTCTTCCTCGCCTTCGTTATGCCTTTCTGCCATTGCTGATTAACAGAAAAGAAAATAGGTTTTTCTTCTATTTTCTTAGCCTATTTTATCTCTTTTGTCTATTCTAATTTAGATTTAGATCTATTCCAAAATTTAGATTTATACATATAAGATTCTAATATATGTGATTAATATATATATATACATACACACACATACATACATATATGTATGTATATATATATATATATATTTGAATGATTAGAGCATGATTGTTCACGAAGGCCAAATCCAAACTTTATTCCACTCACTTCTGTTATTGCTAATTCTTATAGCATTGTGAGTGGAATTCATATAAGCTACCATTTTCTATAATTTGATAGTTTAAAGTTGGATTGTTGTGCCTAAGAAGATTTGAGTTATTATGAAAAAAAAAAACAGATTACACCCCTCAAATCTTCTGTTTGTTTTATATTTCTTTGTAGAAATGATCAATCTAATTGTATATGTGGTTTTGGATTATTGTTATAATAAAAGAAAGACGTGATTCTTTTTGTATAATTTTCTATTTTGTTTAGATTGCTTTTATTGTAATTTCATATAAATCCATATGTATAGTTTTGTGCAAACAGTTAAGATTTGTATAGAATTGTAAATCTGAATATATTTAAATCTCTATTTTTCTAAATAGAGTATTTGAACGTATTATTTACAAGATATCTAAATATCAAGGTTTTGCGAATAAACATACTTAAGAAAGGAATCTATTCAAAATAGGAATTATAAATATATATGTGTATTGGAAATACTATGTTATGTTTATCTTTTATTTTTTATTGTTGCAATAATCAAGTCAAAACCTGGGTTGCAAGTTTATGTGTTGATGTTGCTATTTTTCCTATTTTATTGTCATATGTTAATATGTACATTTATGCTATGGTTGAAGGAAATATGGGAAATGACTTGTACACCTTTAATTTAGACAAGGATTGACATTTCAAAAATGTGGTAAGGACAGTAATCTCGTTCACTTAGTTTATGTCATATATATATATATAAATATTGTAAACAACGTAATATTGATGTGTTAAGTGCGTAATAAATATGATTAAATTATGAATAGAATTTGAATGTCCCGATCGGAATTTGTATGTTTGTATGTGCGTGAGTTAATGGCTTAATAAGAATTAATGACACATAGACATGAGATTAACCGTTACTTATAGTAGAAGTCTTCCTAGAACCGACCGACATATACAACATCTAAAAGTAAATAAGGTTAACGTGGAAGATCTAGATGCCATTGGCTATTATAATTAATACACAATGATGCGAGGTTAGGCTCAACTTGTAGTAGAAGCCTACCCGAACCGCATGGCAAATCCAACTTCTACAAGTGGTAGGCTAATGTGAGATGTCTAGTGCGCACACACACGCGCGCACACACACACACACACACACACACACACACATATATATATATATATATATATATATATATAGTATGTAGAGTAAGCCTACCTCGGGAAAAAGTTATTAAGTTGCTGACTTATCTCTTATTGGGTATTAAGTGGTTAGAACTAGGTTCATTCCTTAGGCTCACTCCTTGATTCAGAACCCAAGTCATGGGGCCCACCCTTCAATAATTTAAAGAGTTGTTGGATCCGCCTTTCTCATATAAGGTATAAAATGGTCCTAATAAACAATAACATGTGTAGGGTAGTTCTCCATGTAATGTCCGCTCCTTATCTAGGGGATAGTGAGGGATGACCATAGGATGAATAATATATATATATGTATGTATGTATGTATGTATACGAATGTATACATATTTACATATATATATATATATGTGGCCTAAGGTACCTCCGTCTAAGGGAAGTATTAAGTAACAAGAAGTTCACCCGTAGGAACAACTAGATAATAACAAGAGGGTTCGCCGGGAAGTCTCTTCTTAAATGAATTCGTGTTTCAGACCCAATCCTGGTGGTAAGTATTCGTTATGTTTTCTTGACCTACAAGGAGAGTTTTTATTTATAATGTTGACAATAGAACGGGGTCTTAAGTGGCTAGGGGTAGTGACTGTAGGGAAGTCCACTATAAATAAACTAAAGAATGGCCTTAAGTGACTAGTATTGGCCTGCCTCATGGGTATTAAATGACCGTAAGAATGTCCGCCTTTAAATTATCTTTTTGGGGGTATTATGTGACTTCTAGGACGTTAGCCTCATATATTTATTGTGTGTGCATGTAGCATAGACGTAATCTGGAAATTTTATAATTCCAAGATATAGGAAATAGTCCTTCTTAACATATTTGCATTTCATTCACTAGAACCTTTTGGCCTTGTATGCCTAGCGTGATATGGGGTTCTAGAATTGTGAACAGTGGTGAAGCTTTGTCTCTTACCCCTACATGTTCCAAGTAAATAGGTTGATTATTGAGCAGTCGAGAGGCTAGCCGTACATAAAGTGAGTATGGAGTTACCATTCGTTGCCACGCCCTTTAAGGGTTGGGTCGTACATCCCGTTACAGTTGGTACCATAGCATAAGTTACTCGATTACAGGGAAATATATGTATGAGAGATGTATATTTTATTTGAAAAGGTTTTTGAACTTTATATATATATATATATATATATATATATATAAAGTACTATACCCCAAAAACAAACTAATTATACTAGGCAACCTTATCTTTCTCTTTCTTTTGGGCCTTGGTACTATCGTAGGAAGTCCACTGAAGGATTTTTCCCTTTCCAGAAAGTGGAAATGGATGACAACCAACACGAGCAGGAAAATCCAGTAATACCTCATTAGAGTGGTTTCAATAGTTACTTAGGACTGTGGAACAGGTCCCTACTGCCAATCCTGTCCCAACGGAACCAACAGCTCGACTTGTTGAAGGTGCCCTCAACTTTTCTCTTCTTTTCAAAGATTTTATGAGTACGCTAGTAGTTTTTGGGGACTGAGAACTTTGTTGAAGCTAAGGCGCGGATCTTTGAGTGTGAAAGGATTTTTGAAGCTACCCGATAGGATGACGAACTTAAGCGTAGGCTAGAAACTTGGAATTTGAAGGGGGAGGCTCTTGAATCTTGGAACCTAATTTCACAGGATAATGTGGGTAGAGTTTTTACGTGGGGAGAATTTAGGACCTGTTTTGAGATTAAGTTCTTAACTAATGCAGAGAAGACCCTACAACTACTAAATTTATCCATTTGAAACAAGGAGAGCTGGAGGTGAAAGAATATGTGGAAAAGTTCATAGAGTTATCCAGGTTCAGTAAAGGGTTAGTGGACACCCTAATAGATATAGCCCTTACGTTTGTCAAAAGATTGAATTATCCATTGTAGGAGATACTTTTGTCCCAAGTTCCATTTTATCCTACGTTTGAAGCCCTTGTTGAGGCGACTGTTCTTTATTCAATTGAGAATTTTAAGGAGGTTAAGACTAATAAAGGAGAAGGTACTTCTACTAATGGAAAGAACCAGAAAACGAATTTCTGACTTAAGAAGAAGAAGGGAGGCAAATTCAAGAGGCAGGCTAAGACATGTTCTAGATGCCACAAGAAAGGGCATGAGGCGAAGGACTGCAGAGCGAATTTGGAAAATGCAGAATTCAAAGGGAAACGCTTTAACTGTCGAGGAAGGGCTCATGGCTAGATATTGCTCTAAGTCGAAAGTAGTGCAGAGTGGTCAAAGTTATGCCTTGGAAGCAGCTCTGATTCGTAGTCAACCCTGTAGGGATCAAGGACAACCAACGTTGGAAGGTATAATTTCTATCGTAGGATTTTTTTGTGTACCCTATTTGATTCGGGAGCCACCCACTCCATCATTGCTAGGAAGATATTATGTCAACATTGAAATAAATGTAAAGAATTGTTAATTTACATATTGGTTGTAAGAAATCCCTTTCAGATTTAAATGAAAATAGTGCAGAAATTTTAGAGATTAAAAGAAAATAGATGTAAATCAAATTATGTAAAATTCTATTGTAATTGTGTGAAACAAAAAGAACAAAAATAAGTTAGAGATAGTAATTAATATGCCTTAATCAAATTTGAAAGTTAGTAGTAGCCTAGATTGATTGGTTAGGAAAGAAGAAGAAATGTATTTGTATAGTTTGGACAAACAAAGAAAAAATAGGAAACCTGATTGCAAACCGAAAATATGACTAAACAAGGATTAGTGCAAAATAAGGAATTAACTTTATTGCGCACTAATTTGACAACCTCAGAAATAAAAAAAAGAAATGTTTTGCAATCAAGAATTCCTATTATAATATTTACTAAAAACTATGGAAATGGAACAATCTTTATAACCAATCAATTTGCAATATGCCTAACTTCCTAAAAGAATAAATGGTGAAGATCGAAAAGAAAAGCAACATAACTGAAAAAAATTATAGAAAGAAAAGGCATATTATGAACTTATAATTGGAATATAATAAGCACCGTTCAATTACAATAATATGTAAGAAAGATTATAACATAAAGGCTATAATTTAGAACGTGAAAAGTAATGAACATTGCTTATTATAAACAAACATGAAATTGGAAATTAAGTTTAAGCAGCCTAAAGATATTCTATGGTGGCCTTGTAATTAGGCAATATTCTTTGGTAACCAGCAAAGTTGATTTATAAATAAATAATATTCAAATGAATAAATTAACAGATATTGTAAATCAACGGAAAAGGAAAAGTAAGTGAAACGCACAAGAATAAATTAGATATTGCACCTCATAAAATAACAATATGCATTTGGTTCAGTCTGTAAGGATGAAGAATCTAACTGGGTAGATTATCGAAGGTGTCGAGAGACTTGTTGGGTTCATGTCCAGCTTATTCGATGGGACTAGAGGTAAGCGTGACACTTCTATGGGACGTGAGGATACTCTATGGTGGCCCTCTATGATAGGTGTTAACGATAGTTTTCATCAACAGCGGAGATAGGTCTAGGGAAGTGGCCTAAGGAAAAAATAGGTTTATTTAGCTTCCACGAGATTGAGTTAGTCCACCATTTCCTAGATATCAAGATATTGAGCCCAAAAGATTTGTCAATCTTCACTCAATGGGGTGAGCATCATGCTTAAGCGACTCAAGAACCAACAGTTATCTTGGGATAATGGTTTCCTAAGCACAACCCTCGGTAAGAGCAAAACGACTTGTTGGAAGGGGTTTCGCACCGATTTTGCGGAAGGGTTTAGGCTTGGGAAAAGACCTTTAAGCATGTTGAAAGAACACAACATATAACACCAACAATACCTAAAAAATCACATGAGAGACTCATGAGAAAATGTTCTAAGTATTGATCCACTCTTTATTGATCTTTGATTTAGAATATTCAGGTGATTACAACCAAAATCCCTAATTTGATTTAGGAATTAGGGTTTACTCTAGAGAAAAGAGTGCAAGAATGAGAATGTGAAAAATCACCCTGAAAATGAGAACCCTGGGGTCTTATTTATAGATAAATCTGGGTCCCTTTGCTATTGGGCCAACAATACCACTGTCGGCCGCTTTTCCCTCTGGTTCTGGAAGTTCTGGTTCTCAGCCGCCTTTCATTTAGGTTCTGAAGACTTTGCTAACGGCTTTTTGAGGTGTCAGTTGTAGCTCTCAAGGGAATGGTCTCGGTCTGCGGAGCTTTAGGATAATATTATGTCTACCTTCTTCGTATTGCTGATGAGCCTTACGGTCCAAATAGTTTTCGGAAGATCTCTGCTTCTAGGTGTAGGCTTCAGGTCATGGGTTCTCGGTCTTGCCGCTGACACTTTGTGGATCTTGCCTTTGTGATTCAAGTGAAAGGTTATCGGGTCCTCCACCCCTGCCGGTATCGACATTAAGCAGAATAGTGTGGATAGCTTGTCTTTCTTTGGGGGTTCCGGTTTGCCTGTCTGTAGACTTCCAAAGTGTTCCCTTACCATCCCAGGAGGTTGTTTCTGGTGCTTTGCAAATTACTTGTTATATTAACTTCTCAGGAACCAACTAATGGAGGTCTTCATAAATTGGTTCCGGATAATCCTCATATGCTTTAAACTCTGTTTCTTTGGTTCTTTCGTCTCCCTATGTATCGGTATTAAGCGAGTAAATACTGATAGCCCCTTCGCCCCTATGGCTCCCGGTTGGTAGGATTCTTAGTTTCTCTCTTCGTTGGCTTCTGGTCTTGGTCACCTTTTACCAATTGTGCCGGCACTACCCTGCTGGTATTCCCTTTTGTATAGATTTTGATCTTTTCACTTCGATGATGGTGTCCGTTGCTTCTCCCGGAATATTTTCTCATGCTGCCGACTTTTTCTTGTGTCGGGCTTTGTTGACAGAAGACTCCTTTCTTCTTGTGGTGATATGTAACCCCTTCACCTCCAACCAGTTCTGGATGCATTATTTTGGTAGTAACATTTGCTCCCCTCTTATGAAGGTGTATTTTCAAATTTTCAAGTCAAACTTTTTTGAATGGGCCAATCTTTTCCTCCTTCTAGAATATATATATATATTCACACACACACACCCCCCTTCTTGTCTCGCATTATTAGCTCTACTTCCTCTTCGCAGTTTCTTCAAAAATTTATCTCGGGAAAGCATCAAAAATCCTAAAATAAGTCTCTTGGTAAGTCATTCATTTTTTTTTGAAATAAAAAATGCGATTAGCTGATTTCGAGTTGCGGTTACTATCGGCTTCACTTGTCGTGAACTGATATTAGTCTCATAACCATTAGTTCCTGGCAATCGACTCCGAACTTATTTAGCAGCTCTTAACTTGAGTTTTTGCTTTGACTTCATTCTAGTGATGGTGTCGGAGGTATAGTGTCAGCCTGCTTTGTAACTAGGCTGCCCAAAGCCCGGGACTTGAGTATGAATTTACATTGATTGCCGATCACTTGAGTGGAGTGATAGAAAGCTGGAAAACTTGAATTATATATGCAAACATCACCGGATCGGATCCCCCCTTTGGATCGGATTGGATCCCTCCTTTCGAATTGGATCCTCCTCTCCGGATCTGATCAGAGTACCCTCTTCCCGAACCGCCTAAAGCTGCAACCACTCCTCAACATGCTCCTATTTTCTAGGCTTATCAGTCAGATCTACTTAAACATGGCCGCTCATGATCTGGAAACTGTTTCTCTACGTCTCCCACTACTTTTCCATGACTCGCTAGATGGCTGCCACATCACACCCGAACCAATACCAGGAGCAAACTCCATTCGCCTAAAAATACAGCATTTCGTGGACTTTTGGCACTTCATTCATTCATGGTAGCCATGGCCGAATTCCTCTACCAATAACCACCTTCTTCTCCAATGTAAATCAATGAATTCTGACAGAATTATTCATTGTATTTGAGTGATTAAGTGTCAATATTCATTGTAATTGTAATTCAGGAATGAAATGAGAAACTAGGAAGTGGACGTAGGCTCATTAACGCCGAACCACTATAAATATTGTGTGTTGATTGATTTTTCTTGTTTTCAGTTTATGATTCCTCATTATTCTTTGTAAAACACAATCATTTGGGTGTTAGGACCATTTTTTGGTCTAACATTTTGGTGCTTTCACTGAGAAATGAAGATTCTCAATGTTTAAGGATTCTCTAATCTACTTATTGGATCGCCAAGTCCGATAAGGAAATCCTATAAATTCTATCGATTTTTCAATTGTGGAGATCACCAGATGTGAAGTTACGTTCGTGCCATATTGTAGAAATCACCAGAGATTGGAAACAGTGTCCAGTAAAGCTCCTGGTTCGGATCGGATGGGTTTCTAGTTCAAATGAGCTCCGGATTGGATGCAGATGAAACGACCAGGTCGGGTGTAGATTAAGCCCTCAAATCAGACGTAGACAAAGTGTAGGCTAGTATACCTGAGGGGTCAGATCAAGGCATATCCGACTCGAACCGGAGGGGAGATCCGAACCGACCACAAGCTATTGATGTTCCACCGACTCGATCCAATGACATACCCGAACCAGGATTCGATGACATACCCGAACCAAAATCCGATGACATCTCCGAAGCGCAACTTGAAGGAAAATTCCGATCCAACCCAGTATGGTAGTTTTTGGAAAAAAAAATACATTTTTCAGATCATTTCAGAAAAAGCTCCATCTTCCAAAATTCGAAAAAATTGCGTAGTGCCAAGACTGTGGGGCCCCGGACCCCCACCATTGCTACGCCCGGACCCGCTGACGGCCTCGCCTTCGGCTCGGAGCACGGCTCGCCTTCGGATCGGCATGCATTTTAGCCAACAATAGTTATCAAAGCCTGTCAATGAAGATTGAATGGATAGTCTACGAATATCCCAGTAGATGGCAACGACTAGGATTCTTCCCGGAGCCATGACACCTACTTACAGTAGTAAGCCAATGCGAAGAGCTATTGATCAGATTCAACTTGCTATCAACAACAGCATACGAGACAACAATTGTCTCATAGAAGCTTCCTCGTCCATAGCTCTGATGGTGTATAGATTTCACTAACACAACTGATGTTGTTCCCTAACGAGTAGTGACCACCTTATTTATGTGATTTAAACCTGTCCAACCGACGGAGCATCGAATGACGGTTAATAGAACAGTCCAAGCACTAATCCGAAGATGATTCATATAAGTTTAGTGACCATGATTGTCAATAATGGGATACCAAGAAGCAGCTAAGGATCCCAACATCCCAAAGTGACACTTCAATCGTATGATGTGATGAATGAAATATGCCCTGAGGTTCACCTCCCGAAGGACTTGGATAACCTTTGTAAGGGCTATTTGATGTCAGCAGCACCGAGGAAGACTGATTTCCATCTAATAAGGATAAGGTCAACATACTTTGGTGCCCAGAGTTAGGTACTAGTTGAATCACCACATGCCATGATTGAACCTATGGATCCTTTCCCAGATTATAGCAATTTGATTGCTCACCAACCACCATATGACCTTGGTCAAGTGATGAGAGCTAGAGATTAAAGAAAATATGAATCAACCATTAGATCTCTACTTCTTATTTCCGTTGTGACATAACGCATGAATATTACTTAAAGTCTCGCAAACTATGTTGTCGTATTCAAGCTTATCTGATCAAGGTCTAGATTGACCAGCTCCGATAGAATTCAGAACTTACATTGTAGCCTAATGTTTGTTGCTAAAATTCTCAACCGAAACTTGAGTAGGAATGGTCCATGGTGACTAAGTTACAAGATGATCCTGTTATTTTCCCAAATAGAATATGCTACACATCAGAGATGGAACCCAAATACGCTTCCCCTCCTGATGAGATGGAGTATGAAGGAGGCATCGGCTTAGCAAGCGAAGGAAACATCATATAAAGAGTTGCCCAATGATCTTTCCAAAGATATAGATCCTAGAGAGGATGAAGATTCTGAATGCAGGAGGGAGACAGCTAGCGAAGCAACCGCCCAAATGTTGAAAAGCTTCTTGATAACTTCAAGAAATCTACGTCACTGTTTCCAAGTACATCTGATAGCAATACACATTGATTAGTCACTACGACAGGTCCTGCAGTGACCTGAGGCATCTGGAAGATTGCTTGAGCGGAACATCAAGCAAAACCAGCTCAACTTCTATTCCCTCCTAAAGAAGTCCATACAGGGCAAGCACTAGCCGATTTCATCGCTGAGTTTACCATTCCCGAAGAGGGTGTGTTAGATGAAGTGTAACACCCCGTATTTTTTGTGAACGTCAAAGTAACAAATCAAAGCATACTTAATTTTTAAAAGAAGAATTAAGGTAAACGGGTTATGCCATTGCATTCTTTTCAGAATTCTGCTTGAGATAAAGTCCGATTTTGCGTAAATCGGACTCTGTATGAAGGAGTTATGGCACTAGAAGTTTCAGGAATTTAAAATAAAAACCAGCCTGAATTCAAATTTAAAGTTTTGAAATTCAAATCACACACCCGGACTGGGTGGGAAATTTCCCGCCTAGGACCCAGGTCGACCTGGGGGTCGACCTGGGTAGAACAGGTGGACCATAGGGTCGACCTCCCCCCTTTCCAGATCCGTGGACAGATTCGTTTTTCTGCATTTAGACGCCCGTTCTGACCAGATTCTTTGCTCCTAAGCTATTTAAGCACCCTCAAACCTCTCTTTCTCTCCACACAACTTCATTACGCCTATACTCTACCCTAATTCATATAAAAATTAATCTAAGACGGGGTGATGCTGCTCAAGTCCTTCGTAGAAATCAAGTTTAGAATTCTAGTAGAGATTCAAAAGCTAATTCAATGACTTCAACAACTATTTCTAAGAATCAAATCAAATCTAAATTAGAAGAACAAATAGTCTACTTCACGGGAGAGCTATTCAGTTTCAGAATACAGATCCCAGAATTCAAGATCCTTCTGTAATTTGTAAGTTCACGTCACTTTCAGAATTAAAAGTTAATTGTGATTCTGACATTGTAATAAATCTGGATCTGAGATTATGCCTGTCTTTCTTTATCCTTTGGATCTATCTCATTGATAATATTATGTCCATTCTTTGTATCTTCTTTCCTTCTTCTCTTTTTGTTTTATAGCCAGGCTACTGCGAACCTGAGCCAGATATCATAAGAGATGAACGTACGTTGGAAAAAAATTGGGCATAATTGAGTTGTAACAGATTTAAGGACATAATACATGTTGTATTCAAAACATAAAGTGTATCGAACATATGACTTGGGATTTAAGGCATAAAGTATTGGACAAATGACTTGAGATTTGAGGCATAAAGTATTGGACATATGACTTGGGATTTGTGGCTTAAATTGAACTGTAAATATAAGACATAGTACATGTTGTGGTCTAAGAACTAAAATTGGGACATATATATATATATATATATATATATATATATATATATATATATATATATATATATATATGATAGTTTATGATTTGGAAGAAGAAGATTAGGGTGTATAGTGAAGTATGGCTTAGGCATGAAAACAAGATTTGCCTTTGTTTTGTACGTCAGTTGCTTATTTTAGATTTGAACACCTAAATCTAATTGTGACATGTAATAAAATGGATATGAGAATATGCCTGATGTAAGCTATTCTTTCATTGAAATATGTGCTTGAGTATATATATATCTTTGGGAATCATTTTTGTCTATGAAACTGGCCCAATCATATCTATCCTTGTTGTATATCGGAATTGTAATCCTTTTTAAGTTCATGATATAATTCTTATCATATCTATATGCCTGCGATGTATTCCTTGCAAAACTTGTCTTTGTAGTACATCAAGTTTATTGGACCAGTAGTTCTTATCATCATATGACTATGCCTATTCTTACGATGTTCCATCTTGCTTCTCCCCTTATATTTTGGATCTTGAGTTGAATCTCGAAATACGTACGTTATGAATGCGGGGGAAATTGGGTATAACATGAAATTGACATTATTTGGCATAATTTGAAACATGTAACATGGCATAACTGTTAAGATGCAATTTGACATGAATTATGGAACATGTAATTTGACATATTGAACCTAGAATTGGCATGAACGACAAAGTAGGAAGTTGGCATATAAATCTAGTTTTGGGCAAAATTGTTATTGTCGCGAATTTGGGGTAACTTGAGAATTAAATCTAGATTGGGTGTAAAATGTAACATGACTAGTTTTGGTGAATTTGGTAATTTGCATGTGAAATCTAGATTTGGGTATATAGGGTAAATGTGTAGATTAAAGATGAACATGCCTAACCCGAGGTTAGATTGAGTTGTGGTGTAAAACTACCCGGAACTGCCCGGCACGTCCACTAACCATAACAACACCTATCTAATGTGAGAGGTTGGTGCATCATACCCATGAAAAACCCGAGGTTAGATTGAGTTGTGGTGTAAAACTACTCGGAACCGCCCGACACATCCAGTAACCGCAATAACACATATCTAATGTGAGAGGATGGTGCATTAATAAATCAATTAATGCTAATGAACAAGATGGATGACTAGGGTTAAGTAATGAGAAACACTTAACCAATATGACAAGATGGACGACTAGGGTTAAGTTAATAGGAAACACTTAACCTGTATAGCATGATAAATGGAAAGGGTTAAGTTAACACTTAACCAATATAACTTGGTTTGTGGTAGGGTTAAGTTAACATAAGAAGGCGACATTTAACCAAAGTAACATGACATGATGAGTAGGAGGGTTAAGTTAACTTGAATTGACTGATGACACTTAACTAATACAACAAGACAAACATGTGGGGTAAAGTAGCAAGGAACACTTGACCAATATAACTTGATAAACGAACGGGGTTATGTTAATAGGAAACACTTAACCAATCTAACATGATAAGTGAGAAGGGTTAAGTTATTAAGAAACACTTAACCAACATGACACGATGAATGGGTGGGTTAAGTTAACATGAATGGAATACACTTAACCAATATGACATAAAGTGCGAGAGGGTTAAGTACATATCGGGTTGGTGGGTAATATTAGTACATATAGGCCCACAAAACTTAACCGTTAAATAAATATGCTTGAATCGATGGAAGGGTTAAGTACATCTCGTGTAGGTAGGTAATATTAGTATATATAGGCCCACACAACTTAACCGTTAAATAAAAATGATAGAATCGGTGGGAGGGTTAAGTACATCTCGTGTAGGTGGGTAATATTGGTATATATAGGCCCACAAACTTAACCAATAGGAAACCCTAGTAACGGGGACCCATTTCAGCAGTAAACCACATAGATGTATCATGGTACCCTGAAACTAGTAAGGGTGGGACACAATTACGGGGCTGATTATAAGCAGTCAAAACAGCGGCAGGGTGTACGTTAGTGTAGATTCCGACGGTTTACGGGCGTGCACGTACTACGGAGTGGGAAAAAGCAGGCAATAAGTACCAGTAGTTATACATTGTGCATCCTGAATCGTGTCGGGTCGCTATCATAAGGATTGATACACCTCATGGTGGGACCAGCACAGGGTATCTACACGCAAGAGAGGGTTGATTGACACAAACACATGGAACATGAACATAAGTAAGGGAGCCGATCGATAGGGTAGTAAGGGTACATCTAACATGTTCATGGCAGTTAGGCTAATTGAGGTGGAATCCTCACAATAGTTGTACACCTGAAGGCTACCACCATTTGCGGGGATTCGGATCACGTTGTAATATTATCATTTTATACAGATTACTAGTTGGGACACTAGTTAGGTGGTGCAGAGATATATATAAAAATCAGAATAATAAAGTAGTAGCGAAGCAGAGAAAGAGTAGAAGCGCATTCGGTTTATCCTGCCTTATGATACCTTATGCTTATCCTATGTTATCTTGTTTTCCCTTTTATCACGGTATTGTCTTATATTCAGTTTATTCATGTCATGATGCTTTTTCCTGTTTATATGCTGAAAGTCACTGAACTTTCCAGACTCATGTCTGACCTAGTTTTGTTTCGCCTCTTTTCTTCCGCCCCCAAGGTTCGTAGGGAGGAAATGTTATCACTTAGCTCAGTTTTCCTTCTAAGCTCGAAGATAGTCGATGTATTGTTTTGGACTCTCTCTTCCACTGCTATGGCTGGTTCATGCTTCATTGTGGAATATCATTATTATTTTTATGCTTCTTTTATACCTGGAAGTTTTTGAATCAAGACAGAATTTCTATGTATTACTTTTAAGTGTGATTGAGAAAATTATTGTAAAAGCTTTACTGATTTAAGTTGTTTATAAAAATGACTTTATTTTCTGATGCTTTATTTGTTTGTCTTGTAATTTATCTGCAACTTTTACCTATAATCCTCCATCGAAGTTAAGGCATTCCCTTTGTGAGTGACCTTAACGGAGGTGGGGTGTTTCAAAGAGGATGACCCCTTAAAATGAAAAATGAAAAATGAAAACCAAGCACCCGGAAGTTGTATACAGACGGTGCAAAGAATAGTCGACAGTCTGGCATTGGAGTTGCATTGATTCGAAGGACATTTCCGATGAAGGGACTATGACTTGTAGCTTACTTAGAACAGATAGAAGAGCTGTTAGATGGATGGGAACATCACAACATATCTTATATTCCACATATAGAAAATCAAAAAGCGGATAATCTATCCGACCTCGCAAGCTCTGATAATTCGGAAGAGATGGAGATGATCCTAATCGAGACACCCTGAAGTTGATCCAGTATTGGAGACCGAATCTGAAAGAGAGTCATGGACAACTCTCTTTAGAAAATTCCTACAGCACGGAGTATTTCTAGCAAGGAGAAATGAAGGGCATACCAGTGTTCGTTATGCCTCAAGATATGACATGCAAAGAGCACACTGCTTATTTCCCTTGGATGATTATACCAAGACAGACACCAACGAGTCTCGTTGCTCAATTCACTGCCCTGAATGATTCGATAAAATTACTAATCAGCCTCCCACTAGATGGGAGATGAACGCGAATGAAACTTCCAACAAACGACTCTTTGGTTAGAAAGTGAAGATTCACAATTTCACTCCCTTCGTCGGTTATTAGTCAAGTAACTCGTGTCCGAGACATTGGGTGCAACGGAGATTCGAAAGTCGATTGCTCATGATTACATCATCTAATTCAAAGCTAATACATAATAGACTTGCATGATAGACTGCCTCAGCCTTGCCCGAAAATTGACGAGTTAAAAGTTTAGAGCACTTAAACCTGGATGCTGATTGGTTATCTGTCCATTAGATCTTATTCCCGACATGGGATTGAAGGCATATATGCGGATGGATGAGATATAACTATCCCCCTAGCAGCCATATCCTATTTCCTAGCATGGAAAGCACAAAAGCTTCTATAAGCATGGATCCATTATTCTCCTTCCAATTACTGTCCTAGCACCAACATGATGATATGTTACCATTAACGATACATACATGACTCCCTAACATTGAGCCTTTGCCCTTAACATGGGGGCAAGAAGGCGATACACAGGAAACATGACCTCACCATTCGCTTACAGTATTTACCTAACTGCCTTTGTCACTCCAAGACCACAATCAAGCCATCCCCTGGCAGAGATTGGGCGAGGAAAAATGGATCTGCAGATAGCATGCAATGCCATTTTTGCACAGAATCATATTCATTCCTTTAGCAGGATTACTCTTTAATCACGACTCTTATATTTGCATGCTTTATGAGCTATTGATGTAATTAACTAAGATGAATTAATATGTGGATGGAGTAGGTACCTAGGATTTGATATTGATCTGACTTCTAACACCTACATATATAGTTATGGAGCAATAACATAACGAGCTTGACTAAACAGCTCGTTTACAAAGCCACGCCCTCCGCCTGAAAGAAGTTGTATAACTCAAGGCGGATCCGAGATGACCGTCCACTCCTTGGCTCATACATGGCAGACGTAAAGATGATTATGCTTTGACTTTTGCATTTCAAAGTTGGAATCCGATTTCAGAAAGATGCAGTTCGGCCGTCTGCATGGCTCAGTCCTATGTTTGATGCATCAGATTACATGAATCCAAATAAACGATGCAGCACTGCCCTTTGATATGCTTACTTTTTAATCATGCAATTCACTTTTTACCTGCTTACTGAGTTATTGACATGACTAATTCATATGATATGAATGTTGCAGGTACCCAAAGTTCAGTGCCAATCACTCCTCCCATAGATTGATCGGAGGAACGCAAAGCTTCTACAAACATTTTCCGGCTATTTGCCTAACTAACTCTAACCCTCGGAGATTGGATAAAAGTACCAATCTAGGACGAGTGTGATGGGCGCGCCATGATTAATGACCACTCGATCCATGATTCTGGCTCTCATGATTTGAGAGAACATTTAAAGGACGATATTGTAGTGTCCGACCAAACTCCATCCCAGGAATTGATGGGATGAGAGAAACTTGATTATTGTGAATGGCCATCTCTACCTGTGAATCAGAGATTTGGAGGTACCGCCTCGGCGAGTGTGACCCGACAACTTACCCAAAAATCTCCATCTTCCAGAGTGAAGCATGGAGTATGGACTAAAGATCGAGTTCGAGAATGAAACTCAACCCAGCAGAATCCCATTATTGGGATTAGAGCACAGGAGGAAAGCCGTGGCGAATGACATGACCGTTCGCCTGAATAACTCTAACTCTCATGATTCGAGAGAGAGTATAAAGGATGGGAAGACGACGTCCCCAAGGCGTGATGGTGCACCACGATTAAAGACCTCCTTGATTATGTAACACCCCGCCTCCGCTAGGGTCACTCGCAAAGGAATGCACTAGCTTTAGAGGGGCATTATTGGTAAACATGCACAGAAATATCACAAGACAGAACATATATAAATAAATAGCGGAAGTAAAATCAAACTTTCATAAACATGAATACATAAGGTCTAAAGCCTTTTACATAAGAGTACATCAAAACCTGTCTTGCAATAGTAAAGAAGCATAAAGACTTTTTAATAAATTATTCCCCAAGTAAAACCGCAAAGTAGCCATAGCCAAGAGAAGCCCAAGCCATCCATGATGACCTTCAAGCAGAAGAAGTCCGAACTAAACAGCATTGTTTCCTCCCTGAAACCTGGGGGGGGGGAAACGGAAGAAAAGAGGCGAAACAAAACGGGTCAGTCAAAAAGACTGAGTAAGTCCTATCTACTTCCAGTATAAAAACAGGTAAAGGTAACATGACATGCATAAACTGAAAGTAAACATAAGGATAACTACAAGATAGATAAACCAGGGTAGCCGGCTGAACTACTGCGGCAAGGTAAACTAAGGTATCATGATAAACTACGGTGTTATGGTAAGTCAAGGTATCACATCGTCAGATTTCTATCGAGTACATTATCCCAAGGTATCTACCCCGTCTAACATCCCACGGTATCTATTATGTATATTCTTCCTAGTTCTAACATGTATATTTGCTCTGCACCTCTCGTGCTAGTATCCCTACCCGCGTCATGTGTTAACCATGAATGTCTCTTGCTCAAAGTCGTGTAATGGTCCATGTCGACCTAATATATTGCATATATAGGTTACTCAAATCATATGTTTCTTTCCATGTATATATAAGTTCAGTCCTTTGCCGTACCTCGTACGGGCTTCCGCATGTCGTATTATCCTTGAAATCGTTTGGACTGTCACCCTTGTTCTAGCTAGGCTCTTCCATATAAATCATCGTTTGAACTACTAGGACTTACGCCACCTAGCACCACTAGGGATTACGCTTACCTATTGCACGCTTTCGTATTTCGGTTTGGGTTAAACCACCTAGGCCACTAGGGATTACGCTAACCCTCAACCGTGCCCTTTTTCCCACGCATTCGTCGTGAATCGTTTTTCTATAACTGGATGCACATGTATCACATCGTGCCATCCGAGTCCTGTCACAGGGCAAACCAAGAAATACAGGACTCGGTCGGGAGCTCTAGATTTATCTGCCGATGCAGATACTAAGGTCTGCTTTTCTACACGTGGCTATGGTCCCACGAGACCCCTCCCTCAACTAGTGAAAAGCAACACAAGAGAAAATCTTGCATGAGAACTACACTCTGGCCAGCCCACATCCTACGGCCTACCTCACCCATAATTAGATAGCAAATCATGGTCTGTTGGGTGTCCCCTGCCTTTCCGTACGTACACGCTTGACTCAAGATGGTAGATGATCGACGAACTTGCTATCTCGGGCACCTTATGTATTCGTCGACTCACTGCTATCCACCCCAGTCTTTAGGTCGCTCGCATAGCAACCAAGTCATATTCTTGGTTCTTCTACCGCAAACCTCAACCTCTCGTGAGCCTAGTATAATGACCTGACAGCTCACAGAGGGATCCCAAGAATATCCTCACGTTCCCCGAAGCCGCTGCTTCGTTACCCAGTTCGTTGGATCCTTTATCCAAATCAGATAGCCTGCTCCTACACGCATACTCTAACGTATCGGGTTACTGATCTATCTAAGAAATGGTCCAAATTTCCTTGACTAAGAATTATTACTTAGTTTCCCTTAACTAAGGTTTACCACTTAGCCTTATTTCCATAATCCTTGTTAACTATGGTTATCTACCTAATCCTCCGAATTAGGGTTTACCTAATGGGTTAAGTGTCACTTAAGTTCACAACTTAACCCGTCTACAAAACATGTCGAAACTGGCTAAGTATCCAAGTCCAAGACTTAACCCTACAGACCATGTGTCAAGTTGGTTAAGTATATCAAGCAATCCATGGCTTAACCTCGTCTAATTATCATTTTAGATTGGTTAAGTATATATTAATTTGACCCCATCAAATTACCGAGTCAAATCGGTCAAGCGTATTCGAAACGATTCGTGACTTAGCCTTATCATGTTTTCACGTTAGATTGGTTAAGTATAGGTTAACTTAACCTCATCAAATTAACGAGTTAGATTGGTTAAGTATAGGTCACTTAACCTCATCAAATCATCGTGTTAAATTAGTTAAGTGTTTATCTTAACCCCATTAAATTACCAAGTTAAGTCGGTTAAGTATGGGTTACTTGACCTCATTGAATTATCAAGTTTAAATCGGTTAAGTGTTTAACTTAACCCTATCGAATTACCGTGTTTAGATTAGTTAAGCCTAATCTTAACCCCATCCATTAACTGTATTATACGGTTAAGTGTCATTAAGAAAATTTACTTAACCTTATCACGTTATCGTGTTGGATTGATTAAGTGTTGGTTAACTTAATCCCGTCCACTAGTCGTATAAAAATGGTCAAGTGTCATTAGGCAAATCAAGTTACTTAACCTACCCAAGCTTATCATGTTTTGTTCAGTATCATTAGCCTAATCAAATTACTTAACCCATTTTTCCATATCATATTTGGTTAAGCCTCATTAATCAAATTAACTTAACCCTATTACGTGGCATTAATTTAATTAATGCACCCTCAACCTCTCACATTAGACCTTGTTGTGGTTACTAGTTAAGCCGGGCGGGTCCGGGTAGATTTACACCACAACCTAGTCTAACCTCGGGTCTTAAGCGCGACATGACCAACTTCTCACATTGGGTCCTATTGTTTGCAACTACTAGTTAGGCCGGTCGGTTCCGGGTAGTTTTACGTTGCAAACTCAACCCAACCTCGAGTTGGCCACACTCATATTATCTAAGTTCATCATGTTTCCAAAACATGTTACAAGTTTTTCAAGCATTTGGGTAGACCTAACTTAATAGGTAAATTCCCAAAGGGTAGACCTAACTTAATAGGTAAATTCCCAAGCTCATGTTTTTATGCATACTTACATGTCAACTTCCATGTTATCTTTCAAGTCATATTTTCAAGTATAAACACATGTCATATTCAAGTTAAGATTTTGCGACATGTTCATGTTTATCTAACTACCCAAAATCGTGTTTTCCCAACGCAAGCAAAGCGGTCAACATAGTAAGGATACTATGTCACATATTGGTCTCAAAACATGCATGATGCCAAAAAGGGCTTGGCTTCCACATGCATAACATCATAAAGGGATTGGCCATAAACATGCATAGTGTCATAAGGTAATTTGGCCACAAACATACGTATTATCAAAAGGGGTTTGGCCATAAACATGCACAACTTAAAAGGGGGGATTGGCCACGAGCATGCATAATCTCATAAAGGATTTGGCCACAAACTTGCATGTTAGCATAAGAGGTTTAGGTTCATAAACATGCATAAGCCCCAAAATCTTGTCTTAACCAATGTTTCACACATAAAGTGGTTCCTAAAGGTTCATGCTAGAATTTCATGCATAAAGATCCAAACTTGCAAGTTAAACTAGGTTATGCATAGCATGAGAGGCATGATTAAGTCACTCACATGGCCTAAGATCATAAATATGAACATAAGAGGCATGGTAAGGTTCATATAGGTTCGCATAATCATGTTTAGCCTCATTTTATCCCATGTCAACATTAAAAATACCGTTTTGATCCAAAAGTAGCTAGAACTTACATAGTTAGGCCTAGGGAAAGGAGCATGAATCATCTTGGCTAAGAAAGGTGCCTCCTTTGTAGAAGAATCGTCATGGAACTCGCATAGGAATGTTGATTTGGCCTTGATTTGGTGTAGCAAGCTTGCACCTTTTGATTTGAACTTGATTTGAGTGCATAGGCTCTAGGGATTGGAGATGGAGGCCATGATCAAAATTAATTTTGGCAGCACTTAGTTGCTAGGTTTGATTTTTAGGGATTTAGGTTAGGTTTAGGGTCTTTTTATAGAGATTAGGATAGTTTTAGGCCCTTAAATTAACCCTAGGATAGATTAGGACCATCAGATCTCGGAAGCTTCCAGACCCAGCCCAAGAACAAGACCAGGTGAGACAAACAGGTGCGCCAGGCTATTTGCCCCGGCCACCCGCTGTCGACAGGCAAGTCGACAGGGCTGTCGACTTGGTCTGGGCCCAAGTCGACAGGCCTGTCGACAGCCCTGTCGACATGGCCTAGGCGGGAAAACTCCCGCCTAGCCCCAGATCTGATTTCCAAAACTGTTTTCCGAAATTCAAATTCCCAGAAATCTTCTTTGGGCCTTTAACGGGTCATACGGACTCCGATTCTCGAAAATTCGGACTCTATTTCGCGTATTTTTCCGAGACGAACACAATGGCACAGACCGTTTCACTTGATTCAGAATTTATAATTTAATTCTGTCTTGATTCTTGATTTAACGTGTTATCGAAAAATACGGGTTGTTACAGATTATACTCTAACCTGGGCATACGCCAGGAGAGTATAAAGGTGCTAAGATTAAGTACCAAAGACACCGACTCCTACCCCACTAAGGGATTGTGGATAAGATTGAAAGCTGAGCCGACACCCCCCATGGAAGGATTGGGGGCAACACAATGTCGAATAAGCCCTGAATAGGCACTTTATTCATGTTTGATTGGGGACAAACACGCATCGCCCCTCTTAGATAAATTCTATATGGTTGGCTAGATATTATTTGATTGTAGGGGTTCTGAATTGGAACCCTTACTTGATTGTGATGCTCTTTATTACCTATTACTTAGAGATTCACTTTGCAGGCTTGTACAAGACAAGAATGCAAGGCCCGCACTCCCGACAAACGCATCACAATCCATAATGCTGACGCAGATGCCCAATGCTAAACTTATCATGCGACTCAAGGTGATGATCGAAAGGCATTGAGAGTGAATTGTTTAATGACATGTCACACGATTTTAAGGCAATGACCGAAAGGAGGCCCTAAGAGTGATATATCAAATCAGCATACACACCAACGTGTGACTGGCCATAGCCCAAATGCATCGATAGTTGCCTCCTCACAAATACACTGAATGGAAAATGTGATAACTTGAGCTCTTGGATAACTCAATCAGATAAGCTTTGAAAGCAATATCTCTTTTCCATGCATCCATTTCTAAATTTGAATGGGATGTGATAAAACTATTGATCGTTCGCCGTTACCCATGGACTGGGGCCACATTGTTGAAAATACTTACAAATGGCATATTTTATATGTCTGTGTCTAACTTATACCTCAATCTTGACTGGCTGCTTGAGGACCACGGAATGGACGCAGAGTGAATGTCCATTTGCTTGTCTCGACCGACTTCCTGGTTGAAAGACCCCATAAAAAAGGGGATGCCATTATTTTGGCTTCTAACTTACGAGGAGGCGAATTGCCTGACACTCAGACTCAAAAGCTAAGAAGAAGGAAGATAGAAATTTCTTCCGTGTTGAGGATATTGACGCAGAAGGCGCTAGGAACAAAGGAAGTCAGCATATTTCTTCTTGCGATGATCCCTCAGCATGTCAAGCTAGCTATGAAATGGATGGTACCCTTGATAATTTTAGAACTCAGATGGCTCAGCGAGATGAACTTCTCTGGAAACGATAGAAAGTGATGGATAACTTCTTTACTTGGATAGTTGGAAGGCCAAGTAACTACGACTTACTCGCTGGAGCGAGCACCATGAGAATTCAAGAGACAATGAACTTGGCTCAAGCACTCCTTGCTCCGTGGTCCTGATCATATGAGACCCTAGGATAAGTTGGTATAGTCGTCTTTAATGAATCAAGATGAAACCAACCTCCTACAAGGCATTTGTAGCATGCAACTTCCGACCATAACATTTTGGATGAAAACTATGGGTATGCAAGAGCCACTGAAAACTTAAACGGAGCTCGGCCAACCTTTGCTCTAATTCAGATGAATGTTTAAAATCCAGCTCAATCTTAGCATGAGGCTCCCCATGTAGGGGACAAACGAGAGCATTTAAGACATCTATAATCTGACTTTATCGCCACCCGACTTCGAACCTCATAGCTTGGATAGGAGACCAAAGACTAACATGAGATGAACACGAACAAATCATTTTGTATCAAACTCTAAATCATAGCTTGAAGAGGGAGTATGAATTTAGAGAATACGTGGATTTGATGATTACCGTTTAGTAAAATCCCCGTGGATGGGGAGTAAGGGATACGAGCTTCGAGCAACATAATTTGACTATCAACCAACTTTAAGCACATTTATTATTATCGGAGTTCCGCAAGATCCCAGACTATAACCAGAAGAATGGATCCTCAAGAAAAACCTACATACATCTGAGTAGCGGATAACCATCCAGAATTAAAAGATGGAAGCCTGATTGACGACTATTAAATATACGTAACCAAGAAGCCAGATACTGGCTTCCACCCACTTCAAGACTTCATACCAGGGGCACCAGCGCTAAATTGGACAATTGGCGACAACTTCTCAAAGACGAGGTCCAGATTGCCAACATTAATTGATGCTTCAACAGAGCTCCGATGAGACCCTACATGCATTCCTTGAAAGATTCAACGCCGCAGTGGCATCGGCAAATCGACCTGGACCATACTTGGTGTTGATTGCAGTAGTATCTGGTATTATGGATGTATCAAACTTCAAAATCTCCCTGCATCGAGACCCACTAAGAGGACTTGGTTGATTCACCTCTGAAACAAACCTCGATATCTCTCTACCATGAGATTCTCATAGAAACATTGGAAAATCCTATCCTAAGACAGACAGGTTCATGCAATAAGAGGGTGCTAATGTTGAAATGGATGATCTTAATGTCTTCACGATAAAATGGAACACCATATGACTCTTGAAATGATAAAGAGAAAAGAAAGGCCCTAGAAAAGACTATATGAAATGTACAATTTCGGAAAGGATCAATTTCATTGATCAAGCCCGCAATTTTGATTGTCAAGCTCAATAGAACCAAGCATGAGAGATAGACCTAACAAGACTAAGATGAATATTTCGGATTGTGCCAAAGCATGAGTCAAGGAGCTATAATAACTCCTTAACGATGTTCGCTTGCTTGCAAGATTGATGAGCTTACACGACTATGTGGCTGATGCGAGGAGAGTATCTAAGTTCGCTGATACCCAATAAGGCAATCACTGCTTTCTGAATAAACAGATAGGATGACCCCGACGTGAATGTAATTCGACCACTCGCATATACAACTCCAACCCTTGACAACTTGAGAAAAAATACAGAATGACACGGGTCAACTAAGATTGTTGAACCTGCATCTCTAACCCAATGCGACGATAGAAAGTGTAAAGGTTAGAAGAATGAATGCTCAATAGACTTAGCCCAACCCCCACCGATGCTTGGGGGCACAAGCACCAACTCGTTCACCCTCTACTGATGCTAGGAGCACAAGCTTCAACTCACAGACTGATTTTGAATATGATCCTAACTTGATGTGTGATTTAGAACACATACACTATATCTCCAGAGTATGGCATGATTCGTCTTCACCGTCCAAGTAAGCCAACAAATGGGTCAGGCATGAGTCCAAAGACTTGATCCGCCACTACATTAAATGAAAAGTGTGATAAATTACTCTACTGTCTTACCAGATCATACCAGCCATTGGATTGCATGTTTTCAACAATATCTCATACTGACTCATATGTGATCATGCGATTATAAAACCATTTGGAGCGATCATGGATTTTTCACAATACGGTCTTACGCGACCACTAGTTTTTGATTTTCTATTAACATGATCTAGAGTGATCGTCGCTTTTAGATTCCTTAATGTTACGATTTAATGCGATCGTAGAGCCCTAGATTAATATCTTGACATCAAGATAGTTCAAATCCAAGCACAAATGACAAATTCCTATGCCAATTCCGAGGTGTTCTCTGTAGATCCCAACTCAGAGCCCGAAGATTCTTATACTACCACATGACTTGGAAGACTACTTCATACATTTTTTCATATGCAAAAGAAGGTCTAACTTTACAATACTTTTGGTTTTTGTGGGAAGATGACGCCATCTGGCAACAACCTATGCATGCATGATCGCATGCATGGGAGCCAGCAATCCTACATGACTTTTTGATGAAAGAGTTAAAATCTCTTAATTCGACGAGGTTTAAAACAGTTAACTGATCATTTTGACTATTTCTTCCATAGAATTTGGCCTGACTAGTGCCCATGGAAGTAATGCAACAATTTGATAAAACCTCCTCAAGGGTGGATGACGTTCCAAAAAGATTTAGCTCGACTTATTCAAGGCACATCTCATCTGCAATAAGATGTACTTTGGGGGCAAAATGTTAGTCTTCTTTGTAACTAGGCTACCCAAAGCCAGGGACTTGAGTACGAACTTACATTGATTGGCGATCACTTGAGTGGAGTGATATAAAGCTGGAAAACTTGAATTATACATGCAAATGTCACCAGATCGTATCCCCCTTTTGGATCGGATTGGATCCCTCCTTTCGGATCGGATCCCCCTCTCCAGATCGGAATACCCTCTACCCGAACCGCCTGAAGCTGCAACCACTCCTCAACGTGCTCCTATTTTGTAGGCTTATCATTCGGATCTACTTACATGTGGCAGCCCATGATCTGGAAACCTTTCCTCCACGCCTCCCACTACTTTTCCATGATCCACTGGATGGCTGCCACATCAAACCCGAACTTACCTTGTTGCATAAAATTAAGCAGGTTATACCTGGCATTATGGGAAAAAAGCATATTGCCTTTAAACCTAATAGGAACTGCCCTTTGCCGAATGAATCTTCCGCTTCAGAAAAGGTTGGTGTTTTCGAGAAGCATTCCTTGATTTCGTCTCAAGAACAAGTCAATGTTATACTTCAGTATTCTGGGATTTCTGGTGTTGAGGTCATTCCTCTGCTATGGAACGGATACCATCTCGTCTCCTCTAGAGGGCTATTTTTATTATTTTGCGACCCACATTTGGCATGGGGTTTTCATCCCCTTTCCCGGCTTCCTCTATCGATATCTATAATATTTAAGAATTGCTCCCATCCAACTTTCTCCCATTACCAATACCTACTTGCTAGGCCTAGAATTGTTATACTTGGAATCGGGTAATGGTTCTTTAAGCACTTCTATACTTGATTATTTGGTTCCTCCTTCCAATCTTAGTGACACGAACCCTCAGATCTTCCATTCAAACCCCACAATGAAATTGTTATCCGAGGTAACAACGAGATTTAAAGATTGGAAAACCCAATTTTTCTTTGTTCGCCACCCTCCCAATATTTCTGGCAGCTTTATACTCCGAGTATGTTTAAAAGCACTTTTCCTCTCCATTTTTTCACCTTTTGTATGTTCTTTTGTAGATTCTACGCCCAAACTGTCGAGCTTTGTAGATAAGGAGGTCATTGATCTCCTTAGCTATGCTTTTGGACGATAAGGTAACAGGTCCTCGCTACTTACTTCTTCTACCCTTCTGATGCACTCCCTATTACCGGATGGTGAATCTATTATTCGACAACCACCCTTGATCTTGTTTAGTAAATGGACCTTTTCATTGTCATTAGGGAGAAACACCTCTTTCTCTCCTAGCTCTCCTTTATTTCTTGATGCTCTCGGTACACCATTTAAGCGGTATTATTAACATGGAGTCTTAATCGAGATTTCATTCGGTTTTCTTTTGTTGTATGTTAGGAGTTGTACGTACCGAATCTAGTAAGACCGGCTCCGTTTCCTTAGTTCCAAAGGCTGGAGTTTCATCTCTGAAGGATGCACTATTTAGATCTTGGGAGAATGTAAAAAGGAAGCTTATGGAAAAGATTTCAGAAGATCCTTCTCCAAAAAAGTCAAAGAATTGAGTAGGCCCGTCTCTTTGCTCAGATTCGGTTTCTGATGCCCTAGAATAACTTCCCCGAAGAAGTCCCTTTGTTTGAATACTCATCTTTTTGGGTCTTCTGAGGTTTCTAGTGAAATGCACCACGCTATGTGATTTTCTTGTTCTTCTTCCGAGGGCATTGTCCCTCCCGCTTCTATCAATCCTCCTGCTGGTGATAACTTTAATGAACTGATCAAGCATATTATTTCCTCTTCTACCTTTTCTAATGTTGATCTTCCACCTGAATTCTCCTATGGTGGTCTAGCTCTAATCGAACAACTTCTACTGGTATGAATCTTTACCTATCGTGTTTACATGCCTTTATTTTTTACTATCTCATATAGGCCAATTGTGATTTTTATAGGTCATTAAGCAGTGGTTTTTGACACAAGATAACTCCTCTAAGTCTTTTTTGGAGTTGTGGCGGTTTAAAGAAGAAAACACGCCATTAAGAAGGAAAAATGATGCTCTTACTCTTGTTAAATAAGCTTTGGCGGTGGAGCGGAGTGAATTGGAATTAATTTTAGTGAAAAGAAAGAACTCAAATATTGTGGAAAACGAATCCCGCTTAGCTATGGCTGAGGAAGTCAGGGCTTTGAAGGAATCTTTGGAAAAGACCGAAGAAAATGTTTCATCACTTGACTTTCGTAGTTTGTCTTTGCAAAGGCAACATTCTTTTCTAGAAAAAGATAATGACTTTCTCAAGGCTAAGCTTGGTAGGAAGGATACCTTATTGGCCGACTATGCCAGAGTGGTGAATGATACTAAAAGCGGATTTGCTATTTCTCCAAACCACCTTGGATGAAATTATGCTCAATTCTTTCGAAGATGCTTTCCTTCTTCTTTATGCAGGCAATATGGATAGATTTTTTGAATTAAACTTTTACTCTCTCGATCCGCCTTTAGTAGAATAATTTATGCCCAAGATTTCTTGTGCGAGGAGAAAAGAAGAAGTTCCCGCAAGAGAGGAGACTAACGTAGCCGAACTTTTGTTTATTGAAGATATCTCCTTTGAGGAACCGCATGCTGATAACGGGAGAGCTCTTATTGAGGTACCAAAGACTGTTGGTTCTAAAGGTGACAATCCCCCATTTTTCGATTTTGCTGGGGATGGAGGAAAGTATACTTGCAACGCTCCTGGCGTTGGTTGTTCCTTTCCGACCCCCGACGGTCAAGATGAGGCATGCTGCGAGCGTGTTGAAACCACCAAAGGTTATCCTGTTTCGGTTGAGTCCCCCACACCTTCTGGAGTGCGGAAAATGGGGAAAGATTCGGTCTTAAAGGTTATCTCTTTGATTGGTACCTCTCGAGCTCCTGCTTCTGCTTCCAAGGTACGATAGATTTTATGATGCATTCTTCTTTTACTTTTCCTCAATAATTGATTTTTCCCCTTTATCGCTTAGGCGAAGAGGAGGAGGAATTCCCAATTAAAAAGGCTCTGTCAAAAGTGATTTGTCTTACCAAGGAGCTGAATGAACAAATAACTGAATATAACATCTTGTCCAACCAAAGCCATCTCCTTGACAGGGGTGCTACCAAACTACTTCTTTTTAAAGAAAAGGAAGCTTCCCCTAGGTTAAGAACTGCTCGATTACAATACGAGAGACTTATAAAATAAAATGCAGAGATCATGACTTTGTTCTGGATGCTAATCGAAGACAGGGACATATCAGTAGACTTTTTGTATCAAATTTACAGTAGATATGAAACCGTTGATTTTAAATTTTTAGGTGATTATAGCGGGGGCTTGCTTAGACGTCTGCACAGAAGATGCCTAGATGAGCGTGGTGCGAGCCTTCACCCGGGTGAACGCTGGAACCTTCCCCGAGCTGCCTTTATCCCTAGAGAATTACCTTTTTATAAACTTAAGTTTAATAAATATCGATTTGTATCCGAGACCTTTAAAAGATCTGCCTTGTACGAGCAAGAGGGTCATCTGTAATAAATATACTAGTTTAGCTAATGATGTAACAAATTGTTCTTTCTTCTCACTTTTGTGATATTTCCTTCACAGTTTGTCTTCTGTTCAAGTTTGCTTTCTAGAGGTTTCTTAGTGGACAATGTTTAATTGAAAAAAGAAAACTGGGAGAATATTCTTCTTATTAAGTCTTCTTCATTGTCACGGTATTGCTTCTTGAGCGACCTTGAGAAGGTTTATATTCAGTATCCTTGGATCTTCCATGACTTTCTAGGTGGTGGAAAGGATCAACTTTTATCAGAAACTCACATATATAGACTGAAGCTGACTCGAGATTATGACAATCGTCCTCCCGGAGAGTGGGATTATCAAGAGTGTCCTCCGGGTTATACACCTGATGGATTTGGGAGTTCATTTGAGTCCTTACTTGACCTTTCAGGCGACACCTTAGATAAAGTGAGGGAAGCCATTTTTCATTCTGAAATCCCACTAAGTACATGAAATATTGTATTTGAGAACTAAACCATGCTCACATAAGTTTCAATATTAGAATAGGATGCCTTTCTTTCTAGAGATGCGCTTATTTTGAAATCCTTTTGTAAACAATTATGCGGAATATGCGGATTTGGTGCACTATATTTCATACGTAATGCTCTATAGTGATAGTGCCTATGAATGGAGTTATGACTTGTACAGGTGTTACTAAGCATGTGATCTTGGCCTATGATGGCAACGTTCTCTTCTCATAATTTCATCGTAGCATCATGCATATGCTTTATTAAAGTTTGGGTTAAATAGATGTTCATGGAGTATCAGTAGCTCTTATTGAAATTTATGACATCATAATACTGATAGTATGAAATAATTGAATGAGTTTATGTATACTCCATGTGCTAGGAAAAGTTTCCCAGCATGATAAATGTTTCCAGGGGATCTCCTTCCCCCTAAGAAAAGAACGTCTTTTCCTGGGGTTTTATCGAAGGGAATTTTAGACATCCGCATGATCTTCCGCCCGAGTATGTATTCCAGTGTCGTATTGTAACAACCCGAATTTTTAATAACATTTTATAACATAAATCAAGGAAGAATTAAATGTTAAAAACTGAATCAAGGGAAACGGGTTATGCCATTACGTTCGTCTCGGAAAAATACGCGAAATAGAGTCCGAGTTTTCGAAAATCGGAGTCCGTATGACCAAGTTATGGCTTGTCAAAGTTTTCAGAAAATTTCAAGTTAAAAAACAGTTCAAATTTGAATTCAGAATTTCAAATTCAGCCCAAGCAGGACAGGCGGGAAAATTCCGGCCAGCCCCAAGTCGACTAGGGAGTCGACTTGGGAGTCGACACACCCCAGGTGGTGTCGACTTCCCAGTCGACACCCCTGTCGACTTGGGTGGTCGGCCAGTTTGTGCTGGTGCACCTGTTTTGGCTCCTGGGTCTTGTTTTGTTGGCTAGTGACGTGATTTGATGGCTCAGATCTGAATTAGGGTTAATCCTATGTCCTAAACTAACCTAAACTTCTATAAAAAGACCCTAAGACCTAGCCTAAACCCACACAAATCAATCCTACAACTAGGTTATGCCAAAATGCTCCCTAATCATGGCCTCCACCTTCATATCATGGCCTCCATCTTCTTCATGGAAGCTTGAGTGTTCTAATCTAGTAAAAGAGCCATCTTTCTTCATCAAAGCAACGATCTTTCTTCATACAAATCAAAGGTGCTTCTTGTTTCTCAAGACAACTTGGAGCTTATATTCATTTGTGGATTTCTAGTGTGGCTTCGTCTCAATCTCGTTTATTTTGTTCTAGTCTTCATAGCCAAGCTTTGTAAGCCCTATTCTACTCTTAGATTTAAACTATGAACTTAATATGACATGTAGCAAGTTGAAATGGGATTTTTGTGTAACACTTTCCTTGCATCTATCATTGTATGCATATATCTATACATGACTCTTTTGATCTTTGGTTATGTGACTATCACCTTGACTGTTTGGGTATAAAGCTATGAGCTTTATTTGGTGGTTATGCATAATGCAACATAGAACTTGGTAGTTATGCATAAATGCAACATAGAACCATCTTAAAACCTTGATGTTAACTTGCATATGATGTTATGAACTATATGCTAATCACAAGTTATCACCCTATGTTAACTATGACCATGTTATCACCTATGTGCTAAGTTGATGTCATGCATGTTTTGAGGTCAATAACCTTATATGCTAGTATGTTGAACCCCTTTTGCCTCAAATATCACCATGTTTAACTTGTGATAGACTTTGCCATCTTATGCCCACCTTGTCATATTCTTATGTTCCCCCTTTTCATCTATTGGTGTTGATGTGAACTTACGTGCGATGGGGTTACGTTATGGGTAAAATTAAATGACATGAAACATGACTTGAAAATATGACATGTGATTATGCTTGAAAACATGAACGTGGACATGACATGTAGAAAACATGAAAGTGGCCAACTCGAGGTTGGGTTGAGTTTGTAGCATAAATCTACCCGGAACCGACCGGCTTAACTAGTGGCTACAAACAATAGGACCCAATGTGAGTAGTTGGTCATAGCGCACTTAAAACCCAAGGTTAGACTAGGTTGTGGTGTAAAGCTACCCGGACCCGCCCGGCTTAACTAGTAACCACAACAAAGTCTAATGTGAGAGGTTGGGATGCACTAAGTTAATTAATGCCACATGGTAGGGTAAAGTCATGGACCACTTGAATACTTAACCAATTAAACACGATGGATTAGTAGGGTTAAGTCATGGACCACTTGAATACGTAACCAATTAAACACGATGGATTGGTAGGGTTAAGTCATGGACTACTTGAATACTTAACCAATTAAACACGATGTATTGATAGGGTTAAGTCATGAACTGCTTGGATACACTTGACCAACTCAATACATGGTTAGGATAGGGTTAACCACACTTAACCTGCTTGAAATCCTAGTTACGTGGTCCTTTTCAGCAGTAACCCACTTGGGAGTATCTGGATACCCTGGACTAGGCTAGGGTGGGGCACGATTACTGGACTGATTGTAAGTGACCAAAAGAGACGGCTGAATGGTGCACCGGTTGTTCAGGCGAACCATGGTCGTGCACATTAAGTCCGGAGTTGAAGATGGGCACCCGTAGGTTTAGACTGTGCATGCTTGATTTGTGTCTGTGGTTTACACCTTAGGGCTGGATACACCCTAGGGTGGACCTTGCACAGTTAACTACATTCCATGATTAAGCCGTATGACACCAATACACGAAGAGTTAGGCTTATAGGGAGCCGATCGACTAGACCGAGTAGTTGGACCTTGATTTAGGTCATCTCATGAGTTTGGACCAACATTGGGCTAAGGGATCATTTCTTTTTATACTTGACATGGATTAGAATACTAGTACACTTGGTGCAACTTAACCTTGTATATGCGATGCCACTCTTGTTAACTTTTCACCATGCCAGTTATCATCCTATGTTTCATCTCTGTTTTACATGTCCATTTAACTTTATTAGTTTTTATACTAATAGTAGGTAGGACTTACCAGTCTTTTTGACTGACCTATTTTCCTTTCGCCTCTTTTCTTCCGTTCCCCCCCCCCCCCCCCCCGGTTCTCCGGGTGGGAACGCTAGCACCTAGCTTGGATCTTTAGCTTGCTTTCTGGATAGCTCATGTACGGTTTGAACTTGAGCTCGCTATGGCTTTACCACGTCTACTTTGGGGATAGTTTACTGTATGTTGTTTTCAGTTTTCAGTTTATGTTTTCTAGACTTGTAGTAGTTGGAAAATAATGACTAAGTACTATGATGTAACTTGACTATGGTTTTGAAATAGTAGTTTTATCCGCTGCTTTATTTACTCTGTTTTACTTATATGTTCTGTCTTGTGATATCTTCATGCATGTTTACCTAGACCAACACCCCTCCAAAGCTAGTGTACTTGCTTAGAGTGACCCTGGCGGAGGTGGGGTGTTACATTTGGTATCAAAGCATAAGGTTTACAAGATTTGAGCAAAAGGTTTTTAAAACTTACCTTTTGAAAAACTATTTTCAAAACCGATTATAAAGAAGTATTTTTCCAAGAAAAGTCTAGTTTATTTTAAAAGGCTATTCCCCAAAAGCCATTAGCACTATCCTTTGTTTCCTCGTTCTAAATCTATCTTTTTCCTTTTTCAGCATGGCCGATCTTAACCTTCCTGAGGGAGTACCCATACCCGGATGGTTCCGGAGGTACCTGGAAGCTAGGGCCAACGACGCGGGCCCAGCAACCACTCCCACCGTACTTGAGGTTCCTCCTCCTCCTCCTCCTCAGCGTCCACAAGCGGATTTTGCAAAGATTTGCAAAGACTTTATGGCGATGGGTGGCAAGAATTTTGTTGGGACAGAGACTTATGTGGAGGCAAGAAACTGGTTAAAAGAAACTGAAGACCTCTTTGCCATCTTTGATGTGGAAGACCGTAGAAAAGTTCTGTTGCCAATATGGCTATTGAAAGAGGAAGCTGCTTATTGGTGGGAGCTCACCAACGCTACTAGGCCTATAGAGACTTGGGCCGACTTTAGGATGAGGTTTGGGCTTAAGTTTCTATCATCTACTGAGGAGAATCTGCAAATGGAGAGGTTTATATCTTTGAAGCAAGGGGACATGACAGTGAGGGAGTATGTGAATAAGTTCAACCAGCTTGCTCGATTCGGTTTGGACATGGTTAACACAACTTAGAAGAAGGCTCTACGCTTTGCTCGAGGATTGAATGAGCCATTACAAGGTTTAGCCATGTCTCATATACCCATGGGGGCCACTTTTGAGAGCCTAGTAGATATGGCATTGCTTCAGGGAGATGATAAGAATAGCAAGAAAGAAGTCAAGCCTAATGAGACTCAAACCAAGAAGGCGGACTCCAAGTGGGGAGGCAACCAGAGCAATCATAGCAACAAGAACAATAAGAACAACAAGGGTAATAAGGCCAACAACAACAAGGCAAAGGAGACAAGGAAGTGCAACTACTGTGGGATCGTTGGACACATAGCCAAAGATTGTAGGAAGAAGAAGAAGAAGTTGGGAGAATGCTTTCATTGCGGAGAGATTGGACACTTCATCAAGGATTGCCCAAAGAAGCAAGGGTAGGGGCAAGGACAGACTCAGTGAGCAGGACCTTCTGGAGGGAAGATGCATGCTCTCAACACTGCTCCAGTTCCGGACCGAGGTAGTATTTCTGTGGAAAGCCTTGTTTATATTTCTGGTTTTCCTGTTCGAACTTTATTTGATTCTGGCGCATCGCATACCTTTATTTCCTCTGACATTGTTGAAAGTTTGCACCTAAGTACTAGTCTAGTTGAGGATCCCGTCAGTGTTTCAAATCCAATTGGGGGTTCCGCCCATCTATTTATGATTTGTATGGATTTGAAGATTTATATCTTGACCGTAGAATTCACATGTAATGCTTGTGTTCTCAGGTTCATGGGATACGGGTTGATTTTGGGCATGGATTGGTTATCCAGTTATGGAGCCATTCTCGATTGTGAGCATAGGGTAGTGAGGCTTATGACTCGCCTTGGCAATACCCTAGAGATTTCTTGTAACCCTTTGGATCCCGTCATGTTATGTTATCTTGAATCCCTCGACTCGTCTATTGACAATCTTCAATCTGTGAGGATGGTCCGAGAATATCCTGATGTTTTTGATGAGGTGAAGGGGTTACCCCCTAAGCGAGAGATAGATTTCCGCATTTATCTTGTTGATAATGCCAAGCCAGTTTCATTGCCTGTTAGGCACATGGCCCCGCGAGAAAGAAGAGAGCTTAGCAAGCAAATCAAGGAGTTGCTTGGGAAAAATTTCATTAGGCAAAGCATTTCAGAATGGGGTGCTCCGGTGGTATTCGCTACTAAGGCGGATGGTTCGCTTTTCCTATGTGTTGATTATCGTGAGTTGAACAAGCTGACAAAGAAGAAGAGACACCCGTTACCGAGGATTGATGATCTCTTTGACCAGCTTGTTGGTGCTTCTGTTTTCTCTTAGCTTGATCTAGCCACCGAATTCCATCAGCTTAGAGTGGCTGAGGATAGTATTGATAAGACTGCGTTTAGGACTCCAGATGGACTCTTTGAATTGCTAGTCATGCCGTTCGGTTTGACTAATGCACCCGCCTACCTTGTTGATTTGATGAGCAGGGTGTTCAGGGAGCTCCTTAACAAGTTTGTGGTAGTTTTCGTGGATGATATTCTGATCTTCTCAAAGGAAGAGGAAGAACATGCTAAACATCTCAAGGAAGTGATGGATACGCATAGAGCTCATCAGTTGAAAGCCAAGATTCTCCAAATGCCAATTTTTTGGAGAAGGGAAGTTCGGTTTCTTGAACATATAGTTTCTAAGCAAGGCATAGCTGTGGATCCCGCGAAAGTGGTTGCGGTTCAAGACTGGAAAACTCCTAAGAATGCAACTGAAGTAAGAAGCTTTCTCAGTCTAGCAAGCTACTATAGGAAGTTCATTAAGGACTTCGCTAAGATATCAGCTCCTCTTACCAAGTTAATGAAGAAGAATTCAGTATTTGCATGGAGTTCTTTCTAACATAGTTAGCGATCGTGACCCAATTTTCACTAGCCAGTTCTGGAACAGTTTGCAAGAATCGATGGGTACGCAATTGAATCTAAGTACAGCCTATCACCCACAGACGGATGGTCAGACGGAAAGGGTGAATAGGGTACTAGAAGATCTGTTGAGGCTGTGTATTCTTGACTTTGGTGGTACTTGGGAAGATCATCTTCCTCTAGTGGAGTTTGCTTATAATTATAACAGCTATCAAGCTAGCATAGGGAAGGAACCATTCGAAGCTTTGTATGGGAGACTGTGTAAGTCACCAACTTGTTGGTGGGAGACCACGGATAAGCTTATACTTGGGCCCGACATGATAAGGGGCACATCCGAGAAGGTAGAGTTGATTCGAAGGCGGATGAAAACGGACCAAGATAGACAGAAATTCTATGCAGACAAGCGAAGGACAGACTTAGAATTTGAAGTTGGAGATATGGTCTTTGTGAAGGTTTCTCCTTTGCGAAATGTGGTTCGTTTTGGAGCAGTTGGGAAGCTGGCACCAAGGCTCGTAGGACCCTTCCCTATCATAGAGAGGATTGGGAAGATGGCTTATAAGGTGGAATTATCCGAGAAGCTGGCCGGAATGCACAATGTTTTTCATGTCTCGCATCTCCGAAAGTGCCTACATGAGTCAGCTGAGGTAGTTGAGCCTAGCATTCTTGAAGACATGGAGGTAGAAAAAAAGGCAACTTTGAGGCGAGCTCCGATTCGTATCTTGGGAATGGAGATCAAGAAGCTGAGGAATCGAGAAGTCAAGTTAGTAAAGGTTCAGTCGAGTGAAGCCGATGAAGATGCAACTTGGGAAACCGAGGAGAAGATACATGGGCTTTATCCATTCCTTTTTGAGGGTACATTCTCAATCTCTTTTCCTAGTTATCATACTTTTCTTTTGCTATCCACGTTTATCTTGTTATCTCGTTAACCTTGTCATTAGAACGTTAGGTAGAAACCCTTTGGATGAAACATGTATTCGAAACATGTTATGCTTGATGTTTGCAAGTGGTTGCAAGTGTTTGCAAGTCGATACTCGTGGATGCATGATACACATTAGGCACTAAGATCGGCTCACACACTTTCATATTGCATATGCATGAGTGCTTATACTTATTCATGGCTGAAACTTGTTATGCTATCACGTGGATGTTGCATATGGATGAATGTTATGTGCACTCATGTAGAGATTATGAATTATGTTAGGAATTTGCATACATATGGATTCATTTCACTGGCATACTTTGCATTAAGGAGGTTTACTGAATCAGTAACCGCCTGATTTTCGCATTAGATAAGTACATATACACACACCTTTCGCATATGATCATACAACATTTAAAATCTTTTAAGGACAATGACTGCTCGTGGATGATGTTTTGAGTAGATGGATGATGGATGGTAGGATACGTTCTTCTTAACTTGAAGGTTTCGGGGACGAAATCCTTTAAGGTGGGGAGAATGTAACAACCCGAATTTTTAATAACATGTTATAACGTGAATCAAGGCAGAATTAAATGTTAAATCTGAATCAAGGGAAACGGGCTTTGCCATTACGTTCGTCTTGGAAAAATACGTGAAATATATTCCGAGTTTTCGAAAATCGGAGTCCGTATGACCAAGTTATAGCCCGTCAAAGTTTTCAGAAAATTTCAAGTTCAAAAACAGTTCAAATTTGAATTCAGAATTTCAAATTCAGCCCAAGCAGGACAGGCAGGAAAATTCCCGCCAGCCTCAAGTCGACTTGGGAGTCGACACACCCCAGGTGGTGTCGACAGCCCAGTCGACAGCCCTGTCGACTTGGGTGGTCGGCCAGTTTGGCTTGGTGCACCTGTTTTGGATCCTGGGTCTTTTTTTGTTGCCTAGTGACATGATTTGATGGCTCAGATCTGAATTAGGGTTAATCCAATGGCCTAGACTAACCTAAACTTCTATAAAAAGACCCTAAGACCTAGCCTAAACCCACACAAATCAATCCTACAACTAGGATATGCCAAAACGCTCCCTAATCATGGCCTCCACCTTCATATCATGGCCTCCATCTTCTTCATGAAAGCTTGAGTGTTCTAAGCTAGTAAAAGAGCCATCTTTCTTCATCAAAGCAAGGATCTTTCTTCATACAAATCAAAGGAGCTTCTTTTTTCTCAAGACAACTTGGAGCTTATATTCATTTGGGGATTTCTAGTGTGGCTTCGTCTCAATCTCGTTTATTTTGTTCTAGTCTTCATAGCCAAGCTTTGTAAGCTCTATTCTACTCTTAGATTTAAAGTAGGAACTTAATATGACATGTAGCAAGTTGAAATGGGATTTTCGTGTAACACTTGCCTTGCATCTATCATTGTATGCAAAGATCTATACATGACTCTTTCGATCTATGGTTATGGGACTATCACCTTGACTTTTTGGGTAGAAAGCTATGAGCTTTATTTGGTGGTTATGCATAATGCAACATAGAACTTGGTAGTTATGCATAAATGCAACATAGAACCATCTTAAAACCTTGATGTTAACTTGCATATGATGTTATGGACTATATGCTAATCACAAGTTATCACCCTATGTTAACTATGACCATGTTATCACCTATTTGCTAAGTTGATGTCATGCATGTTTTGAGGCCAATAACCTTATATGCTAGTATGTTGAACCCCATTTGCCTCAAATATCACCATGTTTAACTTGTGATAGACTTTGCCATCTTGTGCCCACCTTGTCATATTCTTATGTTCCCCCATTTCATCAATTGGTGTTGATGCGAACTTACGTGCAATGGGGTTACGTTATGGGTAAAATTAAATGACATGAAACATGACTTGAAAATATGACATGTGATTATGCTTGAAAACATGAACGTGGACATGACATGTAGAAAACATGAAAGTGGCCAACTCGAGGTTGGGTTGAGTTTGTAGAATAAATCTACCCAGAACCGACCGGCTTAACTAGTGGCTACAAACAATAGGACCCAATGTGAGTAAGTTGGTCATATCGCCCTTAAAACCCAAGGTTAGACTAGGTTGTGGTGTAAAACTGCCCGGACCCGCCCGGCTTAACTAGTAGCCACAACAAAGTCTAATGTAAGAGGTTGGGGTGCATTAAGTTAATTAATGCCACATGGTAGGGTTAAGTCATGGACCACTTGAATACTTAACCAATTAAACACGATGGATTGGTAGGGTTAAGTCATGGACCACTTGAATACTTAACCAATTAAACACGATGGATTGGTAGGGTTAAGTCATGGACTACTTAACCAATTAAACACGATGTATAGATAGGGTTAAGTCATGAACTGCTTGGATACACTTGACCAACTCAATACATGGTTAGGATAGGGTTAACCACACTTAACCCGCTTGAAATCCTAGTTACGTGCTCCTTTTCAGCAGTAACCCACTTGGGAGTATCTGGATACCATGGACTAGGCTAGGGTGGGGCACGATTACTAGACTGATTGTAAGAGACCAAAAGAGACGGCTGAATGGTGCACCGGTTATTCAGGCGGACCATGGTCATGCACATTAAGTCCGGAGTTGAACATGGGCACCCGTAGGTTTAGACTGTGCGTGCTTGATTTGTGTCTGTGGTTTACACCATAGGGCTGGATACACCCTAGGGTGGACCTTGCACAGTTAACTACATTCCATGATTAAGCCGTATGACACCGATACACGACGAGTTTGGCTTATAGGGAGCCGATCGACTAGACCGAGTAGTTGGACCTTGATTTAGGTCATCTCATGAGTTTGGGCCAACATTGGGCTAAGGGATCATTTCTTGTTTATACATGACATGGATTAGAATACTAGTACACTTGGTGCAACTTAACCTTGTATATGCGATGCCACTCTTGTTAACTTTTCACCATGCCAGTTATCATCCTATGTTTCATCTCTGTTTTACATGTCCAGTTAACTTTATTAGTTTTTATACTAATAGTAGGTAGGACTTACCCGTCTTTTTGACTGACCTGTTTTCTTTCGCCTCTTTTCTTCCATTCCCCCCCCCCCAGGTTCTCAGGGTGAGAACGCTAGCACCTAGCTTTGATCTTTAGCTTGCTTTCTGGATAGCTCATGTACGGTTTGGACTTGAGCTCGCTATGGCTTTACCACGTCTACTTTGGGGATAGTTTACTTTATGTTATTTCCAGTTTACGTTTTCTAGACTTGTAGTAGTTGGAAAATAATGACTAAGTACTATGGTGTAACTTGACTATGGTTTTGAAATAGTAGTTTTATCCACTGCTTTATTTACTCTGTTTTACTTATATGTTCTGTCATGTGATATCTTCATACATGTTTACCTTGACCAACACCCCTCCAAAGCCAGTGTACTTGCTTAGAGTGACCCTGGCGGAGGTGGGGTGTTACACGTATGACGATGTGCATTGTATATATATTTAGCATAGTAAGTAAAAAGTTAGACCAATGCATGGGTTAAGGAATCTTCCCTAAGCAATATAGCAGGTTCTTGCTTTAACTTTGGGACCTTTTAAGTAATTGGGCTTCATCCGTTAGATCGATTATATATCCCCTTCCCAAGGGTTAAAGCTTCGCGAAGATTGGGGTATCATAATTAGTTTTCCATAAATCATCTTCTAACAGTGATAGGGTTTTGATTCACTTCCCAAATTAGGGTGCAAGACTTGGAATCTGTTCCCGATAGTAACGAAAATCTGGTTCCCAACTAGATTCAGATTATTAGAAACATCAAATTTCTTCATCCTATCACGGCTAAGCTTTCGAACCGATCCAGAATTTTCTATTTAAGATAGGGCCAAAGATCCCTTTCCAGCCTTGATTGAGGCCTGAATTACCCTAGATTTAGGTATTTAAAGATTGAAGACCAGAATCCCACTTCTGGTGTTAATAGAAGTCCTAAACCAAACATTATTCAGGCATTTAAAGATTGAAGACTAGAATTCCACTTCTAGTATTAAAAGAAGCCCCGAACCAACCCTTATTCGGGTAATTAGAGAACAAAGGCCAGAATTCCACTTCCGGTATTAATAGAAGTCGTGAACCAACCCTTATTCGGGTATTTAGAGTTTGAAAACCAGAATTTCACTTCTGGTATTAATAGAACCCCAAAACCAACCCTTACTTGGGTATTTAGTTGAAGACCGGAATTCCACTTCTGGTATTAATGTTTCGTTACCCCTTTGGGTTTGATTTATGAAGCAGGGGTTGTACATGCTCCCTGAGCCACTCTTTGGGATTTTGGTTATCAAAGTAGAGGAAGTACGTGCCATGTTGGCCACTCTCTGGGCATGTGCATCCGGTGCACTTGGCATGCTTATCCACAAGATAGGCCCAAGGACTTACCCAACCTCCCTCCAAAAGTCGCCTTATCCTAACCGTTATAGGCGATGATATGGTTTTAGATGCTTAAACCGGGCTATCGTTGGCACGGAATTGAGGCTTACTCTTTTGATGCTTTACCTTGGCCATCGTAGTCGGTGATAGAGGCTTATACTCCACCCCAAAGAGGTGCCCAATCTTGACCATTGTAGGCAATGATAGGGGTTTGCGTTCTGTTCTGCCGGTAACAAGAAACATAAGCAGAGGTAGGATGTGCTCTTCTATGCGCAGAGGTAGGACATGCTTAGTTCATAGCCGAGGCAGGGAGTACTCTTATGCGAGCAGAGGCAGGGCATGCTAATTGTATGCTCCATCACGACTGTTTCCGGTATGGGTCGGAAGCTCATGCTTTTGACGCTTTAATCTGGCCCTTTCAGATTTGGGCGTGGAGAAAGGCTTACCACCACGGCCCCTCCGGGGATGCCTTGCTTTGACCAACTCGGCGGTGATAAGGATTTTATTCCTTTGTGGATTAACCAATCTTTTGTTACCTTGATTATTGAGAGGGCTTCTATACCCTGAGTCATGTTGGCAATCCTCTTCCTAAGGATTTTTACTGGGCTTAATTTGATCCTTTTACAAATTCTCATAGTTGGTACTGATTGAAGAACATAATGATCATCCCTTCGAGAATCCTACAACAGTTAGTCTCATGTCCATTAATCATGTGATAATAACAATAAGGGACTCTTAATTGTCTTTCGTATTTGAGCTTCTTTTTTGTAGATGACAAATAATTAAGTTCGTGTCGGGTTTGGAAATATATTTTTTCCATTGAAGTGGTAAAGTAGTATCCTTTTGGTAGCCTTGGTGTAAACTTCCTTTCTTTATGCGGAGAATTAGTTCCTTTGTAACCGAACCTTACTGCTCCATTCATACTCTTATCTTCTCTTTCAAAGATAGGCTTGGGTAGGAGATCTACCCTCTTAGACCATTTGGAAGCAAAGTTGTCAAAATCGTCTATTATTTCTTCCTCAAACATTATTCCTTTGATTTGTTTGTGGAGAGCCTTCCTTAAAGGAGAGAATATGTTATATTCCTTTGATGTAGAATCATTTAGAGGAAAGGTTAGCGTTTGTTTCAGGTCGAAAGGGATACTGCTCCAATAACTAAAAACATATTGCTCCACTTCCCTTTTTTCGTTAATTACTCGCAGAGCTTCTGTTCTTAACCCTTGTTCTTCCGTCACTCTTGGGTCAGTAGTACCTGACATATCCATTTGAGATTCTGAAGACTCTCGTTGAGACCTATTGCCCATGGTTTTTACTTCTTCAAAGCCTAGTCCAACTGTGGATGGAATAATATAGTTAGATATGAGGTAAGGTTAAACACAAGGTTGGAGGTTCAAGCCCTCCTTCTAACGCCAAAATGTTAACGATATTTTCCGTCAACACCGGAGATAAGTCTACGGAAGTGGACGTAAGAGAAAAATAGGTTTATTTAGCTTCCACGAGTTTGAGTTAGTTCACCATTTCTTAGATATCAAGGTTTTGAGCCCGAAGGATTAGTTACTCTTCGCTCTATGGGTTGTGCATCACGCTTAAGCGACTCAAGAACCAACAGTTATATTGGGATAATGGTTTCCTAAACACAACCCTTGGTAAGAGCTAAACGGTTTTTTGGAAGGGGTTCCGCACCGATTTTGCAGAAGGGTTTAGACTTGGGAAAAAACTTGTAAGCATGTAGAAAGCATACAACATATAACACTGCCAATAACTAAAAAATCACACGAGAGACTCCTAAGAAAATGTTCTAAGTATTGATCCACTCTTTATTGATCTTTGATTTATAATATACAGGTGATTACAACCAAAATCCCTAATTTGATTTAGGAATTAGGGTTTACTCTAAAGAAAAGAGCATAATAATAAGAATGAGAAAAATCGCTTCGAAAAAGAGACCCGCGGGGTCATAGTTATAGACAAATCGGGGCCCCTTTTTATTGGGCCATCAGTACCACTATCGGCCGCTTTTCCCTCTGGTTTTGGAAGTTTTGGTTCATGGCCGCCTTTTCTTTAGGTCTTGAAGGCTTTGCTAATTGATTTTTGAGGTGTCGGCTATAGCTCTCAAGGGAATGGTACCATTACTCGGAGGTTTTGGCTAATATTATGTTTGCCTTCTCTATATTGCTGATGAGCCTGACGGTGCGAATAGCCTTCGTAAGGTATCTGCTTCCAGGTGTAGGCTTTAGTCATGGGTCCTCGATCTTGCCGCTGGCACTTTGTGGAGCTTGCGTTTGTGATTCAGGTGAAAGGTTGTTGGGTCCTCCACACCTACCGGTATCAAAACTAAGTAGATTAGTGTGGATAGCTTGTCTTTCTTTGGAGGTTCCAGTTTGCCTGCCGGTAGACATCCGGACTGCTCCCTTGCCTTCCCGGGAGGTTGTTTCTGGCGCTTTGCAAATTACTTGTTAGAGTAACATCTCAAGAACCAACTAACGGAGGTCTTCGAAAATTGGTTTTGGATAATCCTTATATGCTTTAAACTTTGTTTCTTTGGATCTTTTGTCTCCTTATGTATCAGTATTAAGCGAGTTAACACTGATATCCCCTTCGCTTTTATGGGTCCCGGTTGGTAGGTTTATTAGTTTCTCTCTTTGTTTGCTTCTGCTCTTGGGTGACCTTTTACCAATCGTGTCGGCACTACCCTATAGATATTCCCTTTTGTATAATTTTTGAGCTTTTCACTTCAACGATGGTGTCGGTTGCATATCTCCCAGAATATTTTCTCAAGTTGCCAGCTTTTTCTTGTGTTGGGCTTTGTTGACGGAAGACTCCTTTCTGTTTGTGGTGATCTGTTACCCCTTCACTGCCAACCAATATCGAATGGTTTATTTTGGGAGTAACAGCAGGTCTAATGAAGCTATACCCACAGAGGCATGGTCTGTACGGTTACATCCTGTGATTATTCCTTGGCTGTATCTTGGATTATGGACAACCTAAATACTGATAAGAGGATGATCTTAGGATGATTTGGTAGCCGCCTCTAGAAGGAAGGCTTCGTGGTTAAGACCCAACAAGGATAGTAGGTCGTTGGATACCTATCATCGTCAGTCGGAGCGCGTGCAAGAAAGATTGGAGCTAAGCCAATATGCCAATGATCTTTTACTATCGGGTCATTGGATGAGGGACCACATGTTTGTCTAGATTGGATGGTGGGGCGGTCATTTAGCTCTTTTGAGTCGTCTTTCATTAGACTGGAGGTAGGCTAGAGTGGGGCCTTGGAGAACCACCGAAGAGACAAACCTAAACTTGGATATCTATGCTGTAGGGCTAACAAGGCTATCCTTTACAGGTTTGTATAAAAACCCCGACAGAGTTTCATTTGGAAAACTCAGGGATTGAGGTTCCCTTATAGTGCAGCGATATAATCTTATTCACTTTCACAGCATAGCCTATTACACTTTCATGGCGCAACGTTAGAGAATTAGTATGCCTTCGTAGCATAGTCTATTACGCTTTCATAACGTAGAGATGGAGGTCTGGTACGTTTTTCGTAGTACAACGATGGAGACCACTCGCTGAGGATATTATTGGAAGTTCCTCGATATTGGGTATATAGCTACACACACATATAAATGTATTTATATATATGTATATATATATATTATTTGTTAGGTTAATCTACTAGGAGTAGAAGTGTACGATTTATGCGGAAATCATAAGTGTATTTTGAAATAAACCCGAATAACTTAATAAATATGAACCAAGAGATAGAACGGTATATGTAGTGTTATTCGTAGAAAGAATAATTTATCCATTTACCAGAACTTTTGTTCTAACCCTTCTTATAACAAACTCGTAGGTTAGACATGTGGTTGAGATTCTATAGCTTAGAGACACTTGTTAGATAGTGTCATTATATTGGTGAATATTTATTTACTATTATATTTTATTATATTCCACTGTGAAATTTCTATTATGAGCTCTGAGATATTTATCTTTGAATTTTCAATAGGATAGCAGATTAACCATCCAAAGCTTCGATAGATTTGGAATTTTGAAAAAAACCGATCAGACGAAATTTTGGTTGTTACACAAGATGGACCGAGAAGACTAAGTCCAAGAAGTTTAGATCGGATGACCCAAACTTAGGCCTCAGATCCATACCGATTTGGGAAAATTTTGATCCATACTGATTCGAATTCACCTAAGTTCTAGGGATCTACATGATCTGCTTCATGTATCTTCCTTTCCTTTCTCTTTGCACCGTCCCTCTTGAACTGGAGAAATACGGTTGTGCATATTCAAGTATGGAGTAGGCTTTCCAAACCGAATCCATAGAGTTAAAATTGATTTTTGGTTTGTATAGATTTGAAGCCTTCAAACATATGGATCTAGAGTATGTTGAGTTCTTGCTAATCTAGATCTACCGACCTAAGGCAGTTGATGATGCAATTAAGATCTCAGTCTATCTCCATCCCATCCAAATTTTTTTTGTGCTTATCCAATTTCAGTGTTTCATTCAAATGAATCCGCTTGTTTGAAACCTCACGACATCATCCTTACTCGAGTCTGAGTCATCTGATCATCTCTTTGGACTATCTGTCATGATGATTATGCAATCTATACATCCAAATATAAAGTGTAATGGCCTCGGAAAAGACGGGGTAATAACATCCAATATAGATTTTTTTTGATAAGCGAGTGCATGCATGACCATCACACGCGCATGTTAACCGACCGACTCGCCTCTACCGAAAGAGGATGGTGTAGCACTTGTATTTTTAGCATATAAATTTCTAATATCTTTTTTCTAATACATATAAATTATAGAATTACTTATAACACTCATAGAAGAATTGTTCTTTTCTACATCTCCCATTATGATAGTAACCTTTTTACTATTTCATCTACTTAACTCATAAATAAATGAAAATGAAAGAACTACACCATATCTGACACTTTCTACATCTACTTTTATACCATTATTTCTTCCAATTTTAAAAAACGAGCAATACTAATTCAAGGTTGCAAATCAGATCATTAGACCTTTGTTCAAAGGTTTGCTAAATAATTTTACATTTGATTTATCCTTGAGGCAACACTCTTTCTGGTCTACTGTTTAAAAAATCTACAAAGAGAAATCAAAAGTCTTAAAGAAAATAGCAAAAGATGTGATTTAGCCATCGTTCTAGACTTTTTTCCAGCAAATTTAAGACGTATAATAATGCTTGCAACCACTATTTTGAATCATAGAAATATCGTCCGAGATATTGTTTTGGTGTTCTCCAAAAATGAAATATCAAATCTTACCGCAAAACTCATTTTCAATATATTATCCGAGATACGGTAATATTATAAGATATATCGATCAAGATGAAATATTAAAATAACAGTCGAGATTTTGGTTTCTTTCGGCTTAAACCTATGTCTGACCCAAAACAATAAGAAAAACTCAAATCTAGCCGTTATTATTCCCTATTATTTTGATAGTGAATCCCTTTTTTAATTCCTAAAATTAACCTTGAAAATTCTCTAAATTGTTTGACCTTATGTAAGAGATTTGAGTTACATCTTGAGTCACTTGAAGAATATAGCATTTTAAGATATATTGTAGATCTCTTTACTAGTCAGCTTATAATAAGCTAGAATTTTTATTTACCATGATGTTCCTTTTGTTTTTGTTTGTATGTCAATAGAAGAATTAAAAAGAATCATAATTAATATTAAATATTTAATGTACATTCTATATGTTATATGACCATATGGTATATTCATATTTGTTCTAAACTATTTAGGATTTTTATATTCCTCATTTTTTACATTCATATTACTTATTAAAGTATATATTTTATATTGTACTTCTGCTAAACTTTTAAATATTTTGGATCTTGTTTATGTTCTATGCAACAATAATTCAAATTCATGCATTATAAGTTGTAAACTATAACCTAATTGTACTATGTAATTTTTTTAGTTTAAGCATACTATGATTTATGGTTATGAATATTATTTCATAAACTAACAATATAAAAGTGATTTTTCAATTCTGTTTAAATTATTATTTAGCATTCATAAAAGTTACCAAGTAAAGATATTAACTACCGACATAGCATATATCCCGGGATGGTTACGATATGAGCTTTAAAAGCCAAGATGAAAATCCAAGACAAGCACCCGAATTGGATTCATCTCATCTAAAATATCCCACAATATGAAATATAATCTCTAAAATCACTGAGAGACAAGACGTGACTGATATCCTAGATTTAAAACATTTTATGCAGCCTCCGAGTTCACCACAACAACTATTGTCGATACCAAAAAATCACTCTAATTCAAAGGCCAACATTTTAGATTTGGAGTCAGATGATGGAAATTTATCTAACTATCAAAATGACAATTTCCATGTTCACAACTGAAAAATCGATGCTGCTAGAAAATCTAACTATCGAGCAAATGAAGTAATTTCATATCTGAATAGAGAACGATTACCTGTACAAAAACCACATCATCTAAGGCTTAAGCGACGATATCTATGACTAATAAATTCATCCAGATCAGCAAGAGAAATTTGGTAGGTAGTGCAAAAAATATATATGAAATTGATGAGGCTGAAGGTAACTAGTATAAGGTTGGTTGATATTTGAAGGACCAAATGACAAGTCAGTGGAGGCATAATAGAATGAAATCCAGAGAATTACAAAGGAAATCATCTTTAATGATATGACTCTTAACGAACAGTTTCAAATAGCTGTTATTATTGATAAATTTCGTTCATGGTCGAAGGGCTTTGAGAATGCGTTTTGGTACAAGACTACGGAATTTTCATGTATGATCACTCATTCTAGGATAACTTGACTGAGCCTCTCACGACTATGATTTATGAGTTCCGTCTTATTAGAGAATTAGAGGGTTGATAGATAGATATTGGTGTTTCCTACCATGTCAGCTATGATTTTCTCTAAGTTCAGTACATACATCACTGTTGAGGATCAGAAAATATTAATGGGATATTTTTATCACCGCTACAGTTGTAGGCATTGGAAATATGAAAAAAAAACCTTTGGAAAGATAATTGCTTTGAAACATGTGATACATATTGCAGAGATGAGAAAGATTCTTGTTTCGGACTTTGTTCTAAATAAAATAGGTTTTACTCAAGTTATTTGGGCAGATTTATACAGTTTGACTTATTAAGCGGGTATTTGTAGGAAATGGTTAGGCTTGTGAGTGTATGTCTAGATTTAAAATTGAATCTAATAAAGTAACTCGATCTTCTTATATGTTGTGTGATTTCAATATTTAGCATGATAGATTCAGATTATTTAATGTTATTAGATGTATTATTCATAACATGAGTACTAGGGCTGTAACTTTTGAACGATTGTCCAATGTCTGTTCGTGTCCTTGACCGAAATACCTCCGTAAGATTCTCAATTAGGACACCAGTTAGGACAACAAAATTTGTATGAAAATTTATCACGTTCGGTTTATGTTCATCCGAATTTCTTGTAATTTGGTATATAGTTGAGAACTAATCTAATAAAATGCATAAAACATGATTTAAGTAGTCAAGTCCGCTCGTGTCCGAAAAACATGTGTCCATGTCCGACTGATATTATTTAGAACGCGAATTGGGATAATGGAATTTGTTCGAGAAAAATTTCGCCCGGTCCCTTTTTTTGGATAGAAACTAAACACACCTCAGTCCGGTCCAGTTCGACTGATTTACACCCCTAATGAGTACGCTAGGTATAATTCCAAAAATTACACTCATTAACTTTGATTGACACGAATCTAGTAATTAAGCAAAAATTACTAAGAAACCTCATAAGTCAGTTGATAGAGTTTCTAAACCCTCATATTTTATCCATTTTTGGTATATGTGGACTTTTAGGGTTTTAACTAGCGATGGTAAAAGATATATTATCACATTTGTTAATGATAGCTTTGATTTCACCCAATTTTGTCTTATGAAAAAATAAACGTAATGCACTGTATATGTTTAAGTTATTTATCACTAAAATCGAAAACCAGTTCAATAATAAAATTAAAAGACTTAGTAGTGATAGAGGAACATAATATGAACTACCTTATTTCTTGATTTCAATAACTTATATGGTATGATTCATGAAAGAATTGAACCTTGTACGCCTAAAATGAATGTTAAAGATGAAAGAAAAATCAGTACCTTTAACACATTATTTGTAGCTATTTTATTGAATTCAAGGAAGCAAAACATTGATGAAGTGAAATTTATTGACTTCTTGTTATGTACTGAATAAAATTTCCATGTCTAAAAGGCACACTTCACATTTTGAGATTTTGAAAAACTACAAAACCAAATTGTCTTATTTTGGAACTTGTATATGCTTAGGATATGTTAGAATTCCTAGTCCAAAAAGAATTAAACTAGCAAGTAAACCAATGAATATGTTATAAGTCATGCATATAAATTTTATGATTTGAGAAAATATGTTATGATTTAATTTAATGATACTGATTTTTATGAAAATAAGTTTCCATTTAAATTAAGGAATAATGAAGGCATCTTTGCTGGAAGTGCACCTATAATTTGGAATAATGAATCTAACTAGGATATAGAATTTAATACGGAAGTAAAAGGGTTAGACTAAATAAAGGTCGTGGTCCTGATTTTTTTTGTTTATACTATAAAAGATGGTCCTGCTAATCACCAGGAAGTATTATCCTATATAGATTCTGATTTTTAGCAAGAAGCAATTAACAATGAAATGGATTCTCTTGAATCGAACAAAATTTGGCAATTAGTAGATTAACCTCCTAGTTGCAAATCAATTTTTTGTAGACTGATACCTAAAAAATTTAAAATTTAATGGCATAGCAGATACATATAAGGCCTGCCCAGTGGCCAAGGGTCTTAGACAAAGAGAAAATATTGATTTCTTTGATACATTTTCACCTAAGACTAGAAATAACATCTATGAGAGTGTGGACTTCTCTAGCTGTAATCTATGATTTCCTAATTCATCAAATGGATGTTAAAATTGTTTTTTAAATAGTAAATAAGAAGAAATTTATGTTAAAAATTCTAAAGGTTTTGTAATTCTTGGACAAGAACGTAAAGTTTGCAAATTAGACAAATCCATATATGGTCTTAAACAAGCATCTAAGCAATGGCTTGAAAATTTTGATACTTCTATCATTTCGAATGGATCTTGAAACGACCCGTTACTTCCCCGTAAAAGGAAGCGTCGGATAGTTCGAGAACAAACCACAACAGAACACATACAGAAGAACATTTCATTGTATATCACAACAATGCATCAGATTACAAGATTATACAGAGTATAAATGAATAAACATTACACAGAATTATCAGAGATTTAAATTACATTTAAATACATAGCAGCGGAAAAATAATACAATACACAACTAGAATGAGATATACGGATACAAAGCTTTCCGGATATCGTTCCAGCTGTAAACCAGGATCCTGTGAATATAAATCTGCAAAACCAAAACTACTAGCTGCCCGTGTCAAAATAGGGGCACCCAGAGTTTAGGTTAAAACAATAAACTCCAGGTCAGTCATGGGACTGGTGTGAGAACTAAAACAGTTATTATTCTTTATTTTAAATCATTAGGTAAATCAAGGGACCACGCCGTATAACACGGAACGGGTTTCCTCCCAAGAATACCAGTGCATAAAACAAACAGCGCAATGCTAAATAAAGAAAAATGAAGCTGTTATAAGACCCAGGTCCTATCACACAATGCAACGCAAGCCGGGGGATAGGGTTTTCCCTTATAACATCCAAGGAATGCTTGATACGTTTGAAACAAATCATTTGATACTATAATAAGTGCATAGTGTATAAAACAACTTCAAATCATAAGTATCAATCATAGGCGGCATGGGTACCATATATCATGTCGCCATACTAGTTTTACAATTAAAACCGCAAATGTCACGTATTTGGAAATTAGATTTCCGTCTATGAACCGAGGCAAAAGATAGTCCTCAACCGATTCGTGACTCTCTAGCCCGAGCCACAGGTCAGAGCTCGAGTGACCTTGGAGCGACAGGGCCGGTCCACCGATGTGGATTAAACTTAAACCCTGAACACTACGTTTCCCTGCCCTTTGGGGCGTAAATGAGCCAACCAAATGACTCCATCGGTTCGAGAACGACCAATCAATCCGAGGCGCCTCGCAACAGCAACAACTACATAAGTCAAACTCGTCAGGGCGTGTAAAACCACTGACGCCACTTCTAACTAGAAAGAAACGCATGCCCTCCCTGAGGTCCGTCTCCCGTTTTTGGTTCACAACCGGGGTGTGAGGCTCGCGAATTCACGTTACACAAAGCTGTGCCACACAGGCTGTGCTTTGATCATCACCACAAGACTTTGCTTTTCAACAGAAGCCTCGATCAATTGCCACTTAGGCATGCCACACAGGCAATTCACTCCATGCGTTTGATATCCATCAATATATAACCCCTGAGCTCGTACGTCTCAGAGAAGGGCGTTAAGCAAAAGAATAAATTCTCTACCGCCAAACAGATATATATTTAATAGAGATCAATCACACGGACTAAAATCCAATGTCAGACACACAGTCCATTTACAAGTCCGTTCTGGGTCTGAACGAAACCGGAGGCACCTAGTACCCCGCATATCCATCGATCTCCAGGTACGTCTGGACGATCACTAACTGTTTCCATCTTCTTGGGTGTACAGCCCAATCAAGATCATCAGTAATCACCCAAACGACGTGAAGACTTCCGGTCTTCGACCACCGTCTTCATCTTCGACACCACGTCGAAACAGTTATTCAGAATGGGATAAACCCGGTCTTTCTGAATAACTCGCGTATATATTTTAAAAGTGTTACACAAACACAATATACGCCTCATCCCGATTCAGAATATCCTTTTATTCCAATATTCTTATACTTTGGGAAAAGTTCCCATTAATTTTATCCAAGATAAATTCTTTAAATTTATTCTTTAATCTCCTTTGAATATCAATTCAAACTAGTCGGGATTAGCGAACCACACCGAAGTAATCATTTATTTTATTTCCCAATCCCAACCTATTCATCCCATGAAGTAAAACTGGTAATACTTCATATCTAACACCACGGTGTTATCGGTAAATTCAATTACCATTTCACGTTCAAATCTAATTAAAGATTTAACTATCGCATGGAGCAAAACTGGTGATACTCCATTTTCGATCATTTCAATCTAATTAAAGATCCATTAAAACTCCACTTATTTTTAATCTTTAACTGGGTTAAAGAATCAGTGTCATTTAAAACACGGTTCACGATAAACCCAAAATCACATTCCACTAATTATCGGGTTAAAGGACAAGTGTTATTTAAAACACTGTTCACGATAAACCCAAATCACATTTGATATTCAATACAAGGCTCTGAATAGAAAATATATCGGCTTATATTCAATATCAAATTCTACGACTAACAAATGCCGTATTGGAAATAACGATATAAATATATATCTTTCAAATTTCCATAACAACATCTGTATAATCACGAATTCCAACATCGAAATATTCCGAAGGCAATTTCGATTCAAATCCACTCCAATGCAATCATTGGAAATTTTGGTTATTTTCAAAACCCTTTTCAAATTCAATTTATTTATTTAAAAATAAATAGAATTATAATTCTAGTTCAAAACTAGTTCATTTCGATAAAAATCTATTTTTATCTTTTCAAATGTGGAATTTTCCAGCTCAACTCTTTCCAATCCATATATTATGATTTTACACAATTTATAGATATTTTTAATAATTTTACCAAGGCCCGTACAGTCGATTTCCAACAACGGCCATCGAACTGCACTTACAGCGACCTTTTTCGAATTTGATTTGGACATAACTCCAAATCCAACCGTTAGATTTCAAATTTCTAATATTCATTGGAAAGCTCTTTTCGATACGAACCCATCGGTTCCGGTTTTAGGAGAATCCGACGGTCGGATCTCCCGCAATGTCCGTTTGAAATAAATGGTCGAAATTCACGAACTGCCGCGGCGCGACGCGTTCTATTCAGGCCATTATATATATAATATATATATATTATATATATTTCGTCGATTTCCTTTTAAAACGAATTTTATAAATAGTTCTACATTCGTTTCAAAACAATTTCAACTTCCATTTCAACTCAAATCAAAATTGAATTCTTCTTTATAAATTCGTTTTAAAATTCATTTCTATTCAATTCAATTTGAATTCATTTGAATTCGCTTTCAATTCAATTTATTTCGAAATCGTTTTCAATTCACTTCATTTCGAAATCGTTTTCAATTCAATTCATTTCGAAATCATTTTCAATTCACTTCATTTCGAAATCGTTTTCAATTCACTTCATTTCGAAATCGTTTTCAATTCAATTCATTTCGAAATCGTTTTCAATTCAATTCATTTCGAAATCGTTTTCAATTCACTTCATTTCGAAATCGTTTTCAATTCACTTCATTTCGAAATCGTTTTCAATTCAATTCATTTCGAAATCGTTTTCAATTCAATTCATTTCGAAATCGTTTTCAATTCAATTCATTTTGAAATCGTTTTCAATTCACTTCATTTAGAAATCGTTTTCAATTCAATTCATTTCGAAATCGTTTTCAATTCAATTCATTTCGAAATCGTTTTCAATTCAATTCATTTCGAAATCGTTTTCAATTCAATTCATTTCGAAATCGTTTTCAATTCAATTCATTTCGAAATCGTTTTCAATTCACTTCATTTCGAAATCGTTTTTAATTCAATTCATTTCGAAATCGTTTTCAATTCAATTCATTTCGAAATCGTTTTCAATTCACTTCATTTCGAAATCGTTTTCAATTCACTTCATTTCGAAATATTCGATTTCAAAATTACTTCATTTCGAAATCGTTTTCAATTCACTTCATTTCGAAATATTTGATTTCAAAATTACTTTTTAATATTCATTTTAAAATGAATAAAATCGATATAAATATCGTTCACGTCAAAATGGCGTCAATCTAATCAACACGGCTTCATATATTGATATTCTCAAATATTCCATTTCGAATATTTCTATTTCAAATATTTCTATTTAAAACTGGAATGAGGCCCAATCAATTACCATATAAAGTTAATTATATGGATTTTCATACAACACATGTATAATAGCATTGAAAAATAATCAACCATCAACCAAAGTGCGCTACACTGTATAAGCATGAAATATAGATATTTAATGCTTATAACAGCCTGTCAATCAATCGATCGACATATTTAATCAATCAGGATGAGTGAACTTCAAATTTCATCCCAACACCTGTGTAGGGTTTCAAACAATCAAACACAGATTTTATTTGTGCAGTTGGGCGATGTGTAAAATTTATCGTCCCAATCAATGTCATTCAAATAGGTGTACATAAACAAACCGTCCGGTTTATAAATGAATATTTTATTTTATTTTATTCACTTCACGTTAAAATTATATTTTTAACGATAAAACATTTTATTTCAACCTATGAATTTCTATTCAATTCATTTACACAATAAAATGATATTTTTATTTTTCTAACATATTTTAGAAAATTTCGGCGGCATAACGGCACGATACTAGAAACGGGACGAGGCCTAGCCTTATCCCCGGTCTAGTGAAGGCCCACGCCATTCACACATCAATCATATCAATTTCATTTCACCAAACAATTCAAATCAAATAATCTAACCAACTACACAACCAATCAAACAAGTCCATGGTCTGTGGACGGGTGTCGGGTGCTTCTAATAAGCACCGTCTGCATCCTAGTATATATATATATATATATATATATAACAAGAAAAGTAGAATTTGAGTGAGAACTTCTCACCGATAGCTATCCTAGCTCCACGGCACTTCTAATGCAGGAAATCTTCGCCAACTCGCCTTTTTGTCGCTTTCGCCCGTATTCTCTACATATGTAAAAATCGAATTTTTACTTCGCTATTCAATATATAAAAATCATATTTTTATTTCGAAGTTCAATATATAAAAATTCTATTTTTATTTCGAAGTTCAATATATAAAAATCATATTTTTATTTCGAAGTTCAATATATAAAAATCGTATTTTATTTCGAAGTTCAATATATAAAAATTCTATTTTTATTTCGAAGTTCAATATATAAAAATCATATTTTTATTTAAAAATCTTTACTTTTCCTATTTAAAAATCTTTACTTTTCCTATTTAAAAATCTTTACTTTTCCTATTTAAAAATCTTTACTTTTCCTATTTAAAAATCTAAAAATAAAAAATCGGTTTTTACTTCTTTCTCAAAATCAGTTTTTAAATTAAAACAAGAAAATCAGTTTTTAAAGTAAAACAAGAAAATCAGTTTTTAAATTAAAACAAGAAAATTAGTTTTTAAAGTAAAACAAGAAAATCAGTTTTTAAATTAAAACAAGAAAATCAGTTTTTAAATTAAAACAAGAAAATCAGTTTTTAAAGTAAAACAAGAAAATCAGTTTTTACATTAAATCAAGAAAATCAGTTTTTACATTAAAATAAGAAAATCAGTTTTTACATTAAATAAAAATAAAAAAAACAGGGAACTTACAGAGGGGGGAGGGGAACCGTCGAGTGGTCGGAGGGGACACGGGGTGGGGGTGGTGGCGGATGGAGGCGCCAACAAGAGAAGGGGGAGGCGTCGATTGTGGGGCGGCTCGGGCGTGTGGTGATGGGTGCTGCCGCGAGGTGGATGGAGGGAGGGGGGGAAGCGATAGACGGAGGTGCTGACGCGAGGTGGCGGTCTGGGGTGGAGATCGCCTGTTCGGCGTCAAGCTGGAGCGGCGGCCCCCCCTTCTTCGATCGAGCTTCTCTCTTTTTTTTTTTTATCTTCTGCAAAAATGAAATCGGGGGGGGGGGGGGGGGGGGGGCAGAACGAAAAAGGGGAGGAAACATTAATTTTTTTATTTTATTTTATTAATTAATTTAATTGCATAAAGTTGACTTTTACCAACGACCTCTAAACGAGGCCCACCGCCTGTCGCCCATAGCTAATTACCCCCATTCCGAACACAATGGGATATGTATCGTAGGCTGATTCGATCGTCACAATCAGTTTCCGTTAAATTTACATTTAAATCACTATATTGAATTTTAAACGTACATTTCAAATTACCGGGGTCACATACTAACTAGAAAAATTCCAAAAAAATATTTTCTAGCTTCGTATTGACGATACGGTCCTAACAAAACTAGTTTCATCGAATTCTGAGACCGTTTGAAAAATGGCCAATTTCCAGTCGATTAAAATCGACTGAAACTGGTCAAACGCGTTTTCCTTTGCCACGCTCACATATTGATTCGAAAAATTATGAAATTTGAAACCTAGCAATAACTTTACATCACGGACCCAACAAAACTGGTTTCGTCGAAATCCGAGGTCGTTTGCAAAATTCCCATTTTTAAGGGCCTGAATTCCATAGCGACTATTCAAAATTTTCAACTGGACATATCTTTTGATTCCTGCCATGAAATTTCGATTTTTCGGATTCGTTGGAAAGATATTCACAATTAGATCCCAATGTTTTTGGTTTCACTAAAATCCGGATTGTTTTGCACCCGGTACATTCAATTGAAGTTTGAAATCGAATTATCGAACTACCGCGCCATTTTCAATTCTATTTATAATTATATATAATTATTTATATTCTAACGACGACGCGTATAAATATATACGTTCGAATTCTATTCAAAATAAATTTCTCGTCGATATTATTTAAAATAATTCATTTTAAATAAACAAAATTCGCTAAAATTGCCAAAATAAAAATTTTAAACTGGCCCACATTTTACGGGTTGTTACAATCTCCCCCACTTAAAACTTTTCGTCCCCGAAAAGGAACAAAGTCGAAAGTGGTTTGATTAATCAACTCTACTCTCGATCTGACTTCCATTCTCCAACTGTGAAAACCCGCAACTTCCCCGTAAAGGAAAGCGTCGGATAGTTCGAGAACAACACACAAAAGGACGCAGACGGAAGAACATTTCACTGTATATTACAACAACGCATCAGATTACATGAATATACAGAGTATAAATGAATATTACACAGAAATATCAGAGATTTAAATTACATTTAAATACATAGCAGCGGAAAATAATACAATACACAACTAGAAGAGATATACAGATACAAAGCTTTTCGGATATCTTTCCAGCTGTAAACCAGGATCCTGTGAATATAAATCTGCAAAACCAAAACTACTAGCTGCCCGTGTCAAAATAAGGGCACCCAGAGTTTAGGTTAAAACAATAAACTCCAGGTCAGTCATGTGACTGGTGTGAGAACTAAAACAGTTAATCTTTATTTTTAAAGTTAGGTAAATCAAGGGACCACGCCGTATAACACGGAACGGGTTTCCTCCCAAGAATACCAGTGCATAAAACAAACAGCGCAATGCTAAATAAAGAAAAATGAAGCTGTTATAAGACCCAGGTCCCATCACACAATGCAACGCAAGCCGGAGGATAGGGTTTTTACCTTATAACAGCCAAGCATGCTTGATACGTTTAAAACACATTATTTGATACTATTATAAGTGCATAGTGTATAAAACAACTTCAAATCATAAGTATCAATCATAGGCGGCATGGGTACCATATATCATGTCGCCATACTAGTTCTACAATCAAAACCACAAATGTCACGTATTTGGAAGTTTGGTTTCCGTCTGCGAACCGAGGCCAGGGATCGTCCTCTACCGATTCGAGACTGTCTAGCCCGAGCCTCAGGAACAGCCGCAACTGCCCCATGGAGCGATAGGGCCGGTCCACCGATGTGGATTATTATGCCTGAACACTACGTTTCCCCGCCCTTTGGGGCGTAAATGAGCCAACGAATGACTCCATCGGACCCGGATCGTCCGATCAAACCGAGGCGCCTCGCAACAGCAACAACCACACAGGTGAAAAGTATATAAATGTCAGGGCTGGTAGGTCACTGACACCACCCTAGCTAGAAAGAAACGCATGCCCTCCCCGAGGTCCTCTCCCGTTTTTGGTTCACAACCGGGGTGCGAGGCTCGCGAATTCACGTTACACAAAGCTGTGCCACACAGGCTGTGCTTTGATCATCACCACAAGACTTTGCTTTTCAACAGAAGCCTCGATCAATTGCCACTTAGGCATGCCACACAGGCAATTCACTCCATGCGTTTGATATCCATCAATATATAACCCCTGAGCTCGTACGTCTCAGAGAAGGGCGTTAAGCAAGAGAATAAATTCTTCGCCGCCAAACAGATATATATTTAATAGAGATCAATCACACGGACTAAAATCCAATGTCAGACACACAGTCCATTTACAAGTCCGTTCTGGGTCTGAACGAAACCGGAGGCACCTAGTACCCCGCATATCCATCGATCTCCAAGTACGTCTGGACGATCACTAACTGTTTCCATCTTCTTGGGTGTACAGCCCAATCAAGATCATCAGTAATCACCCAAACGACGTGAAGACTTCTGGTCTCCGACCACCGTCTTCATCTTCGAGACCACGTCGAATCAGTTATTCAGAATGGGACAAACCCGGTCTTTCTGAATAACTCGCGTATATATTATAAAAGTGTTACACAAACACAACATACGCCTCATTCCAATTCAGAATATTCTTTTATTCAAATATTCCTATACTTTGGGAAAAAGTTCCCATTAATTTTATCCAAGATAAATTCTTTAAATTTATTCTTTAATCTCCTTTGAATATCAATTCAAACTAGTCGGGATTAGCGAACCACACCGAAGTAATCATTTATTTTATTTCCCAATCCCAACCTATTCATCTCATGAAGTAAAACTGGTAATACTTCATATCTAACACCACAGTGTTATCGGTAAATTCAATTACCATTTCACGTTCAAATCTAATTAAAGATTTAACTATCGCCTGGAGTAAAACTGGTGATACTCCATTTTCGATCATTTCAATCTAATTAAAGATTCGTTAAAACTCCACTTAGTTTTAATCTTTAACTGGGTTAAAGAATCAGTGCCATTCAAAACACGGTTCACGATAAACCCAAAATCACATTCCGTTAATTATCGGGTTAAAGAACAAGTGTTATTTAAAACACTGTTCACGATAAACCCAAAAATCAATATCAATTCAATTCCAATTAAATATCGTTTAATTGGTACACTTCATTAAATCTAAATAAAAAGATTTAATCATTTCTCAACTGGGTTCAAGAACAGTGTTAGTGAAGACACCATTCACGACAAACACAAATCACATTCGATATTCAATACAAGGCTCTGAATAGAAAATATATCGGCCTATATTCAATATCAAATTCTACGATTAACAAATGTCGTATTGGAAATAACGATATAAATATATATCTTTCAAATTTCCATAACACCACTTGTATAATCACGAATTCCAACATCGAAATATTCCGAAGACAATTTCGATTCAAATCCACTCCAATGCAATCATTGGAAATTCTGGTTATTTTCAAAACCCTTTTCAAATTCAATTTATTTATTTAGAAATAAATAGAATTATAATTCTAGTTCAAAACTAGTTCATTTCGATAAAAATCTATTTTTATCCTTTCAACTATGGAGTTTTTCATCCCAAATCTTCACAAATCATTTCTTATGATTTTACACAAATTATTACTATTTTTAATAATTTTATCAAGGCCCGTACAGTCGATTTCCATCAATGGCCATCGAACTGCACTTACAGCGACCTTTTTCAAATTTGATTTGGACGTAACTCCAAATCCAACCGTTAGATTTCAAATTTCTAATATTCGTTAGAAAGCTCTTTTCGATACGAACCCAACGGTTCCGGTTTTAGGAGAATCCGACGGTTGGATCTCCCGTAATGCCCGTTTGAAATAAATGGTCGAAATTCGCGAACTGCCGCGGCGCGGCGCGTTCTATTCAGGCCATTATATTATATATATAATATATATATCGTCGATTTCTATTTAAAACGAATTATATAAATAGTTTTAAACTTTGTTTCAAAATCTATTTCAACTTCCATTTCAATTCAAAGCAAAATTGAATTCTTCTCTATAAATTCGTTTTAAAATTCATTTCTATTCAATTCAAATTTCAATTCAATTTGAATTCGTTTTCAATTCATTTCGAAATCGTTTTTAATTCACTTTGAAATTGTTTTCAATTCACTTTGAATTCGTTTTCAATTCACTTCATTTCGAAATCGTTTTCAATTCAATTCATTTCGAAATCGTTTTCAATTCAATTCATTTCGAAATCGTTTTCAATTCAATTCATTTCGAAATCGTTTTCAATTCAATTCATTTCGAAATCGTTTAAAATCGATATAAATATCGTTCACGTCAAAATGGCGTCAATCTAATCAACACGGCTTCATATATTCCTTTATTTTCAAATATTCTATTTCAAATATTTCTTTTTCAAATATTTGTCAATACTAAAATATTTCGTTCAACACATGACCAATCTCAACGGGTGAGTACTGTCAACACATGAACTTTTATTTTATAATATTCTTTATTTTTCAAATTGGAATGAGGCCCAATCAATCACCATATAATGTTAATTATATGGATTTTCATACATTACACACATATAATAGCATTGAAAAATAATCAACCATCAACCAAAGTGCACTACACTGTATAAGCATCAAATATAGATATCCAACGCTTAAAACAGCCTGTCAATCAACCGATCGACATATTTAATCAATCAGGATGAGTGAACTTCAAATTTCATCCCAACACCCGTGTGGGGTTTCAAACAATCAAACACAGATTTTATTTGTGCTGTTGGGCGATGTGTAAAATTTATCGACCCAATCGATGTCCTTCAAATAGGTGTACATAAACAAACCGTCTGGTTTGAAAATGAATATTTATTTGTTCACATTCACGATATTCATATTCACGTTAAAAATTATATTTTTAACGATAAAACATTTTATTCCAACATATGAATTTCTATTATTCATTTACACAATAAAATGATATTTTTATTTTCTAACATATTTTAGAAAATTTCGGCGGCATAACGGCACGATACTAGAAACGGGACGAGGCCTAGCCTTATCCCCGGTCTAGTGAAGGCCCACGCCATTCACACATCAATCAAATCAATTCGTTATGCAAACCACAAAATTTGGAGTAAGAGTCTAACCTAGCCTTACTCCTTCGCCTTATAACGGCGCACGTCTAATCCTAACCAATTTATCGATTCGATTTTTCACACCACAAACCACATTCAAACCAATATCGCAATCAATAACCAAACAGCCAAACAAACAAGTCCATGGTCTGTGGACGATTGTGTCGGGTGCTACTAAACACCGTCTGCATCCTAGTATATATATATAACTAGAAAAGAAATTGAAAGGTGAGAAATTCTCACATATAGCTATCCTAGCTCCACGGCTCTTCATTGATAGAAATCTTCATCGCTATCGCATCTTCGTCATCTTCGTTGCCCGTAGCCACTACATACATAAAAATCAAATTTTTACTTCGCTATTCAATATTTAAAAAATCATATTTTTCTATCGAAGTTCAATATATAAAAATTCTATTTTTCTGTCGAAGTTCAATATATAAAAATTCTATTTTTCTGTCGAAGTTCAATATATAAAAATTCTATTTTTCTATCGAAGTTCAATATATAAAAATTCTATTTTTCTATCGAAGTTCAATATATAAAAATTCTATTTTTCCTTTTGAATTTCTAATCTCTTCCTAGTTTATAAATCATTTTAAATTCAGTTTAAAATCATTTTCCTTTTCAAAATAAAATCAGTTTTACTTCCTATAAAAATCAGTTTTAACTTTTACATAATTCAGTGTTAACTTTATATAAAAATTAGTTTTTAACTTTATATAAAAATCAGTTTTTACTTTAAAAGCACATCAGTTTTAATACTTTAAAAAAAACAAATCAGTTTTATAATTCTAAAAAAAATCAGTTTATGTATTCTTTAAAAAAACAGTTTTAAATCTTTATAAAAAAAAAATCTGTTTTTAACCTCATTTTTTTTTAAATCAGTTTTTAAAACTCTGTATATAAAAATAAAATAAATAAATAAATAAATAAAAGAAAAGACTTACAGACAGTTTTCGAAGGAGGGGGGTTTTGGTGGTCGTCCGGGTGGCGCGCTAGGGAGGGGTTCGGGGTGAGGTGCTGATTCGAGGGGGAAGGGGTTCTGCGATGGTGCGGTGGGTTCGGGCGGCGCGTCCTTCGATGCAAGAGGGGGGCCTGCGTCGCATCTGGCGAGGGAGGGGGTTTTGGATGAGGCGGCGATGGCTGGGGGGGGCGATAGGCTCTTCGGCGGCTTCGAGGTCGGGGGGGGGGGGGGGGCGCGATTAGGTTTTTATTTTATTTTTTTCTTTTTCTGATTTATGAAGTTCGAACGGGGGGCAGCGTATAATATGGGAGAGAGAAGATATTTCTTTTATTTTATTTTTATTATTTTATTTTATTTTAATCTCCTTAGTTGACTTTTCTTTCGAAGTCGAAACGAGACCCACCGACTGTCGTCCATAGCGTTTTACCCCCATTCCGAACACAATGGGATAAGTACCGTAAGCTGATTCGACTGTTTGAATCAGTTTCCGTTGAATTTACTTTGAAATCAGTATATTGAATTTTAAACGTACATTTCCAATTACCGGGGTCACATACTAACTAGAAAAATTCCTGAAAAATATTTTCTAGCTTCGTACTGACGATACGGTCCTAACAAAACTAGTTTCATCGAATTCTGAGACCGTTAGAAAAATGGCCAATTTCCAGTCGATTAAAATCAACTAAAACTGGTCAAACGCGTTTTCTTTTGCCACGCTCACATATTGATTCGAAAAATTATGAAATTTGGAATCTAGCAATAACTTAACATCACGGACCCAACAAAACTGGTTTCGTCGAAATCCGAGGTCACTTGCAAAATGTCCATTTTTAAGGGCCTGAATTCCATAGCGACTATTCAGAATTTTCAACTGGACATATCTTTTGATTCTTGCTACTAAATTTTGATTTGTCGGATTCGTTGGAAAGATATTATCAATTAGATCCTAATGTTTTTGGTTTCACTAAAATCCGGATTGTTTTGCACCCGGTACATTCAATTGAAGTTTGAAATCGAATTATCGAACTACCGCGCTATTTTCAATTCTATTTATAATTATATATAAATATTTATATTCTAACGACGACGCGTATAATATATACGTTCGAATTATATTCAAAATAAATTTCTCGCCGATATTATTTAAAATAATTCATTTTAAATAATCAAAACTCGCTATAATTGCCAAAATAAAAATTTTAAACTGGCCCAGATTTTCCGGGTTGTTACAATCTCCCCCACTTAAAACTTTTCGTCCCCGAAAAGGAACAAAGTCGAAAGTGGTTTGATTAATCAGCTCTACGATCGATCAGGCTTCCATTCTCCAACTCTTTAGTTTCTGAGAATTTTCAAAATTTCAAAAATTTGGCTAACACCCTAAATTTTTGAAAAATTTCGCCATAACCTCCCCTGCACCGGGAGCATCGGGGAATTTCAAATAGCTTCCCCGGTCCTTCAGATCTCAAAAAGAAAAAGAAAAAGCCAAGTGGCTTGCCAATAGGCTCACAAAATCATCATCACCCAAACAAAACAGGAAATTATGTAGTAAACATGTACCTATTTGTCGGGCAAACAAATTTTATTCTCTGGCTCTAGCCTCCTTGCTATGACCTGTTCAATGATATATATGTATATGCAAACAAATGCGACCAATTTTCAATACAATTCAATATTCGGTTCAATTAGGCTAAATGGCTAAAAATTAGCAAACAACTAAACAAACAACACAAACATCAATCAATTAGTGAATTTAACGTTTCAAATTCATAATTTTGATACATATACAAAAATCAGATTTTTGATGCCAAATCACAACAATAAATCTATCTATATTAGTTTTGGTTCTCACACCAGTCTAATGGAAATATATAAATATCACACCTTCGAAACACGAATATAAATATTGATAATGCGGCCGCATTACCAAAATTATCTCCGGGCGACTAGAGTGTGATTCTATATATATCCAGTATATTAAAATTTCAAATACACGCGGATCAGACGTATACGCAAAATCTATATATACTGGATTGTCCACATCAATATAAATAAATAATCAAATATGAATAATTGATTTAAATTTTCAAAACAAAAATTTGTTTTATTTTAAAAATAAACTCTTCACACTCGTTCTAGGATACTACTGATCCTATCTCTAACGAGTCATTCTCATTGGATATTACTAATCCAATATCTGATGAATTCTTTCGTATAGTTCTAATGTGCCTTGTTCTCTGAGCTTTGTAAACCAAAGCTCTGATACCAACTGTGAAAACCCGCAACTTCCCCGTAAAGGAAAGCGTCGGATAGTTCGAGAACAACACACAAAAGGACGCAGACGGAAGAACATTTCACTGTATATTACAACAACGCATCAGATTACATGAATATACAGAGTATAAATGAATATTACACAGAAATATCAGAGATTTAAATTACATTTAAATACATAGCAGCGGAAAATAATACAATACACAACTAGAAGAGATATACAGATACAAAGCTTTTCGGATATCTTTCCAGCTGTAAACCAGGATCCTGTGAATATAAATCTGCAAAACCAAAACTACTAGCTGCCCGTGTCAAAATAAGGGCACCCAGAGTTTAGGTTAAAACAATAAACTCCAGGTCAGTCATGTGACTGGTGTGAGAACTAAAACAGTTAATCTTTATTTTTAAAGTTAGGTAAATCAAGGGACCACGCCGTATAACACGGAACGGGTTTCCTCCCAAGAATACCAGTGCATAAAACAAACAGCGCAATGCTAAATAAAGAAAAATGAAGCTGTTATAAGACCCAGGTCCCATCACACAATGCAACGCAAGCCGGAGGATAGGGTTTTTACCTTATAACAGCCAAGCATGCTTGATACGTTTAAAACACATTATTTGATACTATTATAAGTGCATAGTGTATAAAACAACTTCAAATCATAAGTATCAATCATAGGCGGCATGGGTACCATATATCATGTCGCCATACTAGTTCTACAATCAAAACCGCAAATGTCACGTATTTGGAAGTTTGGTTTCCGTCTGCGAACCGAGGCCAGGGATCGTCCTCTACCGATTCGAGACTGTCTAGCCCGAGCCTCAGGAACAGCCGCAACTGCCCCATGGAGCGACAGGGTCGGTCCACCGATGTGGATTATTATGCCTGAACACTACGTTTCCCCGCCCTTTGGGGCGTAAATGAGTCAACGAATGACTCCATCGGACCCGGATCGTCCGATCAAACCGAGGCGCCTCGCAACAGCAACAACCACACAGGTGAAAAGTATATAAATGTCAGGGCTGGTAGGTCACTGACACCACCCTAGCTAGAAAGAAACGCATGCCCTCCCTGAGGTCCTCTCCCGTTTTTGGTTCACAACCGGGGTGCGAGGCTCGCGAATTCACGTTACACAAAGCTGTGCCACACAGGCTGTGCTTTGATCATCACCACAAGACTTTGCTTTTCAACAGAAGCCTCGATCAATTGCCACTTAGGCATGCCACACAGGCAATTCACTCCATGCGTTTGATATCCATCAATATATAACCCCTGAGCTCGTACGTCTCAGAGAAGGGCGTTAAGCAAGAGAATAAATTCCCTGCCGCCAAACAGATATATATTTAATAGAGATCAATCACACGGACTAAAATCCAATGTCAGACACACAGTCCATTTACAAGTCCGTTCTGGGTCTGAACGAAACCGGAGGCACCTAGTACCCCACATATCCATCGATCTCCAAGTACGTCTGGACGATCACTAACTGTTTCCATCTTCTTGGGTGTACAGCCCAATCAAGATCATCAGTAATCACCCAAACGACGTGAAGACTTCTGGTCTTCGACCACCGTCTTCATCTTCGACACCACGTCGAATCAGTTATTCACAATGGGATAAACCCGGTCTTTCTGAATAACTCGCGTATATATTATAAAAGTGTTACACAAACACAACATACGCCTCATTCCAATTCAGAATATTCTTTTATTCAAATATTCCTATACATTGGGAAAAAGTTCGAATTAATTTTATCCAAGATAAATTCTTTAAATTTATTCTTTAATCTCCTTTGAATATCAATTCAAACTAGTCGGGATTAGCGAACCACACCGAAGTAATCATTTATTTTATTTCCCAATCCCAACCTATTCATCCCATGAAGTAAAACTGGTAATACTTCATATCTAACACCACAGTGTTATCGGTAAATTCAATTATCATTTCACGTTCAAATCTAATTAAAGATTTAACTATCGCCTGGAGTAAAACTGGTGATACTCCATTTTCGATCATTTCAATCTAATTAAAGATTCATTAAAACTCCACTTAGTTTTAATCTTTAACTGGGTTAAAGAATCAGTGCCATTCAAAACACGGTTCACGATAAACCCAAAATCACATTCCGTTAATTATCGGGTTAAAGAACAAGTGTTATTTAAAACACTGTTCACGATAAACCCAAAAATCAATATCAATTCAATTCCAATTAAATATCGTTTAATTGGTACACTTCATTAAATCTAAATAAAAAGATTTAATCATTTCTCAACTGGGTTCAAGAACAGTGTTAGTGAAGACACCATTCACGACAAACCCAAATCACATTCGATATTCAATACAAGGCTCTGAATAGAAAATATATCGGCCTATATTCAATATCAAATTCTACGATTAACAAATGTCGTATTGGAAATAACGATATAAATATATATCTTTCAAATTTCCATAACACCACTTGTATAATCACGAATTCCAACATCGAAATATTCCGAAGACAATTTCGATTCAAATCCACTCCAATGCAATCATTGGAAATTCTGGTTATTTTCAAAACCCTTTTCAAATTCAATTTATTTATTTAAAAATAAATAGAATTATAATTCTAGTTCAAAACTAGTTCATTTCGATAAAAATCTATTTTTATCCTTTCAACTATGGAGTTTTTCATCCCAAATCTTCACAAATCATTTCTTATGATTTTACACAAATTATTACTATTTTTAATAATTTTATCAAGGCCCGTACAGTCGATTTCCATCAATGGCCATCGAACTGCACTTACAGCGACCTTTTTCAAATTTGATTTGGACGTAACTCCAAATCCAACCCGTTAGATTTCAAATTTATAATATTCGTTAGAAAGCTCTTTTCGATACGAACCCAACGGTTCCGGTTTTAGGAGAATCCGACGGTCGGATCTCCCGTAATGCCCGTTTGAAATAAATGGTCGAAATTCGCGAACTGCCGCGGCGCGGCGCGTTCTATTCAGGCCATTATATTATATATATAATATATATATCGTCGATTTCTATTTAAAACGAATTATATAAATAGTTTTAAAATTCGTTTCAAAATCTATTTCAACTTCCATTTCAATTCAAAGCAAAATTGAATTCTTCTCTATAAATTCGTTTTAAAATTCATTTCTATTCAATTCAAATTTCAATTCAATTTGAATTCGTTTCAATTTGCTTTCAATTCAATTTGAATTCGTTTTCAATTCATTTCGAAATCGTTTTCAATTCATTTTGAAATCGTTTTCAATTCACTTTGAATTCGTTTTCAATTCACTTCATTTCGAAATCGTTTTCAATTCAATTCATTTCGAAATCGTTTTCAATTCAATTCATTTCGAAATCGTTTTCAATTCAATTCATTTCGAAATCGTTTTCAATTCAATTCATTTCGAAATCGTTTAAAATCGATATAAATATCGTTCACGTCAAAATGGCGTCAATCTAATCAACACGGCTTCATATATTCCTTTATTTTCAAATATTCTATTTCAAATATTTCTTTTTCAAATATTTGTCAATACTAAAATATTTCGTTCAACACATGACCAATCTCAACGGGTGAGTACTGTCAACACATGAACTTTTATTTTATAATATTCTTTATTTTTCAAATTGGAATAAGGCCCAATCAATCACCATATAATGTTAATTATATGGATTTTCATACATTACACACATATAATAGCATTGAAAAATAATCAACCATCAACCAAAGTGCACTACACTGTATAAGCATCAAATATAGATATCCAACGCTTAAAACAGCCTGTCAATCAACCGATCGACATATTTAATCAATCAGGATGAGTGAACTTCAAATTTCATCCCAACACCCGTGTGGGGTTTCAAACAATCAAACACAGATTTTATTTGTGCTGTTGGGCGATGTGTAAAATTTATCGACCCAATCGATGTCCTTCAAATAGGTGTACATAAACAAACCGTCTGGTTTGAAAATGAATATTTATTTGTTCACATTCACGATATTCATATTCACGTTAAAAATTATATTTTTAACGATAAAACATTTTATTCCAACATATGAATTTCTATTATTCATTTACACAATAAAATGATATTTTTATTTTCTAACATATTTTAGAAAATTTCGGCGGCATAACGGCACGATACTAGAAACGGGACGAGGCCTAGCCTTATCCCCGGTCTAGTGAAGGCCCACGCCATTCACACATCAATCAAATCAATTCGTTATGCAAACCACAAAATTTGGAGTAAGAGTCTAACCTAGCCTTACTCCTTCGCCTTATAACGGCGCACGTCTAATCCTAACCAATTTATCGATTCGATTTTTCACACCACAAACCACATTCAAACCAATATCGCAATCAATAACCAAACAGCCAAACAAACAAGTCCATGGTCTGTGGACGATTGTGTCGGGTGCTACTAAACACCGTCTGCATCCTAGTATATATATATATAACTAGAAAAGAAATTGAAAGGTGAGAAATTCTCACATATAGCTATCCTAGCTCCACGGCTCTTCATTGATAGAAATCTTCATCGCTATCGCATCTTCGTCATCTTCGTTGCCCGTAGCCACTACATACATAAAAATCGAATTTTTACTTCGCTATTCAATATTTAAAAAATCATATTTTTCTATCGAAGTTCAATATATAAAAATTCTATTTTTCTATCGAAGTTCAATATATAAAAATTCTATTTTTCTATCGAAGTTCAATATATAAAAATTCTATTTTTCTGTCGAAGTTCAATATATAATAATTCTATTTTTCTATCGAAGTTCAATATATAAAAATTCTATTTTTCTATCGAAGTTCAATATATAAAAATTCTATTTTTCCTTTTGAATTTCTAATCTCTTCCTAGTTTATAAATCATTTTAAATTCAGTTTAAAATCATTTTCCTTTTCAAAATAAAATCAGTTTTATTTCCTATAAAAATCAGTTTTAACTTTTACATAATTCAGTGTTAACTTTATATAAAAATTAGTTTTTAACTTTATATAAAAATCAGTTTTTACTTTAAAAGCACATCAGTTTTAATACTTTAAAAAAAACAAATCAGTTTTATAATTCTAAAAAAAATCAGTTTATGTATTCTTTAAAAAAACAGTTTTAAATCTTTATAAAAAAAAAATCTGTTTTTAACCTCATTTTTTTTTAAATCAGTTTTTAAAACTCTGTATATAAAAATAAAATAAATAAATAAAAGAAAAGACTTACAGACAGTTTTCGAAGGAGGGGGGTTTTGGTGGTCGTCCGGGTGGCGCGCTAGGGAGGGGTTCGGGGTGAGGTGCTGATTCGAGGGGGAAGGGGTTCTGCGATGGTGCGGTGGGTTCGGGCGGCGCGTCCTTCGATGCAAGAGGGGGGCCTGCGTCGCATCTGGCGAGGGAGGGGGTTTTGGATGAGGCGGCGATGGCTGGGGGGGGGGGGGGGCGATAGGCTCTTCGGCGGCTTCGAGGTCGGGGGGGGGGGGGGGGCGCGATTAGGTTTTTATTTTATTTTTTTCTTTTTCTGATTTATGAAGTTCGAACGGGGGGGCAGCGTATAATATGGGAGAGAGAAGATATTTCTTTTATTTTATTTTTATTATTTTATTTTATTTTAATCTCCTTAGTTGACTTTTCTTTCGAAGTCGAAACGAGACCCACCGACTGTCGTCCATAGCGTTTTACCCCCATTCCGAACACAATGGGATAAGTACCGTAAGCTGATTCGACTGTTTGAATCAGTTTCCGTTGAATTTACTTTGAAATCAGTATATTGAATTTTAAACGTACATTTCCAATTACCGGGGTCACATACTAACTAGAAAAATTCCTGAAAAATATTTTCTAGCTTCGTACTGACGATACGGTCCTAACAAAACTAGTTTCATCGAATTCTGAGACCGTTAGAAAAATGGCCAATTTCCAGTCGATTAAAATCAACTAAAACTGGTCAAACGCGTTTTCTTTTGCCACGCTCACATATTGATTCGAAAAATTATGAAATTTGGAATCTAGCAATAACTTAACATCACGGACCCAACAAAACTGGTTTCGTCGAAATCCGAGGTCACTTGCAAAATGTCCATTTTTAAGGGCCTGAATTCCATAGCGACTATTCAGAATTTTCAACTGGACATATCTTTTGATTCTTGCAACTAAATTTTGATTTGTCGGATTCGTTGGAAAGATATTATCAATTAGATCCTAATGTTTTTGGTTTCACTAAAATCCGGATTGTTTTGCACCCGGTACATTCAATTGAAGTTTGAAATCGAATTATCGAACTACCGCGCTATTTTCAATTCTATTTATAATTATATATAAATATTTATATTCTAACGACGACGCGTATAATATATACGTTCGAATTATATTCAAAATAAATTTCTCGCCGATATTATTTAAAATAATTCATTTTAAATAATCAAAACTCGCTATAATTGCCAAAATAAAAATTTTAAACTGGCCCAGATTTTCCGGGTTGTTACACCAACTCTTTAGTTTCTGAGAATTTTCAAAATTTCAAAAATTTGGCTAACACCCTAAATTTTCGAAAAATTTCGCCATAACCTCCCCTGCACCGGGAGCATCGAGGAATTTCAAATAGCTTCCCCGGTCCTTCAGATCTCAAAAAGAAAAAGAAAAAGCCAAGCGGCTAGCCAATAGGCTCACAAAATCATCATCACCCAAACAAAACAGGAAATTATGTAGTAAACATGTACCTATTTGTCGGGCAAACAAATTTTATTCTCTGCTCTAGCCTCCTTGCTATGACCTGTTCAATGTAAGTATATGTATATGCAAGAAAATGCGACCAATTTCAATACAATTCAATATTTGATCAAATTAGGCATAATGGTTCAAAATTATCAAACAATTAAACAAACAACACAAACATCAATCAATTAGTGAATTATCATTTCAAATTTAAAATTTTGATACATATAAAGAAAATCATGTTTTTGATGCCAATTCACAACAATAGGCCCTATCTAATTTTTGGTTCTCACACCAGTCTAATGGAAATATATAGATAATCACACCTTCGAAACACGAACATAAATATTGATGATGCGATCGCTATCATCAATATCATCTCCGGGCGACTAGAGTGTAATTCTATATCTATCCAGTATATTAAAATTTCGAATACACACGGATCAGACGTATACGCAAAATCTATATATACTGGATTGTCCACATCAATATAAATAGATAATCAAATACGAATAATCGATTTAAATTTCAAAACAAGATTTGTTTTCATTTTTAAAAATATACTCTTCACACTCGTTCTAGGATACTACTGATCCCATCTCTAACGAGTCATTCTAATTGGATATTACTAATCCAATATCTGATGAATTCTTTCGTATGGTTCTAATGTGTCTTGTTCTCGAGCTCTGTAAACCAAAGCTCTGATACCAAATGAAACGACCCGTTACTTCCCCGTAAAAGGAAGCGTCGGATAGTTCGAGAACAAACCACAACAGAACACATACAGAAGAACATTTCATTGTATATCACAACAATGCATCAGATTACAAGAATATACAGAGTATAAATGAATAAACATTACACAGAATTATCAGAGATTTAAATTACATTTAAATACATAGCAGCGGAAAAATAATACAATACACAACTAGAATGAGATATACGGATACAAAGCTTTCCGGATATCGTTCCAGCTGTAAACCAGGATCCTGTGAATATAAATCTGCAAAACCAAAACTACTAGCTGCCCGTGTCAAAATAGGGGCACCCAGAGTTTAGGTTAAAACAATAAACTCCAGGTCAGTCATGGGACTGGTGTGAGAACTAAAACAGTTATTATTCTTTATTTTAAATCATTAGGTAAATCAAGGGACCACGCCGTATAACACAGAACGGGTTTCCTCCCAAGAATACCAGTGCATAAAACAAACAGCGCAATGCTAAATAAAGAAAAATGAAGCTGTTATAAGACCCAGGTCCTATCACACAATGCAACGCAAGCCGGGGGATAGGATTTTCCCTTATAACAGCCAAGGAATGCTTGATACGTTTGAAACAAATCATTTGATACTATAATAAGTGCATAGTGTATAAAACAACTTCAAATCATAAGTATCAATCATAGGCGGCATGGGTACCATATATTATGTCGCCATACTAGTTTTACAATTAAAACCGCAAATGTCACGTATTTGGAAATTGGATTTCCGTCTATGAACCGAGGCAAAAGATAGTCCTCAACCGATTCGTGACTCTCTAGCCCGAGCCACAGGTCAGAGCTCGAGTGACCTTGGAGCGACAGGGCCGGTCCACCGATGTGGATTAAACTTAAACCCTGAACATTACGTTTCCCCGCCCTTTGGGGCGTAAATGAGCCAACCAAATGACTCCATCGGTTCGAGAACGACCGATCAATCCGAGGCGCCTCGCAACAGCAACAACCACATAAGTCAAACTCGTCAGGGCGTGTAAAACCACTGACGCCACTTCTAACTAGAAAGAAACGCATGCCCTCCCTGAGGTCCGTCTCCCGTTTTTGGTTCACAACCGGGGTGCGAGGCTCGCGAATTCACGTTACACAAAGCTGTGCCACACAGGCTGTGCTTTGATCATCACCACAAGACTTTGCTTTTCAACAGAAGCCTCGATCAATTGCCACTTAGGCATGCCACACAGGCAATTCACTCCATGCGTTTGATATCCATCAATATATAACCCCTGAGCTCGTACGTCTCAGAGAAGGGCGTTAAGCAAAAGAATAAATTCTCCGCCGCCAAACAGATATATATTTAATAGAGATCAATCACACGGACTAAAATCCAATGTCAGACACACAGTCCATTTACAAGTCCGTTCTGGGTCTGAACGAAACCGGAGGCACCTAGTACCCCGCATATCCATCGATCTCCAGGTACGTCTGGACGATCACTAACTGTTTCCATCTTCTTGGGTGTACAGCCCAATCAAGATCATCAGTAATCACCCAAACGACGTGAAGACTTCCGGTCTTCGACCACCGTCTTCATCTTCGACACCACGTCGAAACAGTTATTCAGAATGGGATAAACCCGGTCTTTCTGAATAACTCGCGTATATATTTTAAAAGTGTTACACAAACACAACATACGCCTCATCCCAATTCAGAATATCCTTTTATTCCAATATTCTTATACTTTGGGAAAAGTTCCCATTAATTTTATCCAAGATAAATTCTTTAAATTTATTCTTTAATCTCCTTTGAATATCAATTCAAACTAGTCGGGATTAGCGAACCACACCGAAGTAATCATTTATTTTATTTCCCAATCCCAACCTATTCATCCCATGAAGTAAAATTGGTAATACTTCATATCTAACACCACGGTGTTATCGGTAAATTCAATTACCATTTCACGTTCAAGTCTAATTAAAGATTTAACTATCGCCTGGAGCAAAACTGGTGATACTCCATTTTCGATCATTTCAATCTAATTAAAGATCCATTAAAACTCCACTTAGTTTTAATCTTTAACTGGGTTAAAGAATCAGTGTCATTTAAAACACGGTTCACGATAAACCCAAAATCACATTCCACTAATTATCGGGTTAAAGGACAAGTGTTATTTAAAACACTGTTCACGATAAACCCAAATCACATTTGATATTCAATAAAAGGCTCTGAATAGAAAATATATCGGCTTATATTCAATATCAAATTCTACGACTAACAAATGCCGTATTGGAAATAACGATATAAATATATATCTTTCAAATTTCCATAACAACATCTGTATAATCACGAATTCCAACATCAAAATATTCCGAAGGCAATTTCGATTCAAATCCACTCCAATGCAATCATTGGAAATTTTGGTTATTTTCAAAACCCTTTTCAAATTCAATTTATTTATTTAAAAATAAATAGAATTATAATTCTAGTTCAAAACTAGTTCATTTCGATAAAAATCTATTTTTATCTTTTCAAATGTGGAATTTTCCAGCTCAACTCTTTCCAATCCATATATTATGATTTTACACAATTTATAGATATTTTTAATAATTTTACCAAGGCCCGTACAGTCGATTTCCAACAACGGCCATCGAACTGCACTTACAGCGACCTTTTTCGAATTTGATTTGGACATAACTCCAAATCCAACCATTAGATTTCAAATTTATAATATTCATTGGAAAGCTCTTTTCGATACGAACCCAACGGTTCCGGTTTTAGGAGAATCCGACGGTCGGATCTCCCGCAATGTCCGTTTGAAATAAATGGTCGAAATTCACGAACTGCCGCGGCGCGACGCGTTCTATTCAGGCCATTATATATATAATATATATATATATTATATATATTTCGTCGATTTCCTTTTAAAACGAATTTTATAAATAGTTCTACATTCGTTTCAAAACAATTTCAACTTCCATTTCAACTCAAATCAAAATTGAATTCTTCTTTATAAATTCGTTTTAAAATTCATTTCTATTCAATTCAATTTGAATTCATTTGAATTCGCTTTCAATTCAATTCATTTCGAAATCGTTTTCAATTCACTTCATTTCGAAATCGTTTTCAATTCAATTCATTTCGAAATCATTTTCAATTCACTTCATTTCGAAATCGTTTTCAATTCACTTCATTTCGAAATCGTTTTCAATTCAATTCATTTCGAAATCGTTTTCAATTCAATTCATTTCGAAATCGTTTTCAATTCACTTCATTTCGAAATCGTTTTCAATTCACTTCATTTCGAAATCGTTTTCAATTCAATTCATTTCGAAATCGTTTTCAATTCAATTCATTTCGAAATCGTTTTCAATTCAATTCATTTCGAAATCGTTTTCAATTCACTTCATTTCGAAATCGTTTTCAATTCAATTCATTTCGAAATCGTTTTCAATTCAATTCATTTCGAAATCGTTTTCAATTCACTTCATTTCGAAATCGTTTTCAATTCAATTCATTTCGAAATCCTTTTCAATTCAATTCGTTTCGAAATCGTTTTCAATTCAATTCATTTCGAAATCGTTTTCAATTCACTTCTTTTCGAAATCGTTTTCAATTCAATTCATTTCGAAATCGTTTTCAATTCAATTCATTTCGAAATCGTTTTCAATTCACTTCATTTCGAAATCGTTTTCAAGTCACTTCATTTCGAAATATTCGATTTCAAAATTACTTCATTTCGAAATCGTTTTCAATTCACTTCATTTCGAAATATTCGATTTCAAAATTACTTTTTAATATTCATTTTAAAATGAATAAAATCGATATAAATATCGTTCACGTCAAAATGGCGTCAATCTAATCAACACGGCTTCATATATTGATATTCTCAAATATTCCATTTCGAATATTTCTATTTCAAATATTTCTATTTAAAACTTGAATGAGGCCCAATCAATTACCATATAAAGTTAATTATATGGATTTTCATACAACACATGTATAATAGCATTGAAAAATAATCAACCATCAACCAAAGTGCGCTACACTGTATAAGCATGAAATATAGATATTTAATGCTTATAACAGCCTGTCAATCAATCGATCGACATATTTAATCAATCAGGATGAGTGAACTTCAAATTTCATCCCAACACCTGTGTAGGGTTTCAAACAATCAAACACAGATTTTATTTGTGCAGTTGGGCGATGTGTAAAATTTATCGTCCCAATCAATGTCATTCAAATAGGTGTACATAAACAAACCGTCCGGTTTATAAATGAATATTTTATTTTATTTTATTCACTTCACGTTAAAATTATATTTTTAACGATAAAACATTTTATTTCAACCTATGAATTTCTATTCAATTCATTTACACAATAAAATGATATTTTTTTTTTCTAACATATTTTAGAAAATTTCGGCGGCATAACGGCACGATACTAGAAACGGGACGAGGCCTAGCCTTATCCCCGGTCTAGTGAAGGCCCACGCCATTCACACATCAATCATATCAATTTCATTTCACCAAACAATTCAAATCAAATAATCTAACCAACTACACAACCAATCAAACAAGTCCATGGTCTGTGGACGGGTGTCGGGTGCTTCTAATAAGCACCGTCTGCATCCTAGTATATATATATATATATATATATATATATAACTAGAAAAGTAGAATTTGAGTGAGAAGTTCTCACCGATAGCTATCCTAGCTCCACGGCACTTCTAATGCAGGAAATCTTCGCCAACTCGCCTTTTTGTCGCTTTCGCCCGTATTCTCTACATATGTAAAAATCGAATTTTTACTTCGCTATTCAATATATAAAAATCATATTTTTATTTCGAAGTTCAATATATAAAAATTCTATTTTTATTTCGAAGTTCAATATATAAAAATCATATTTTTATTTCGAAGTTCAATATATAAAAATCGTATTTTTATTTCGAAGTTCAATATATAAAAATTCTATTTTTATTTCGAAGTTCAATATATAAAAATCATATTTTTATTTAAAAATCTTTACTTTTCCTATTTAAAAATCTTTACTTTTCCTATTTAAAAATCTTTACTTTTCCTATTTAAAAATCTTTACTTTTCCTATTTAAAAATCTTTACTTTTCCTATTTAAAAATCTAAAAATAAAAAATCAGTTTTTACTTCTTTCTCAAAATCAGTTTTTAAATTAAAACAAGAAAATCAGTTTTTAAAGTAAAACAAGAAAATCAGTTTTTAAATTAAAACAAGAAAATCAGTTTTTAAAGTAAAACAAGAAAATCAGTTTTTAAATTAAAACAAGAAAATCAATTTTTAAATTAAAACAAGAAAATCAGTTTTTAAAGTAAAACAAGAAAATCAGTTTTTACATTAAATCAAGAAAATCAGTTTTTACATTAAAACAAGAAAATCATTTTTTACATTAAATAAAAATAAAAAAAACAGGGAACTTACAGAGGGGGGAGGGGAACCGTCGAGTGGTCGGAGGGGACACGGGGTGGGGGTGGTGGCGGATGGAGGCGCCAGCAAGAGAAGGGGGAGGCGTCGATTGTGGGGCGGCTCGGGCGTGTGGTGATGGGTGCTGCCGCGAGGTGGATGGAGGGAGGGGGGAAGCGATAGACGGAGGTGCTGACGCGAGGTGGCGGTCTGGGGTGGAGATCGCCTGGTCGGCGTCAAGCTGGAGCGGCGGCCCCCCCTCCTTCGATCGAGCATCTCTCTTTTTTTTTTTATCTTCTGCAAAAATGAAATCGGGGGGGGGGGGGGGGGCAGAAAGAAAAAGGGGAGGAAACATTAATTTTTTTATTTTATTTTATTAATTAATTTAATTGCATAAAGTTGACTTTTACCAACGACCTCTAAACGAGGCCCACCGCCTGTCGCCCATAGCTAATTACCCCCATTCCGAACACAATGGGATATGTATCGTAGGCTAATTCGATCGTCACAATCAGTTTCCGTTAAATTTACATTTAAATCACTATATTGAATTTTAAACGTACATTTCAAATTACCGGGATCACATACTAACTAGAAAAATTCCAAAAAAATATTTTCTAGCTTCGTATTGACGATACGGTCCTAACAAAACTAGTTTCATCGAATTCTGAGACCGTTTGAAAAATGGCCAATTTCCAGTCGATTAAAATCGACTGAAACTGGTCAAACGCGTTTTCCTTTGCCACGCTCACATATTGATTCGAAAAATTATGAAATTTGAAACCTAGCAATAACTTTACATCACGGACCCAACAAAACTGGTTTCGTCGAAATCCGAGGTCGTTTGCAAAATTCCCATTTTAAGGGCCTGAATTCCATAGCGACTATTCAGAATTTTCAACTGGACATATCTTTTGATTCCTGCCATGAAATTTCGATTTTTCGGATTCGTTGGAAAGATATTCACAATTATATCCCAATGTTTTTGGTTTCACTAAAATCCGGATTGTTTTGCACCCGGTACATTCAATTGAAGTTTGAAATCGAATTATCGAACTACCGCGCCATTTTCAATTCTATTTATAATTATATATAATTATTTATATTCTAACGACGACGCGTATAAATATATACGTTCGAATTCTATTCAAAATAAATTTCTCGTCGATATTATTTAAAATAATTCATTTTAAATAAACAAAATTCGCTAAAATTGCCAAAATAAAAATTTTAAACTGGCCCACATTTTACGGGTTGTTACAGATCTAAAGCTAATGAAAGTGGTAGATGTATTTTTTACAGAACTGAAATAACATTTGCATTATTGTATGCCTATATATAAATGATTTGCTTATATTTACATCAAATATTCATGCTATGAGGTTAGAAATTTAGTATGTGATAACTTTGACATGAAAGATCTCGGAGAAGCAAATGTAATTCTTAGTATTAAAATTACTAGATTAGAAAAGTTATTTCCTTTGGATCGGTTTCACTAAATAGAGAAAATCTTAAAGAAATACAATTTCTTTGATTGTAAACCTACATGTACACCATTTGATTCTAGCGTAAAGCTATTTAATAACACTAATGAATGTATAATCTAGTCTGATTATGCGAGCATAATTAGTAGCCTTTCACATGTCATGAATTATACCAGACTCAACATTACATATTTCGTGAGACTATTATAGTGATTTACTATAAACTGATATACAACATTGGCACAGTATTGAGAGGTTAATGGGATACTTAAAAGAACCGCAAATCTAGGGTTACATTATGAAATATTTCCAGCTATTCTTGAAGGCTATATTGATATATACTAGAATACTTTATCCCATGATTTGAAAGCAACCAATTGCTATATATTTAGCATCATTGGTGGAGTTTTTTCCTGGGGATCCAAGAAACATACTATTTTGGCTTAATCCACAATGGAATGTGAGATGGTAGCACTAGCTAACGAAGAAGTACATTACCTCAAAAATTAGTCAGCTTAGATTCCTTTGTGGAAAAAATCGATTCTAGCCAAACTAATCAATTGAGATAGTATCCCGACTTTTGCAAAAGATTGTAATAGTTTTTATAATGATAAAAGCTGACAAATTCATCGTAGCACAGTGTTGTAAGAGAATTTCTCTTTTCGAGGGTTATTAAAGTGGATCATATATAGGGTGAAGATAATTTGACTGATCCTATGACGAAAGGGTTGGCCGCAGATAATGTCTACAAAGCTTCAAAGGCTATTAAACTACTGCCCTTATATTGAGGAGTCACTCACGAAGGTAACTCGACCTAACTGCTGAAGATCTCAAGAACTAGGTTCAAAGGATACAAATAAATTGTGAAGTAATATGAGTTGAACATGTTATTTTTATGTATGTAGAAGCATGTGTTCATGAACAGATTAAAGGTTGGGTTAATAGAAACTCTTAATGAGATTAATGTTCTATATGGAGTAAAGTACCTACCTTCAGGAGTACTCTAGATAGACTCACATATGTGACTATGGATTAGGCCATTTTCTATGGATTTTTAGGGCAAAAGTTCCTAAAGCATTCACTGTACCTGGATAAATGTACATGGCTCATATACACATTGCCTTTTAGAATGTAGCTTACAAAGGTTGTATGTGATTTGATGTCAGAAATAGAGTTCATGTCACTCTAGCATATTCTAAATATTATTCACTATGCAAATGTTCAAATCGAAAGATACCTTTGATTATGGGCAACCGTATATTTTTTGAAATTTTTTGAAAAATGTATTTTAAAAATTCAAAGTGGGGAATTATTGAAAATTATGAACTACTTTAAAATATAAAAAATTAAATAAGTGCATTTATTGCTAATTTCCACATAGTAGGGAATATGAAAGATATTCATATTTATATGAGCTTTTTAGATCCTAAGTTGAACCATTTTGACATCCAGTATGACTTTTGTGTTGAGGAGAAAGTTCATGTATGACGACCATATATGTCTACGGGCCAACCGACTGATTCAGCCCGACCCGAGCTGGTGTGGTGTAGCACTTATGTTTTCGATGCGTAATTCTCTAACATTTTTCTAACGTTAATGGACCGTGGTTTTAAATTCAGACCTTATATATTACAAAACGTTCTGTAACGTTCATAGTAGAACCACTATTTTTAAATCTACACTTTTTGACCATATCTCCCATAATAATATTAACATGCTTTTACTATTTTCCTACTTAACTCATAAGTAAATGAAACAGAAAAGTCTAAAAGACTAAAACCATATAAAATGCTCTCTATATCTCCTTCTCCCTTTTTCCAATAAAAAAACAAGCAATACAAATTCGAGGGGAAAAATCAGATTGCTATTCCTGCACACCAACTCCCGAGTATACATTTTGCTAAAAAACAATTATCCAAAGTAATAAAATGGAGGGAGAACACAACTTTTTATAGTGGTTCGACACTAGCGCCTACGTACACTTTATAGTAATAATTCATCATATAATATCTGATTACAATTGTTGTACAAGTTCAGACAATATTTGCTTGCAAATTATTATACTAGAACAACAAAATATTTGTTAACTACTAACTTTGACCAAAATGCCCTTCTTCTTATTCGTTGAGTCGAAGTGTGCAAAAATGTCCAAACGATAGCTCTAATTTCCAAAAGTGCGAAAATATGTCAAAAAGCATGCCAAATATCCAATTGAATGTCCAAAAATTGAAGGAGAACACTTATGCATTGTTTAGAAGTCCAAATTATGTCCAATAGTCATGAAGAAGAAGGTGGTAGCCATTAATGGTGCTTAAGAGCTTCCAAAGTGTCTAAAATCCAAAAATTCCCTTTGAAGAATGAGGTAGGGGTATTTATAGGAAGTGGATTAGGTGAAAGTAGGTGAGATATGGGGACCATTGAAGGAAATTTGACATCCCGAAAAGGCAACCTCCAAAATTTCGCACCCTGCCACAATTTTAAGGAGAATTTTGCATTATGAAGGTGTGCAAAGCCGCTCCTTGTAGAGAACTATGACGACCAAGATTTCGGAACCCTTTGAGTCGACTAATCACATCACAAGCTCAACCCAAAGAATACTTAAACTTGATGTTGAAGAAATAAATTAGAGGGTAAGAATAGATAAGATAGAAAAATTAGAATAGAAGAAAATAAGATCATTATACAGAATCAGATTAAACACGAATCTCACAACGGATCGAATAAAATATAATAAATATATGATCACCTTTGAAATACAATATGAATTTAAAGTTACATTCATTATCAGAGTATAACACATACATAATACAGCGTAAATAAATTCGATATATCTAACATTGAAGCCTCCTGCTCCAAACTCCTTCAGAAAATCTGTAAAATCCCAAACTGCTTGACTGCCCGTACAAATTTGGTCACCCAAGAGTTTAGGGAAAACATTAAAAAAAACTTTGGGTCAGTCATGGGACTGGTGTGAGTAAACGATTTTAAAACAGATTGATTTTAACTTTCAAATCATTTTGAAAGAAAAGATAATCGTAAGACCAATCCACACATAAATACAGAGGGTTTTTACCTTACGATAACCAAGGCATTCTTTGAAATCAATATTATTTTGATATTATAATAGTGTCTAAATACAAATAAATAGCAATCTAGCGGAACGCTTGCATCTGATGCTCCACATATATAGTATACAAACAAAACCTTAGACGCTTATTGGAGATTGGATTCTGATTATGACATGGTATGGAACAACCTTCCGGTAATGTATCTCTAGGGGGAATACATTGGGTTCAACAAGAATGTCTTGCAACCCGGCCCACACATGACCGACCACTCATTTCTCTTGAGTGTATCGAATATATAGTCACCAACGATTGGGCCCACATAACCGTTATCTGAAGATACAGAAGCGAAAGAAGAAACAAATATGAATATTCTTTAGATATGTGACAATACACCCTAATGGGAGCAACTCACATAGCGATGTTGCCTGCCCGATTTTAGTCATTTTTCGGTTGTGAGGCTTGACGTCAGAACTTACCGTTTGTAACAGCACATCTTTATTTACTTTGAATGCCACATCGTCAAACCCATCAAATGACAAATTGATTTACCCAAAACCACAGGTAAAAAACTAAGAGAAACGAATTCCTCCGCCACCAAACATAGTTTTGAAGAGAACAACTTACACGATTTGTTAGGTGTACCTTGTCAGACATTCGTCCATACAAGTTGTCTTGGGTCTGGACAAATCGAAGGAACTACTTCGTAAAAGAACAACCCTTGCATATTTCATCTTCAATAATCTTTGATTTGAAACATATAATCGAATCGAAGTGGAATAAATTCCGTACTCTTTGAAACGACCCCGTAAAGATCAAGATTTGATAGTCGGTGATTTAATTATAAAATATAAAAAAATGAATAGAATTATTTCCATTGGACATGCTAAGCCTTATTTAAATAATCTTTAACTAATTAGATTCAAATATTTACTTAGTTTACATTTATATGAAACTATAAGCATTTCTTAACTTAGAAAATTCCTATTAAAAATTGTAACGACCCACCATTTCGAACCATTCAAATCGACAATAATCCACACATGTCAGACTTGAATTGCTCAAAACGATAGATTGTTAATAAAAATTGGCAAATAACAGCATACATAGTAAATAAATCAATCACAGATCACAGACACAGAGTAATAAAATACTACACAGCGGAATAGATAGAATAGTACTCCATAAGCTACTATATAACCATAGAGTCTAAAGCAAATACAATAGAGTGCCAAACATAGATAAGTCTGCTAATGCATAAGAAAATAATAGAGTCTGAAATAGGAAATAACTGAAATAGCTGGAAGGCTGAAATAACTGCAACGACTGAATAAGTGATAGATAGATCCAAGCAAAGCTCCAAGCTCCAGGTGAACCAAGAAAGCTGATATCCTCAAGCTGACCCGAGTATCCATGTAAAACAAACACACTCGAGTCAGGATTAACATTCTTATTTAAATGATAACTCAAGTGTATCAATTACCGAAATGCAAAATAACTTAAAGGATGTTGGGATGACCATCCTTTAAGGATCCGTCAAACTAATATTATATATAATAATACGCTATATACAATAGTGTCTATCAGTAAAGTAAATATCAAAATAGCGTAAGCGGGATTACCATGATTACCCTTACACCGTTTATATATTCCCATAGTATATACAGTACCGTAATTTCTCCGTAAACTAGAGGGCTATCAGAGGTCACTCCATATAAAATGGTATAAAACAAAATCGATTGGGCTCGTATAAGGCATGTGACAAGGCACACGAGGAATGCCAGGGTGGATTCACCGTTTGCATAACCGGACTGGTGGTAACGCATAGCAGCAACTACCGCCCACCTCGAGACACACTCCCATATCAAGGGTGCGCACCAATCGAATCACAAAAGTAATAGAATGGTTTCGAAGAAGCATGCTCGATAGGAGGAATGACCTCACTTGGTCTCGGTGTAGCACCTGTTTTAGCCTCATCAAGCTGATTCAAGGTAGTCAGGGTCTCGTAATTGATATGAAATAGAAAATAGAGTCGATCGCCAAACCATCCTACTTCATTCTGGAACTCCACCGCGTACACAGTTGTTAAAGTGGTTTTTGGAATTGGCAGAGAGTATGACAAATCCGATCCCGGTCTCTTTAACAACCAATCGTTTACATTTTTTACACCGTGGTCGTTTTATAATTTTTACTCAAAATAACTATCAAAATATCAAATACTTTAAAAATCACATCTTATACTCTTCACTATTTAAAGTTTATAAAATATATAAGTTTATAAAATAAAACATAATATAAAAAATATTAAATAATAAAATTTATAGAAATACTGTATATAAAATAGGTACTTATTTTGTTATTAAAACCTTTGTAAACTTTTAAAACAATTAAAATATAAGTAAAATCTCAAATATCATTTAAATCCATACTTCTTATAAATTAGCTTTTAAAACATTTCCAAAATATAAGTTTATCATTTGAAATTTAACTATTATTATTATCATAGAAAATACTTGAATTAAAATTCCAAAAATCAATAATTTCAATTAAAATATAATTATGATTTTAGAATATGACCAACGATGTCCGTATAAAATTTTCTATCCTATGGTCAAGTGATACGGATATGTATCATTTCAATCCGTTTAATTTCAAGTACGGGTATATATCATTTCAACCCGAAATCCCAAATTCAATAAAAATCGATTGGGTCTATCATTTCAACCCATAACGATTTTCCCCTATTCTATCAAGTCGTTCGGGTATGTTTCATTTCAACCCATGGTGATTTTCTAAACTAATGGAACTTGCAATGTGAAAGTCAGGACATAACAAAACAATCATCGACATATAATATAGATCCGTACATGTCATAAGGACACATTCGTACATGTTCATATTACGTCTAAATATCCGTCGTACACGTCAAATGTCATTTATTTAGGCATACATACGTAGAGTATATTCGTGCGCGTATCCGTGTGCATGTCACGTACACTATCGTGCACGTCACATTCACACGTATCAAATAACATGCACGCTACACTAAACGTATTATGACCATACAGATTTCATTTTACGTGTCCAACATATTTACACGTCATATCAACATATATGTAACCAACACGTGTCGATTATCACATACGCAAATCAATATATATATCGTATATCACCAATTCATACATACAACCAAATAATATCATGTGCATCAATGATGTCAATAACATGTCGACAGTGTACAATAATGTGATCTCTATAGCAATCCTAGCAATTCAGATAACAAATTCACAGGTTTGTACACTTAAATAAAAATGTTAATCGTGAGTGAGGGTTCTCACCTTTCGTAGCCAATAGAAATGAAAGGAATGATGAAAGCGGATGTGAAGCGGACAACAAACGGACTCTATTCCTCTTTATTACTAACTTCTCCGACTGGAAACAAAATAAATTAAAATTTGCATAAATACAATATAAAATCAACTTTGTACTTTTTTTTTTCAAAACCCGAAGATAAGACGTTAGACAAAACAAAAATCCTCTTCAAATCTTTATGTACATACAGTATATATAAGTTTCCAAACCAAACAAAACCACACACATACAACATATAAATTTGTTTCCATCAAACAACATATGTATAGTATATATACATCTCCAAACCAGTTGCAAACTTATTCAAAAGAGAAAAATGTTTGTATATTCGGTTCAAACAAAACTTTGCAAAACCACAAAGCTAGGCTTGAGCACGCCAAAATTTATGAACATAAATATAAATATATAACTTGCCATAAAACATCTATAACGCACGACCTAAAATATTATACGAAATCTTTACAAAACCTTTTTTTTATTTGAGAAAGCATGCAACATCGGTACACAATAGAGAAAACCAGAAAAGAGAACTCACGCACAGGAAAGATGGAAATGGATGGATGCAAACTTTAACAAAACAAGGAAAAACGTTTTTTTTTTTTAAATATGAGCATGCCAACGTCAGTAGGAAAGAAGAAGAAATAAAGAAAGAAAGAAAACTCACGCTTGGAGGAATGATGGAAGGAATTAAGGTTGGATGCCAAAAGTTGCTACAGGAGAATGGAAATATTTGCTACAGGAAGTGTGCTTTCAATTCATCTTTCATGCATGCATGGAGGCACCTCTCTCTTTCTTCCCTTTTGATTTCGTTTTTTTTTTCCTTTTTTTCTTTTTCTTTTTCTTCTTTTTTTTTTTTACCGAGAGGAGGACATTATATTTTTGAAGAGGCAGATAAAGTGGGGAAGACGAAATGAAGGAGTAGTATGAAGGGGACGGTATAAATGACAAACGGTAGAAAAACGAAGAGATACCGGTGAGAAAACCAAGAGCTTATGCCATTTCATTATTTTGGAGACCGTGTGCTTGCATGGAGAGTTGATTCACAGACCCAATATTAATAGCTAAACCGGTTAGACACAAATAGGGACAGTTCATACTTAAATGGACCGGTATCAAATTTTATGCACAAGCTATTTTAATTTTTCATTGCAACCGGATACCCGAAACTGATAAATGAATATACCATGGTGATCAGCGCGACGATACGAACGCAACGGTATAAAGAACTCAGTGTCACGACACTCCTATCAAAACCCCATTACGGACACCTTTTAACGTAGAAAAACGTACAAATAAATTAAAACGAAGGTCGAAATGTACGGATTACGCGAAACGGATTGCGCCGCCGAATTCAGAATAAGCAAAAGAATTTTATAACGCTGAATCGTCAGTATTTTGAACAAAACTTTACGGACGCCTATTTTGAACTGATATGCATAGAAAATTTTGACAATCGACGAACTTGAGTATTTCCGATGAAACTTGTCCGACTGCTATATTCAGATGGACGCATTTCAAATATCAAGTTCTCATTGCGAAAAATTTTAAGCTAAATTTTCAAAATAAAAAGAAATTGATCGAAAAATCGAGTTTTAAATCGTTGAAAATAACCGGTTGTTACACTCTCCCCCACTCAAAACTTTTCGTCCCCGAAAAGGAACGAAAATAAGAAAGAGAATGTGCAGAACAAAAAAATTGATTCGAAAGTATAAAGGTGGTTATGCTTACGTTGATCGCAAAGACTGAGATTTTCCAGGACCACCAATAGGATTAGATACACATAAGGGTTCAATTGCTACTTGTGGATGTAATAAATGCGCAACTTATCACAATGGTTTATAGAAATAATGCTATAGGAAGCTCTAGTATTGAATAGAACAGGAATAGGAAAATGGAGTAAAGAAAAAGATACTCTAAAGGGTACCTTGGTTATCACTAGAAGCAGGAGGAGTAGCGGCTCCGGATTTATTTGGACAACTATTGGCATAATGACCCTTCTGATTGCAGTTGAAGCAGGTAATGTGAGATAAGTCGATCGGCAGACTCTGAGAAGAATAAGCAATACCCTGGGTCTTCTGCCAGTTCTCCTTTTGCTGCTGAAAATTAGGCTTCCTCTTCTTTGAACTACTAGAAGTACCCTGAGACTGAGATGCATGTATAGCTTGCTTCTGCTTCCCTCTAATGTTGGGATTCTCAAATCTAATAGCCATATCGACGAGATCAGTGAAAGTGCCACGCACATGGTTAGTCAAACGATCAAAATACTCTGGACGTGCTCCATAAATAAACCTCTCATTCTTCTGGAGTGGAGTCTGGATCAGATTAGGCCCATACTTAGAAAGCTCGTTGAATTTCCTCTCGTACTCAGCAAATGTCATATCACCTTGCTCAAGGTCCATAAATTCCCTATAAAGCCGAGACTTTCCTGAATCGGGTATCCACTTAGCAACAAAGGTATCCCTAAAAGAGACGATTTTTTTTTTAAATCAAGAGAGATTCAAGGAAGGAAAACAAAGATAGAAAGAACAGTCTTAAGGATTTTTACCTGAACTGCTGCCAGGTAATGTTCGTCTTGATAGTATTAGCGGTAACTGACCGCCACCAATGAAGAGCATCACCATGTAATTGCCAGGCGGCCAACTGACGCTTCTGAGCGTCGGTGATCTCAAGCCCAGTGAAAATCCTCTCAAGATTCTCCAACCACTGCTCGGCTTCAACAATACCTCCAGATCCGGTGAACTTGGTACCTCCAAGCTGAGTGTACTCCTTGCAAAGTTTAGTGAACCTAATCGGCTGAACGGGCTGAACTACTGGTGGTGCAACTGGGGCATTACCACGACCTCTTCCCCTAGTATTCCTTCGGTTACTCATCTGGAAAGATTCAAACAGTTTTAGACGAATGAAAAGATAGAATATTCAAAAGAGATACTAATCGAAAGGAATCCTAATAAGGTATCTAAAGATCGAACGAATATGATTCCATAATTAATTTATCTCATTCTAGAGTATCAATACTCCATCTCTAATGAGTTTTACTCCATATGCTGAAATTTGCCTAAAACCAGAGCTCTGATACCACTTGTAACGACCCGCCATTTCGAACCATTCAAATCGACAATAATCCACACATGTCAGACTTGAATTGCTCAAAACGATAGATTGTTAATAAAAATTGGCAAATAATAGCATATATAGTAAATAAATCAATCACAGATCACAGACACAGAGTAATAAAATACTACACAGCGGAATAGATAGAATAGTACTCCATAAGCTACTACATAACCATAGAGTCTAAAGCAAATACAATAGAGTGCCAAACATAGATAAGTCTGCTAATGCATAAGAAAATAATAGAGTCTGAAATAGGAAATAACTGAAATAGCTGGAAGGCTGAAATAACTGCAACGACTGAATAAGTGATAGATAGATCCATGCAAAGCTCCAAGCTCCAGGTGAACCAAGAAAGCTGATATCCTCAAGCTGACCCGAGTATCCATGTAAAACAAACACACTCGAGTCAGGATTAACATTCTTATTTAAATGATAACTCAAGTGTATCAATTACCGAAATGCAAAATAACTTAAAGGATGTTGGGATGACCATCCTTTAAGGATCCGTCAAACTAATATTATATATAATAATACGCTATATGCAATAGTGTCTATCAGTAAAGTAAATATCAAAATAGCGTAAGCGGGATTACCATGATTACCCTTACACCGTTTATATATTCCCATAGTATATACAGTACCGTAATTTCTCCGTAAACTGGAGGGCTATCAGAGGGCACTCCATATAAAATGGTATAAAACAAAATCGAATGGGGCTCGTATAAGGCATGTGACAAGGCACACGAGGAATGCCAGGGTGGATTCACCGTTTGCATAACCGGACTGGTGGTAACGCATAGCAGCAACTACCGCCCACCTCGAGACACACTCCCATATCAAGGGTGCGCACCAATCGAATCACAAAAGTAATAGAATGGTTTCGAAGAAGCATGCTCGATAGGAGGAATGACCTCACTTGGTCTCGGTGTAGCACGTGTTTTAGCCACATCAAGCTGACTTAAGGTAGTCAGGGTCTCGTAATTGATATGAAATAGAAAATAGAGTCGATCGCCAAACCATCATACTTCATTCTGGAACTCCACCGCGTACACAGTTGATAAAGTGGTTTTTGGAATTGGCAGAGAGTATGACAAATCCGATCCCGGTCTCTTTAACAACCAATCGTTTACATTTTTTACACCGTGGTCGTTTTATAATTTTTACTCAAAATAACTATCAAAATATCAAATACTTTAAAAATCACATCTTATACTCTTCACTATTTAAAGTTTATAAAATATATAAGTTTATAAAATAAAACATAATATAAAAAATATTAAATAATAAAATTTATAGAAATACTGTATATAAAATAGGTACTTATTTTGTTATTAAAACCTTTGTAAACTTTTAAAACAATTAAAATATAAGTAAAATCTCAAATATCATTTAAATCCATACTTCTTATAAATTAGCTTTTAAAACATTTCCAAAATATAAGTTTATCATTTGAAATTTAACTATTATTATTATCATAGAAAATACTTGAATTAAAATTCCAAAAATCAATAATTTCAATTAAAATATAATTATGATTTTAGAATATGACCAACGATGTCCGTATAAAATTTTCTATCCTATGGTCAAGTGATACGGATATGTATCATTTCAATCCGTTTAATTTCAAGTACGGGTATATATCATTTCAACCCGAAATCCCAAATTCAATAAAAATCGATTGGGTCTATCATTTCAACCCATAACGATTTTCCCCTATTCTATCAAGTCGTTCGGGTATGTTTCATTTCAACCCATGGTGATTTTCTAAACTAATGGAACTTGCAATGTGAAAGTCAGGACATAACAAAACAATCATCGACATATAATATAGATCCGTACATGTCATAAGGACACATTCGTACATGTTCATATTACGTCTAAATATCCGTCGTACACGTCAAATGTCATTTATTTAGGCATACATACGTAGAGTATATTCGTGCGCGTATCCGTGTGCATGTCACGTACACTATCGTGCACGTCACATTCACACGTATCAAATAACATGCACGCTACACTAAACGTATTATGACCATACAGATTTCATTTTACGTGTCCAACATATTTACACGTCATATCAACATATATGTAACCAACACGTGTCGATTATCACATACGCAAATCAATATATATATCGTATATCACCAATTCATACATACAACCAAATAATATCATGTGCATCAATGATGTCAATAACATGTCGACAGTGTACAATAATGTGATCTCTATAGCAATCCTAGCAATTCAGATAACAAATTCACAGGTTTGTACACTTAAATAAAAATGTTAATCGTGAGTGAGGGGTCTCACCTTTCCTAGCCAATAGAAATGAAAGGAATGATGAAAGCGGATGTGAAGCAGACAACAAACGGACTCTATTCCTCTTTATTACTAACTTCTCCGACTGGAAACAAAATAAATTAAAATTTGCATAAATACAATATAAAATCAACTTTGTACTTTTTTTTTTCAAAACCCGAAGATAAGACGTTAGACAAAACAAAAATCCTCTTCAAATCTTTATGTACATACAGTATATATAAGTTTCCAAACCAAACAAAACCACACACATACAACATATAAATTTGTTTCCATCAAACAACATATGTATAGTATATATACATCTCCAAACCAGTTGCAAACTTATTCAAAAGAGAAAAATGTTTGTATATTCGGTTCAAACAAAACTTTGCAAAACCACAAAGCTAGGCTTGAGCGCGCCAAAATTTATGAACATAAATATATATATAACTTGCCATAAAACATCTATAACGCACGACATAAAATATTATACGAAATCTTTACAAAACCTTTTTTTTATTTGAGAAAGCATGCAACATCGGTACACAATAGAGAAAACCAGAAAAGAGAACTCACGCACAGGAAAGATGAAAATGGATGGATGCAAACTTTAACAAAACAAGGAAAAACGTTTTTTTTTTTTTTTTTTAAATATGAGCATGCCAACGTCAGTAGGAAAGAAGAAGAAATAAAGAAAGAAAGAAAACTCACGCTTGGAGGAATGATGGAAGGAATTAAGGTTGGATGCCAAAAGTTGCTACAGGAGAATGGAAATATTTGCTACAGGAAGTGTGCTTTCAATTCATCTTTCATGCATGCATGGAGGCGCCTCTCTCTTTCTTCCCTTTTGATTTCGTTTTTTTTTTTTTCCTTTTTTTCTTTTTCTTTTTCTTCTTTTTTTTTTTTACCGAGAGGAGGACATTATATTTTTGAAGAGGTAGATAAAGTGGGGAAGACGAAATGAAGGAGTAGTATGAAGGGGACGGTATAAATGACAAACGGTAGAAAACGAAGAGATGCCGGTGAGAAAAACAAGAGCTTATGCCATTTCATTATTTTGGAGACCGTGTGCTTGCATGGAAAGTTGATTCACAGACCCAATATTAATAGCTAAACCGGTTAGACACAAATAGGGACAGTTCATACTTAAATGGACCGGTATCAAATTTTATGCACAAGCTATTTTAATTTTTCATTGCAACCGGATACCCGAAACTGATAAATGAATATACCACGGTGATCAGCGCGACGATACGAACGCAACGGTATAAAGAACTCAGTGTCACGACACTCCTATCAAAACCCCATTACGGACACCTTTTAACGTAGAAAAACGTACAAATAAATTAAAACGAAGGTCGAAATGTACGAATTACGCGAAACGGATTGCGCCGCCGAATTCAGAATAAGCAAAAGAATTTTATAACGCTGAATCGTCAGTATTTTGAACCAAACTTTACGGACGCCTATTTTGAACTGATATACATAGAAAATTTTGACAATCGACGAACTTGAGTATTTCCGATGAAACATGTCCGACTGCTATATTCAGATGGACGCATTTCAAATATCAAGTTCTCATTGCGAAAAATTTTAAGCTAAATTTTCAAAATAAAAAGAAATTGATCGAAAAATCGAGTTTTAAATCGTTGAAAATAACCGGTTGTTACAAAAATCCTATGTAATTGTCTCATTCTTGACTATACGTTCTATAACCGAAATCGATATTCAATTCTAATACTTGTTTCGAACACCAACTAATACTATCTATCGGATAATAGTGAAATCATTCAAATTGGGTATTTTAATTACCTCCTAGACCTTGAATTGAAATCATTCTTATCATTAAGATTTATAGAAATTTGATATTTAAAATTATTCGAAAAATAGAATTTGTAAATCCAATACCTTTTAACATCGATTTAAATCAACCTAAATAATATGATTACTGATTATAGTTAATCTTGTTTTTTTTGAATAATATAATTAATTAAAAATAATCACCTTTAATTGTTTATTAAAACAATTGTTCAAACTGTTGACAACTTAGGTAAATTTCTGATTTACTTTACATAAATTATAACTTAGTAGTCTCAATGGCATACAACAGTTCTTTTATTAAATGACATACAAGTCATTAACCCACATTGCACCACAACTAAGTAAATACAGTTCAACATTTATCAAATGATAATAAAATATCTCAACAATATATAATTACTGAGAAATATATCAAACTGATATAATAGCAAAACGGTGTTTATTTCTGCTAGTAAGGTGTCCAAAATAGTTCAATCAATACAATTTATATTGGAGCGACGATTATTCCCACTTACGGATGTCAATATATTATGGTTGACGTAATTTACAACAACCCAATTAATGAAATAATTAACTAAACAAACAATTCAACAATTACTGAATTTACAAATCATTAAATAACAATTATTAACAGATTATATGTTAATTAATTCAACGCCTAAATTTACGTTTATTAGATTATAAATTATTGTTATAAATAACATCCATTTTAATTACTTATTTAATACATTAATTTACATTAGAATCAAATTGTTAAAACTTGGCAGCTACACACCATCAATTCTCAAGACCAATATGCACATAAAAATTAAATCGAGCACATCTTTAAGCTTGACATTATGTTCAGGTGACAAACCAAATAAAACTGCAGAACAGTGTGTAAACCGTAGTCATAGTGCTTTCTGTGGTTACAACGTAAAGGTAACTACGATGCCTCTTTTACCTTTTCTCTATAAATCACTTTGACAATGCCCATTTCCAAATATTATATTCTTACCATCTGAGCTTCTGCTCAGTCTACTGCCATACCCCATGTCATCCTTTGAGAGAAGAAATCTAGTATTGTGTACCCAAACAAAACCAATGAACATATCATTTCCCACTTTTTGAACATCATTTAAGCTGGTATGTATATTCTTACCATGTACATTTAAATTTCTGGTTCTAACTTAATCCCCTTTTTAATTTTTTTATAATGAAAACTAGGCCGAACCCAACTCAATTAATACACAACTAAAATCCCATCTCCCTTGGGTTTCTACATTTTCCTATTTCTCGTTTTATTCCTCACATCATTAACCAATGAACACATTTTATCCTGCTTTTCCTATCATATGCTTTGCTTCTTTCCTGTTGTTAAATACGCACCTCTTATACAAAGCCAAGGGAATAAACAGTGCCAAGAAAAACGTTTCATCCTACTTTACCTTTCGTTCTTCTGCTTTATTATTATTATTGTTACTATTATTATTATTTTAACGTATGGGCCAAGTCCAGAACTGATGTTGCATTAACAACTAATACGCACCCCTCTTCTTCGATTTAGCATCAGGAGTCACCCGAAACAATGAAAAAGAACAAGCACCCCAACGTGTACACGCTCCCCTGTTCTTCACCGCTGCTGCTCTTCCCTTTTTGCCATTTCCTTCACCTGGTTTCCCCAACTCAGTGCACCGCTTTCCCTATTCCATTGTCAAGCATTCACCGCTATACGCCTATGCATTAACGTGATGCATATTCGCGCAGTTTTCTTTCTCTTCCCATTCAAGTATGTGTACACCTTACCATATGTGCCTTCCCCACACACCGACATACACATGAAAATTCCTTTGTTCACATTTTTTTCATTTTCTCTCCAATGTTTTCTCTCATACTTCCTTCTTTATGTTCAGTTGGTACCCCATCAGTGCTCAGTACACTTGTACATATGCACAAACCTCCGAGCCATCGCACATCAAACACAACAGTCCACATCAGTCGGATCCCAGGAACGCATTATTGTTTAATTGTTACAAAATGGTATGTGTAACAAAAATATAAAACTAGATCCTGGAAAAAACATACATATACATATGGTAAATATTGATTTGGTTTATTATATAAAATACATAGATACTAATATTAATGGGTGGATCTGTTGGTATAGAGGTGTGTCCATATACTTATAAAACTATTTCAGACTAGTAATATTCAACCGAATGTATGTCTATATGATAACATTTATTATCTCAATTACGTTTTTGTATAAACTATTACTAGTTAAGTTTAAACATTTATGTCCAATCCGTATTTATAGAATAGCACCTTCACATAACCACTTTAATACAATAATCAGGGTAATCCCATCATGTGACATGCCCCCCTTTCATGTGATATTTCAGCTAATACCAACATTTTTTTTAAATTGAAATACCCTTAACATTAAAAGAAAGTTTAATCTACTGTTTAATATACAGACTGGTTACTATTACCATACAAAACAGGAAGGGTTTTAAAAAGATACAAAAGGAAATTTACTAACTTAAAAAGGTCCTCTGCTTTTCACGTTACAAGTTCTAGTTCTTTGGTTTGTTGCATTTCAGGGTTTTTAACAAGATAACATGAACACATATATACATGGGTGTACTAATCATAAAACAATTAGTAGAAACAAGAGGAAAGGTTTACTCAGAGCTAAAGTCCTTTGTTCTTGTTTCGTGCTACAGATTTTCAGTTTTTGCTTTCGTTTACCTTTCAGTTTGGCTACCATTTTCATACCAGTTTGGTTCGAATGCTTGTGAGTGTATGGGATGTATTTATAGATGTCTAATAAAATAATGGGCATTAATTGGTTGGGAGGAAAAATGGGGATAGCATGCATGTTTGTAGCTGTGCATGTGTGTGTAGATTAGGAGAGGAATGCAGTAATGTACTTGCTAGTTTGTTTTGATTAAAAAAGATAGTACGGTATAGCTGTGCGATGTAGTTTGGTTGGAAGAATTACAGCTATGTGTACATATCTTTTCTTGGTGATTGAAAGGAACAAAGCTATGTTATATAGCTGTGTATGTTTGATTGAAAATGCTAGCTAGTTGATGTTGTGCACTAGTTTGGTTAGAAAAGAATGTAGCAGTTTGATTTGAGAGGACAAAGCAAGGGTTTTTAGCTGGTCCTATACTCTATTTAGATGAAAAGCCAAGGCCATGTCTTGTTTGAAACGGAAAGAGTATAGCCTAAAAGTGCTAGTTGTTCTTACGTTCATTGATTGAAATAGAGCTATGTATTAGATATGCTAATGTGAATTGATTGAAAGAAAGAAGCATTGTAGGTGTAGCAGGTTTAATAGTTCCAATGACACAGCATGGAAACAACCTACGAAATGAAGTACAAAGATATTTGTAGCCATGTGCAACATGAAGACTTGATGTGGACAGTAAATGGTTGTAGCTGCTGTAGCAGTTGTACATTTGATTGATTGAAAGTGAATTGTGAAATTTTCCCCAGAAAGGCATGACCAATTGCAAATTTTGTACATCCTTATGTATTAAGTATCATATTTGTGTAGACTTATGTGTAATTAGCAACTTGGTGGCCAAGAAAATTTACCATTCAATGATGATGCATTCAAATTCCTTCAACTATAAATTCATGGTACTACGCATATCTCTTCATTGATTTGTTTTAGATCATGAGTACAAAAGGTGTTACATCCTTCTTAATGTATCCTTTCTATCTCATGAAGTAATCTACATATTTTACTTATTTTAAATGCTATTTTAATTTATAAAAGTTTAAAATCATAAAAAAATAGAAAAAAAACAAGAAAACATTTCCTGCTTGTTTTACATTGTTAAAATAATTCAAACCATTTAAATATATTTTTCTTGAAATTTTCCAATAATTATTATTTACAATTTATATTTGAACTCAAATTTTGAATTAATCTATAATAACTGTATTACAAACTCCAGCAAAACCTGGGACGTTACAATCTACCCCCTTAAATAAATTTCACCCCCGAAATTAAAGTAACGAGGAGCTTCTGGTTGTATACAAAGTCATAGACTTATAAACAAACACATACATAGGTCATCTTCTATCAATCATGATAGCAAGCCATTAAAACTACACAGGTTATCTGTCAAACTTTTCACAACAATCGAAACATACAATACTGACACATTCATCAGTCACTGACTGTAAATTGATAAGAAAACGATTTTCTAAGCATCGACCTTGAAGACCAAAATCAACATCTGATCGATACTCATAAAATCACTTGACTCAACCAATCTCCAATTAGGTTCTAATTCCTCAACTCCATATCTAAATTTCCTTATTAATCCATATGACTCCATTTTCTATTTAAGAAAATTTCCTAATTATATTTGGGAACATAATACCAAAACTCATTTTCTACATTAATTTGAATCAAACCTGTTCCAACATATTTATCTGCTTCAAATACTCCTTTTTAAAATTCCAATCCAGTTTAAATCTATTCGACTTGACCTCAGTCAAATTCTAATCCATTCAACTTACTCCAGTTAATTTTAAAATTCTAGAATCCAAATTTCCGGTTTTACTCCAAACTAGCTTGAATTCACATATCTCTGTCCCATTTTAAATTCAAAGCTTTTGAATTTCTCCAAAATAATTTATTCTACCCAAACAATTCCCATTTTGCCTTATTTTATGCTTTTTTCTTATACAACCCAATTTGGTTATATATATAACCATTTAAATTCTTATAATCTCATTTGATTATAATAATTACAACTATTTACACATCGATATACAATTATAATCATAGAAAAAGTACTTCTTTTTATATCAAAATATGGTTTTGGGTAAAATTATTTCATTTACCCAAATTTGAAAATAATACTATGTCGAATTACTTTGTTCAAGAGTTTACAAAAACTTTTCGATACAGTGTGCACTGTGCATCGACCAAAGATTTTAAACTACTTGACAAACCAATCAACACAATATAAAAAATAGCAGTTTTTATAGGAATTAACAAATATGCGCTCATATATATACACTCAAACTCAACGTAGGGTATTATTAACCCTATCTCTATTGACTCAAGCCACACACTAACTACTCAACCTTCAGCTCTGATACCAAGTGTGATGAACCAGATTTCGGTACCCTTTGAGTCGAATAATCATATAACAAGCTCAACCCAAAGAATACTAAAACCTGATATCGAAGAAAGAAATTAGAGGGTAAGAATAGATAAGATAGAAAAATTAGAATATAAGAAAAGAAGATCATAACACAGAATCAAAGTAAACCCGAATCTCACAGCGGATGGAATAAAATATAATAGATATATGATCACCTTTGAAATACAATCTGAATTTAAACTTACATTCATTATCAGAGTATAATACATATATAATAAAGCGGAAATAAACTCTATATATCTAACGTTGAAGCCTGCTGCTCCAAGCTCCTCCATAAAATCTGTAAAATTATGAACTACTGGACTGGCCATAAAAATTTGGGCACCCAGGAGTTTAGGGAAAATAAAAAATAAACTCTGGGTCAGTCATGAGACTGGTGTGAGTAAACGATTTTAGAACAGATTGAATTTAACTTTCAAAACCTTTTGAAAGAAAAGATAATCGTAAGACCAATCCACACACAAATACAGATGGTTTTTACCTTACGATAACCAAAGCATTCTTTTAAACCAATATAATTCTGATATTATAATAGTGTCTGAATACAAATAAATAGCAATCTAGCGGAACGCTTACATCTCACGTTCAACATATATAGTATACAAACAAAACCGCGGGCGCTTATTGGAGATTGGTTTCTAATTATGACAAGGTATGGAACCACCTTCCGATAGTGTATCTCTAGAGAGGAATACACTGGGTTCAACAAGAATGTCTTGTAACCCGACCCATACATGAACGACCACTCATTTCTCTTGAGTGTATGGAATATATTGTCACCAACGGTTGGGCACACATAACCGTTATCCGAAGATACAGAAGCGAAAGAAGAAACAAATATGAATATTCTCTAGATATCTGACAATACACCCTAATGGGAGCGACCCACATAGCGATGCTGCCTGCCCGATTTTTGTCATTTTTCGATTGTGAGGCTTGAGGTCAGAACTTACTGTTTGTAACATCACATCTTTATTTACTTTGAATGCCACATCGTCAAACCTGTTAAATCACAAATTGATTTTCCCAAAACCACAGGTAAAAAGCTAAGAGAAACGAAATCCTCCGCCACCAAACATAGTTTTGAAGAGAACAACTTACGCGATCTATTAGGTGTACTCTATCAGACATTCGTCCGTACAAGTTGTCCAGGGTCTGGACAAACCGAAGGCACTACTCTGTAAACAAAACAACCCTTGCATACTCCGTCTTCAATAATCTTTAACTTGAAACGTATAATCGAGTCAAAGTGGAATAAATTTCGGACTCTTCGAAATGACCCGTAAAAGATTAAGATTTGATAGTTGGTGATTTAAATATCAAATATAAAATAAAATGAATAGATTTATTTCCGTTGGACATGCTAAGACTGATTTAAATAATCTTTAACTAATTAGATTCAAATATTTACTTAGTTTACATTTATATGAAACTATAAGCATTTCTTAACTTAGAAAATTCGTATTAAAAATCCTACGTAATAGACTCATTCTTGACTATACGTTCTATAATCGAAATCGATATTCAATTCTAATACTTGTTTTAAAACACCCCACCTCCGTTAAGGTCACTCACAAAGGGAATGCCTTAACTTTGGTGGAGCATTATAGGTAAAAGACACAGATAATTTACAAGACAGACATATAAGTATCAGAAAAACGAAATTTATTTCATGCGTGGGTCATAACAAAGTCATAACAACAAACTGTCTTAAAACAACTTCCAAATCATTACATCAAAATACTTTGTCTTGATTAAAACATAAAGAAGCATAAAACGATAATAAGGTAGCATAATCCCCATTAAGAGTGTATCCAAAGCCATAGCCCAAGAAGAGAAAGTCCAAGCCATACATCTACTCTCTTCAAGCTTGCAAAAGGTCTGAACTAAGCTGAGGTGTTTCCTCCATGCGGACCCCCCCGGGGGGGGGGGGGGGGGCGGAAGAAAAGAAGATGAAAAAAAATGGGTCAGACATGAGTCTGGTAAGTCCAATGATTATTTTTCATGTAAACAAGAAAAGGATTATGACTTGAATAAACTAAATCTAGGACAACACCCAATAAATAAGATAATAAGACTGAATATGCTATTGCACTCGTTTCAACTTCTCTGCACCCCCGTACTAGTGTTTCAACTAGCACCATGTGTTCAAGATAAATGATCCCCTTTTTATCGATCGGCTGCAACTCATTTATGCTTACCACTTGTGTCATTCGGCCCCAGCTTGATTGTAGATACCTGTGCTGGTCCCACCATGGGGTGTATCAAATCCTATGGTGGCAACCTAACACAATTCAAGATGCACACTATATAACTACTGATGCCCTGTGCCCGCTTTTTCCACTCCGGAGTACGTGCACGCCTGCACTCCGTCGGAACCTACACTGACTCGCCACCCACTGTTGTTTTGACCGCTTATAATCAGCCCAATAATCGTGCCCCACCTTGCCTAGTTCAGGGTACCATGATACATCTATGTGGGTTACTGCTGAAATGGGTCCCCGTTACTAGGGTTTCCTAATCAACATGTTAAATTGGTTAAGTGCCCAAATTAACCTAACCCCACCCATCAGTTTAGTTAACATGTTGTATTGGTTAATTGTTGCCCTAATTAACTTAACCTTACCATTCCTGTCTTGTAACACCCCACACCCGCTAAGGTCACTCACTAAGGGAATGCCTTAACTTTGGTGGAGCATTTTTAGTGAGTATAGAACAGAAAAATTACAACAAGACAGATATAAATACTTGAAAATCTAAAACATCATTTCATAGCAGCAGAAGGTAAACATGTTTAGTTACAACACCATAAAGAGTCAAGTACTAAATATCCATCCTGATAAAAACATAAGTACATAATCCCATTACATAAACAATAGCCATAAAAGAAAAGATAAGCTGGGCTTTACATCACGGTCCAAGCTCCAAAAGATAGATAAAGAAATCTGATCAAAGCCCACTAGTGCTAGGCCCAACCTGAGGACCTGAGGGGGAAAAGGATAAAAACAACAGGGTCAGAAATAAGTCTGAGTGAGCCCTATAACTTTAACAACACAATCATTAAAGTAATTAGGGTATGATATAAACTTGGCACGGGATGACTGGGGATAAATGAATACACTAAGTAGCCAACTAGACATATGGTGAACTAGGATAACGGTAAAGACGCATCTACCCACCCAAGGATAATTACTAACTGCACCACACCAGTCATTCCTACTTAAAGGTTGATCCCTCCCAAGGACTTAGAGAATTTACCCAGTAGTTTCGTGTACCCCTAGCCGACTACATAGGTGCCGTCTACCCCTATCTCCACTAGGTGTACCCACTACTCCCAAGCGATCGGCTTCCTACCGTAGATACTCGTGCTGGCCCCACAGTGGGGTGTATCACTCCCCAAAGTGGCAACCCGATACAACAAATGGTGCACGGCTTATACCTACATGATGCTACAACGTCTTACCTACCAGCCCGGGTCCACACACGCATATGAAACCCGTTGGACTCGTGTTGCCACCACTAACCCGTTTTGGCCTCTTATAATCAAGCCCGGTACGCGTGTCCCGTCCTCAACATGGGTCGAGCCCAATAAGATACATATGGGTTACTGGTTGAAATGGGCCCCCACAAGCTACCACCTAAGCTTGTCAATTTATCTAGTGCATCCCACTTAACCCTTTAGTCATGTTTAATTACATGTTTCCACTTGGTAAAGTATTCTAATCGTATTTTCTATTGCCACCCAAGGCAACCCACTAGATTTCCTCATGCCACCCAAGGCACTTACTTGATTTCCACATGCCACCCAAGGCACCCACTTAACCCCTCATGCCCACTACATGCTTTTCTGGTTAAGTGTTTCTTAATTGATTAAAAACATAATCGTTGTAAAGACCTCTCACATTAGACTATCTTTTATGGCAGCTTGATTTGCCGGCTGGGTCCGGGCAGCCTTACGCCATAACCGAGTCTAACCTCGTGTCTATACACTTGTCACGTATTTAGTTTGTGCCTAAGACCTCTCACATTGGGCCAATCATTTGTAGCCGCTGGATTTGCCGGTCGGTTCCGGGCAGTCTTATGCTACAAAAGGGTCCAACCTCGTGTCTTAGTCGATTAATTACACCTAATTAATCACCCCCGAATTAATTTTCCCTAATTAATTCCAATTTTAACGATGTACATAATTGACTCTATTATGTCCATCTACTTTATGGTATGCATAATCATACCAACTTCACACCATTTCATTAACATGTATATTAACCCCATCGTTCCCCATGTAATTCGCTAACATGACATAAAAGGGAAGATTCATCACAAATATAATGGGTTCAACTTGCATAACATTAGCATCAACATGGGTTTAAAGGTGTCAACATGCATATAGCATCAAACCCAACTAGCATAAATAATCAACCCAAACTTGCATGAATCACATATGTCATAAGGAGGTTAACTTGCATAAGTTATTTATGTCATACAAAGGGATAAACTAGCATATGTATGTATGACATACAAAGTGGTTAACTTGCATATGTATGCATATCATACTAAGGTGTCAACTTGCACATGTTACTCGCATATGATCAAACACCAAACTTGCATAACATGTCATATATGAACTTGCATGTAATCAAACACCAAACTTGCATAACATATCATATATGAACTTGCATATAATCTTACACCAAACTTGCATAATCATGGTGTCATAATGGATCAATGTTTATCATAGCAATTTGCATAACTAGCATCATGAACACATAGCCTAACACTTGCATAACATCATGATCATATAGCATACAACTTGCATAACTTGCATAACTTCATGAACATGTAGCATATGACTTGCATAACTTGCATAACATCATGAACATGTAGCATATAACTTGCATAACTTGCATAACATCACAAACACATAGCATTTAACTTGCATAACATGCATAACATCATTAACGCATAGCATATAACTTGCATAACATGCATAACATCATTAACACATAGCATATAACTTGCATAACATGCATAACATCATTAACACATAGCATATAACTTGCATAACTTGCATAACATCATTAACACATAGCATATAACTTGCATAACTTGCATTGATCCACATTCATAGCCATAACCTCGTTATATCCTATCATAATCATTTCAACAATTGGTCATTAAGGCTATAGAAAACTCACAACTTGTTGATTAGCACTCCTAAGAAGAAGATTAAGTTGCTAGAGTTGATTAGAGATTGATTTGAGATGCTATCTTCTTCTACAAATTGATGGAGGCTCCTTCAAGTTGCATTTTGACGGCATGACGGCATTGTTTCTATTTTTAATATGAATTAGGGTAGTCTTAGGGTGTATTTATAGAGTAGTTAGGTGTTTTAGGCCATTAGATTAACCCTAAATCAGATTAGAGCCGTCAGATCTTGTCCTAGCCACCAAAACACAGCCCAAAAGCCAAACTGATGCACCTAGGTTACCTGGGCTCGACCAGGGAGGTCGACCCCCAGGTCGACACTAGGGTCGACTCCCTAGTCGACCTGGTGGGCAAGTCGACTCCCCAGTCGACCCCCAGGTCGACCCCTTGGGTCTGGCGGGAATTTTCCCGCCACTTCTGAAATTTGAAATTTCTGTTTTTAAATCTGTTTTTAAATTTTCTGAAACTTCTTCGGGCCATATCTGGGTCATACGGACTCCGATTTTCGAAAACTCGGACTCTATTTCGCGTATTTTTCCGAGACGAACGCAATGGCATAGCCCGTTTCCCCTGGTTCATAATTTAAAATTTAATTCTGCCATGTTTTATATTATAGCAAGTTATTTAACATACGGGGTGTTACATTCTCCCCTACTTAAAGGATTTCGTCCCCGAAATCTCTAAGTCAAGGAGAACGTATCCTACCAACCAAAAAACCATCTACTCAAACCATCAAACACTGGCATCCATTGTCCTTAGAGTTTCTAATGCTGTATGAACATATGTAAGGAGTGTGTGTGTATGTTCCCTGTCTAATGCAAAATCAGGCGGTCCACTGATTCAGTTGACCTCCTTAATGCAAACCATGATAGTGCCATGCATCCAGTATGTATGCGAAAGAACTCTATCGACACATACTATTTCTACATGAGTGCACAATCATTCACCAAAATGCATCATCCATATGATAACACAACCATTATACATCCATTAATATAGCTACCTACACACAATTATATGCAATATCCAATATGAAGTGATTGAGCCGATCTAGTGCCTAGAGTGTGTGTATATGCATCCACGAGCAACCACTTGCATCCACGTGCATCCATCAAACATAACATGTCTCAAACACATGTTTCAACCATAGGTTTCCCCTATCTAAAGGTCAAAGGTACTAATGAGAGGATATACTAAAGATAAGATAAGTACTAGACAAACGATAAAGGAGAAGTTAAAAGACATACCCTCAAAAAGGAATGGGTACAATGAATGCATCTTCACTTCTGTCTCCCAAGTAGCATTGCTCTCATCCTCTCCCCATTGCACTTTGACTAGTCGCACCTCTCTGTTCCTCAACTTCCTAATCTCTGACCCAAGGATGCGGGTAGGAGCTCGTCGAATAGTCGCATCACGCTCTACCTCCACTTCTCTAAGCAAGTTGGGCTCTACCACCTCTGCGGTCTCATGTAGGCATTTCCTCAAATGTGACACATGGAATACTTCATGTACCCCACTAAGTCTCTCGGGTAAATCCACCCTATATGCCATCCGTCCAATTCTTTCCTTAATAGGAAACGGCCCAACAAATCTTGGAGCTAACTTCCCAAAGGACCCAAAGCGAACTACATTCCGTAATGGAGATACTTTGACAAAGACCATGTCCCAACATCAAACTCAAGATCTGTCCTTCTCTTATCCGCGTAAGATTTCTGCCTATCCTGCGCTGGTTTCATCCTTCTTCGAATTAAATCAATCTTTTCCGAAGTCTCTCTAACCATATCGGGCCCAAGCAAGATCTTATCCGTAGATTCCCACCAACATGTAGGTGATCGACAAGGCCTTCCATAAAGAGCTTCAAAAGGAGCCATACCAATACTGGATCGAAAGCTGTTATTATACGCGAACTCCCCCAATGGAAGATGCTCTTCCCATGTACCTCCAAAATCCAAGATACAAAGCCTCAAAAGGTCTTCTAGAACACAATTCACCCTCTCGGTCTGGCCGTCCGTCTGAGGATGATATGCGGTGCTCAGACACAACTGAGTCCCCACTGCTTCTTGCAAACTTTTCCAAAACTCGCTAGTGAAGATAGGATCTCGATCACTCACTATGCTAGAGGGTACCCCATGCAATCGAACTATCTCTCGAAGATAAACCGAAGCTAGCCACGGAGCAGTCCTCTTGCTCTTCACGGGTATGAAATGGGCGCTCTTAGTAAGCCTGTCTACTACAAACCAAATTCCCGTATTACCCTTCCTCGATCTAGGCAATCCATCAATAAATTCCATCGAGACGCTATCCCACTTCCATTGCGGAACTTCCAATGGGTGAAGCAACCCACCTGATTTCTTTTGCTCCGCTTTCACCTGTTGGCACACCAAGCATCTAGCGACATACTCGGCCACATCTTTCTTCATACCGGCCCAAAAGAAAACTCGCCTCATGTCCTGGTACATCTTGTCCCCACCGGGATGAATGGTCATCCTAGAACGGTGTGCATCATCAAGAATAGCCTTCCTCAAACCCTCGTCTTGCGGTACACAAAGTCTACCGTCTCTACGCAAGCACCCCCTATCGTCTAGGGTGTACCTACTCAAATGGCTGGACGACTCCCACCTTATGAGCCTCTCTACTAACTCAAACAACTGCGGGTCGTCCCGCTGTGCCTCGCCAATCCGTCCCAAAAGAGTAGGTCTGACCTCCAAGGATGCTAGCAAACCAGGTACAAAGTCAACAGAAGGTCTGAAATCAAACATCGAGATAAATTCCAAGCTTCGTCGTTCCACGAACAATGGACTCAAGGACAACCTTTTTCTACTCAAGGCGTCCGCCACCACGTTACCCTTACCAGGGGTATACGCTATCTCGAAATCATAGGATGCTAAGAACTCCATCCACCTTTGTTGTCTCAAGTTCAAATCCTTCTGAGAAAACAAGTACTTCAATGATTTGTGGTCAGTGAACAATTCGAATCTCTCGCCAAGAAGATAATGGCGCCAAATCTTAAGCGCAAAAACAATAGCGGCCAACTCTAGATTATGGGTAGGGTAATTCTTCTCATGCTTTCTCAACTGCCTTCCACCATAGGCTGTTACCCTTCCCTCTTGCATTTAGACTGGGCCCAGTCCAGTCCCACAAGCATCGGTATAGACAACAAATGGCTTACTCCCATTTGGCAACACTAAGACTGGAGTTGTGGTTAAAGCTCTCTTTAACCGTCGGAACGCATCATCACAATCTACGTCCCATGCGAAGACTAGATTCTTCTTCGTCAAGCGAGTTAATGAGGCTGATATCTTCGCCAAGTCCTTGATAAACTTCCTATAGTAGCCAGCCAACCCCAAGAAACTCCTCACCTCGGTAGCATTCTTTGGAACCTTCCAATCTTGAATATATACTACCTTCGCGGGATCCACAGCTATCCCTTCCTTGGAGACCACGTGCCCCAAGAACCATACATCCTTCCTCCAGAAGTGACATTTAGAAAATTTAGCCTTAAGGCTATGCGCTCAAAGAGTCTCCAACACTTCCCTAAGATGTAGGGCATTCTCTTCCTCACTCTTAGAAAATACTAAGATGTCATCCACAAAGACCACCACGAACTTATTAAGGTACTCCCTGAACACCCTACTCATCAAATCAACAAAATATGCAGGGGCGTTCGTCAAACCAAATGGCATCACCAGCCACTCATAGAAACCATCCGGAGTCCTAAAGGCAGTCTTGTCTATGCTATCCTCAGCCACCCTCAACTGATGAAACCCCGTGGCCAAGTCCAACTGCGAAAACACTGAAGCGCCAACCAAATGATCAAAGAGATCATCAATCCTCGGCAATGGGTGTCTATTCTTCTTTGTGAGCTTGTTGAGTTCTCTATAGTCTACACAAAGTCTGAGGGACCCATCCGCCTTCGTAGCAAAAACTACTGGAGCACCCCACTTCGATATACTTCGTCTTATGAACCCCTTCTCAAGCAACTCCCCTACTTTCTTATGGAGTTCCCTCCTCTCACAAGGAGCCATGTGGCGCACGGGTCAAGATACTGGTTTAGCATTATCCACCAGATATATTCGGAAGTCAATCTCCCGCTTCGGAGGTAAGCCCTTCACCTCCTCAAACACATCCGGGTACTCCCAGACCACTCTAACAGATCGCAAACTCTCAACCGAAGCGTCAAGCGCTTCAAGATAACTTAGCATAACAGAATCCATGGGATTACAAGAGATCTCGAGAGTGTTCCCCAAGCGGGTCATAAGCCTAACAACTCTCCTTTCACAATCAAGAACGGCACCATTACTGGATAACCAGTCCATGCCCAAAATCAACCCATAGCCCATAAAGCCCAAAACAAAAGCATCACATCTAAACTCAATGCTAAGTATAGAAATCTTCAAACCCAAACATATCATGGACAAATAAGTGGAGCCCCCAATTGGGTTTGAAACAACCAAGGGATCATCTACTAGACTGGTGTCTAAGTGCAGTGACTCAACAAATGATGATGAGATAAACGAATGCGATGCGCCAGAGTCAAACAATGTACGGACAGGATGATCAAATAGAAAAACCAGACTTTCAACGGAAATAGTTCTACCTCTTTCCTGAGTTGGTGGAACCGCGAGAGCCTGAACTTGCCCCCTTGCCTGACCAGGTGCCATAAGAGCTTGCACCTGTCCTCCTGAGGTAGATCCCGTCCTTTGCCCCTTCTTAGGGAAATCCTTCACTAGATGCCCTGCTTCGCCACAGTGATAGCAGCCAGTCTTCTACTTCTTCCGACAATCTTTTCTTAGGTGGCCTGGTATCCCGCAAGTGAAGCACTTCTTTTTTCCCTTGCCACTGTTGCCTTTCCCACCCTTGCTTTGTTGTTGCTGTTGAGGTCTCTTTTGATCTCCTTTCTTCTCGGGTGCCTTATTAACATTGGGACCCTTCTCTTCCTCATGCATGAGTGCCATGTTAACTAGCTTCTCAAAGGTGGCTCCCATAGGGATGTGAGTCATAGCCAATCCATGCATCGGTTCATTCAAGCCTTTAACGAACCTCAAAGCCTTCTTCTCCGGTGTATTCACCATGTCTATGCCAAACCTTACCAATTGATTAAACTTGTTGACATATTCCTTCACCGAGAGGTTTCCTTGCTTTAGAGTCAAGAACCTTTCCATATACAAGTTTTCCTCCGCCCTTGAGAGAAACTTTGCCACAAATCTTTGCCTGAAATCCGCCCAAGAATCAACGGGGCGTTCTCCACTAGTGACCTCCCACCAGAATGAGGCCTCTCCCTTCATTAACCAAGCAGCTAACTTGACTTTCTTTCCTTCTTCCATCTCAAAGATGTCTATCAACTCTTCCACCTCCTTAAGCCAATCTCTAGCCTCCACAAAAGTTTCTGATCCTTGAAAAGGTTTCCCTCCCATAGCCTTAAATTCCTTGCAAGTCTTAGCAAAAGTATCCGTGCGAGGAGGAGGAGGGGGAGGAGGAAGATCGGGTGCTACTGTTGGTGGAGGAACATTTGCTGGACCCGCAGTGGCGGCCCTAGCCTCCATCAATCTCCTATACCATACTGGTATCGTCACACCCTCCGGAAAGTTAAGATCTTCAGCCATGCTGAAACGAAAAAGGGAAAGATTCAAAACGGAGAATTCGAAAGATAAAGATATGGCTATTGGGGATTATGCTTTTCTTTCAAAAACTTTTCTCTTTAAAGACATGTTTTTGAAAATATTTCTTCCAAAAATGTTTTTAGAAAAATAGTTTTTCTAAAAGTTTTATCTGTTCTGGTAACCTTCGCTCTGATACCACGTGTAACACCCCATACCCGCTAAGGTCACTCACTAAGGGAATGCCTTAACTTTGTTGGAGCATTTTAAGTGAGTATAGAACAGAAAAATTACAACAAGACAGATATAAATACTTGAAAATCTAAAACATCATTTCATAGCAGCAGAAGGTAAACATGTTTAGTTACAACACCATAAAGAGTCAAGTATTAAATATCCATCCTGATAAAAACATAAGTACATAATCCCACTACATAAACAATAGCCATAAAAGAAAAGATAAGCTGGGCTTTACATCACGGTCCAAGCTCCAGAAGATAGATAAAGAAATCTGATCAAAGCCCACTAGTGCTAGGCCCAACCTGAGGACCTGAGGGGGAAAAAGATAAAAACAACGGGGTCAGACATAAGTCTGAGTGAGCCCTATAACTTTAACAACACAATCATTAAAGTAATTAGGGTATGATATAAACTTGGCACGGGATGACTGGGGATAAATGACTACACTAAGTAGCCAACTAGACATAAGGTGAACTAGGATAACGGTAAAGACGCATCTACCCACCCAAGGATAATTACTAACTGCACCACACCAGTCATTCCTACTTAAAGGTCGATCCCTCCCAAGGACTTAGAGAATTTACCCAGAAGTTTCATGTACCCCTAGCTGACTACATAGGTGCCATCTGCCCCTATCTCCACTTGGTGTACCCACTACTCCCAAGCGATCGGCTCCCTACCGTAGATACTCGTGCTGGCCCCACAGTGGGGTGTATCACTCCCCAAAGTGGCAACCCGATACAACAAATGGTGCACGGCTTATACCTACACGATGCAACAACGTCTTACCTACCAGCCCGGGTCCACACACGCATATGAAACCCGTTGGACTCGCGTTGCCACCGCTAACCCGTTTTGGCCTCTTATAATCAAGCCCAGTACGCGTGTCCCGTCCTCGACATGGGTCGAGCCCAATAAGATAAATATGGGTTACTGGTTGAAATGGGCCCCCACAAGCTACCACCTAAGCTTGTCAATTTATCTAGTGCATCCCACTTAACCCTTTAATCATGTTTAATTACATGTTTCCACTTAGTTAAGTATTCTAATCGTATTTTCTATTGCCACCCAAGGCAACCCACTAGATTTCCTCATGCCACCCAAGGCACTTACTTGATTTCCACATGCCACCCAAGGCACCCATTTAACCCCTCATGCCCACTACATGCTTATCTGGTTAAGTGTTTCTTAATTGATTAAAAACATAACCGTTGTAAAGACCTCTCACATTAGACTATCTTTTATGGCAGCTGGATTTGCCGGTTGGGTCCGGGCAGCCTTACGCCATAACCGAGTCTAACCTCGTGTCTATACACTTGTCACGTATTTAGTTTGTACCTAAGACCTCTCACATTGGGCCAATCATTTGTAGCCGCTGGATTTGCTGGTCGGTTCCAGGCAGTCTTATGCTACAAAAGGGTCCAACCTCGTGTCTTAGTCGATTAATTACACCTAATTAATCACCCCCGAATTAATTTTCCCTAATTAATTCCAATTTTAACGATGTACATAATTGACTCAATTATGTCCATCTACTTTATGGTATGCATAATCATACCAACTTCACACCATTTCATTAACATGTATATTAACCCCATCGTTCCCCATGTAATTCGCTAACATGACATAAAAGGGAAGATTCATCACAAATATAATGGGTTCAACTTGCATAACATTAGCATCAACATGGGTTTAAAGGTGTCAACATGCATATAGCATCAAACCCAACTAGCATAAATAATCAACCCAAACTTGCATGAATCACATATGTCATAAGGAGGTTAACTTGCATAAGTTATTTATGTCATACAAAGGGATAAACTAGCATATGTATGTATGACATACAAAGTGGTTAACTTGCATATGTATGCATATCATACTAAGGTGTCAACTTGCACATGTTACTCGCATATGATCAAACACCAAACTTGCATAACATGTCATATATGAACTTGCATGTAATCAAACACCAAACTTGCATAACATATCATATATGAACTTGCATATAATCTTACACCAAACTTGCATAATCATGGTGTCATAATGGATCAATGTTTATCATAGCAATTTGCATAACTAGCATCATGAACACATAGCCTAACACTTGCATAACATCATGATCATATAGCATACAACTTGCATAACTTGCATAACTTCATGAACATGTAGCATATGACTTGCATAACTTGCATAACATCATGAACATGTAGCATATAACTTGCATAACTTGCATAACATCACAAACACATAGCATTTAACTTGCATAACAAGCATAACATCATTAACGCATAGCATATAACTTGCATAACATGCATAACATCATTAACACATAGCATATAACTTGCATAACATGCATAACATCATTAACACATAGCATATAACTTGCATAACTTGCATAACATCATTAACACATAGCATATAACTTGCATAACTTGCATTGATCCACATTCATAGCCATAACCTCGTTATATCCTATCATAATCATTTCAACAATTGGTCATTAAGGCTATAGAAAACTCACAACTTGTTGATTAGCACTCCTAAGAAGAAGATTAAGTTGCTAGAGTTGATTAGAGATTGATTTGAGATGCTATCTTCTTCTACAAATTGATGGAGGCTCCTTCAAGTTGCATTTTGACGGCATGACGGCATTGTTTCTATTTTTAGTATGAATTAGGGTAGTCTTAGGGTGTATTTATAGAGTAGTTAGGTGTTTTAGGCCATTAGATTAACCCTAAATCAGATTAGAGCCGTCAGATCTCGTCCTAGCCACCAAAACACAACTCAAAAGCCAAACTGATACACCCAGGTTACCTGGGCTCGACCAGGGAGGTCGACCCCCAGGTCGACACTAGGGTCGACTCCCCAGTCGACCTGGTGGGCAGGTCGACTCCCCAGTCGACCCCTAGGTCGACCCCTTGGGTCTGGCGGGAATTTTCCCGCCACTTGTGAAATTTGAAATTTCTGTTTTTAAATCTGTTTTTAAATTTTCTGAAACTTCTTCGGGCCATATCTGGGTCGTACGGACTCCGATTTTCGAAAACTCGGACTCTATTTCGCGTATTTTTCCGAGACAAACGCAATGGCATAGCCCGTTTCCCCTGGTTCATATTTTAAAATTTAATTCTGCCATGTTTTATATTATAGCAAGTTATTCAACATACGGGGTGTTACATGTCTTAGCTTTAATTCATTCATTAAAGCACCAACCACTCACATTAGACAGGTATTGTTGCGGTTACTAGATGTGCCATTTGGGTCCAGGCAGTTTTACACTGCAACTCAGTCTAACCTTGGGTTCTTTGGGCTTGATGCACTAACCTCTCACATTAGATATATATTGTTACGGTTGCTGGATGTGTCGGGCGGTTCCGGGCAGCACTGTAACTCTATCTATCCTCGGGTTACGCATATTCGTCTTTTCCTAAATTTACATATTTTCCTTTTGTGTTTATGTGTAAATTATTGTCATTCAAGTCATGCCCAATTCCTCTCTAAATCATGTTCATAATTTTTAGGTATATAAATTATGCCAATTTTATGCCACTAATCATTCATATATTTAAGGGCCAAATTATGCCATTAATATGAATTTAAATTTTTCCCAACGTTACCCCTGTCATGCATTCGCAAAACTTACATAGAATGTTAGGCTCGTAAATTAGCCTAACTTATATACAAAAGGGGAAAGAAGGGAGCATGTACCATTCACACAACATTAAATAATAAGGAACTAACTAAACATGTGTCATGTAAATGTGGCATAATATAATGAACTTGCATTTTTGGATCCAACTAACATGATTCTTTAAGCATATGAGATTACCCAAATCCAACTAGGCATGTAAATGTAAACTTTTATTTTCGGTCCAATGAACATAAACCTTAAGCATATAGAATTGCACAAGTTCAACTAGACATGTGAATGTAAACTTTAATTTGGATCCAATAATCATGAATCTTAAACATATGGAATTACAAAAGTTTAACAAGGCATGTAAATATGAACTTTTATCTTTGATCCAACAAGCATGAATCTTAAGGATATGGTTTTACACAAATTTAACAGGGAATGTAAATATGAGCTTTAATTTTGGATCTAATTTTCATAGATCTAAATGTGAATCTAAACATAATACATGTCTTAACCTAATAACTTGCATGATTCAATAAACATAGTTCTAAATGTAGATCTAAACATAATACATGTCTTAGCCTAATAACTTGCATGATTCAACAAACATAGATCTAAATGTAGATCTAAACAACTTGCATGTTACATAACATGAAAAAGTCACCAAATTTACATAATATAAGATTGGTTTAACATCAACATAATAACCACCATAATCTCACAAGCATATACGATAGAATCGTTACAAGAATAGGCATAAATCAGCATCGTCATTATCTTACAACTAGGAATTAATCTACTTTTCATTTTATTACAAATCACAACTTTTAATCGTTTACATCTAAATAATAACAGGACTTACAAAGAAAAGAAAGTCTTGTGTTTCTGGGATCTGTTTTCTGAATTTGAAAAGCAATCCCTTGAAGAAGACTATCAATTTCTATAAGAAAGTTTTAATTCGAAGCTTTTGACTCGCTTTCTAATTGAAGAAGAAATGGTGGCTAGGCTAGAACATTCATTGACAACATGGTGGCTCCTTGGAATGAATTAGTGTGATTTAGGGTTTGAGGATTAGGGTTGCTTTTATAGAAGTTTAATCTTATGTGAGACGTTAGATTATTTTAGGAGCAATCACAACCGTCTAGACTAGATAGAGTTATCCAGAATTGCCACCTAAGCCCTAGTGACTCAGCAATAGGTCAGAAAAGGCTCAGCAACTAGTCAGCATCGTCTCATTTTTGGATCTGGGCGAGGGGGTAGGTCGACCCCATGGTCGACCTGTGTCACCCAGGTCGACCCCCTGGTCTGGACAAGAAATTTCCCGCCCAGCTTGCTTCGAGGTTTGAACTTGAATTTTGGATTTTAATTTGAATTTTTTTCATTTATTTAAATTCTTGAATCTTCTGAAGGTCATAACTCCTTCAAACGGAGTCCGATTTACCCAAACTCGGACTCTGTCTCAAGTAGAATTCCGAGACGAACGCAATGGCATAACCCGTTTCCCTTAATTCTCATATTTATAATTAAGTATTCTTTAATTCGTTACTATAATGATTACCAAAAATACGGGGTGTTACATTATCCCCTCCTTAAAGAATTTCATCCCCGAAATCTTAGAGTCGAGAAGAACGTATATCCTACCATCCAATTGTCCATCTACTCAACCATCAGACATAGGCATCCATTGTCCTTAAAAAGACTTCTAATGCGTCCATGACTGTATGCATATTGTGTGTACATGTCCTTATCTAATGCAAAATCAGGCGGTCTACTAATTCAGTTGACCTCCTTAATGAAAATTATGTCAGTGCCATGAGTCCATTATGTATGCGATTATTCCTAACCATACTTTCTACATGAGTGCACAATCATTCATACAAATGCAATGTCAATATGATAACACATCAAGTTCAATCCATATGCAAATACATATATGCATATGCAATATGAAAGTGACTGAGCCGATCTAACAACTAACGTGTGTGTGAATATGCATCCACCAGCAACCACATGCAACCACTTGCAGCCATCAATCATAACATATCACTACGCCATAGATGACCTATGCCAACCCCAGAGAAATGACACAGTAGGTGCCAAAAAGTGTTGGTATAGGCAAAAAATGATCTGTGGCAACACTTTATTGGGGTTGCCTTTTGCCGCGTTGCCTTAGAGTCAAAGGCAATGACTTTGCTATCCTAAGGTAACATCGCTACAGGTGTTGCTACAGGCACTAAATTTACATAAATGTGGGGCCCACTAAATTCTGAATTCCGGGATCACGAAATCCTGTTGCGCCCCTAAATTCTGTAGCCGGGTTCACGGAATCCTGTTGTGGGGCCACATTTATGTAAATTTATGGCAACACCATATCATAGCTACGACAACATTTAACACTGCATACTGCAACATTATATCATAGCTACTGCATCATTATATAACATACTGCAACATAACAACAATTACCATCACACACTGAAATTAATAAACAACTTTTCATTTCAAATTAATAACCAATAACACAAATACTAGTTAGTCAACTACAGAATAACAAAAAATAGCCAATAAATTCAATTTTACATAGTACTTACAAACACAGTCGGTACTGAATTCATGTTTACATCAAACTAAAACAGTTTCAAATTGATAAAGCCTGAGCCTCCAGTGCATTCAGTACCTCTCTACTGCCTCCTTCACGTGCAAAACAAAGCAGTTTCAAAAGTCATGCATTTCAGCAAAAGCCTTTAGTACAACTAATGCATTTCAGCACAACCAAAGTCATGCATGCCTCGACTACAAACTGATGCAATGCCTTATTTACATTGCAACACAAAATGGAAGACATGCATGCCTCAGTTGCATTTCAGCACAAACTATGGCCATAGTATAACTGACTTGCACTTCAGTCTTCAGCACAAAGATATTTCAGCACAAACTATGGCCAGAGTTGCTTTTCAGCACAGAATTGCATTTCACAATCTATGGCTGAGTTGCAAATTGATGCAATGACTCAGCGTGTTCAAAGCATTTACGATATCAAGGAATGCAACAGAATGCCTGAGGCATTAAAAATGTAGACATGCCATGACTCATTCAGGTACAAACTCAACCATTGCATCAATTACGAACTGACACAATCATTACTGATTGAAGAGAAAACAAAATTCTTAAAATTCTGTAGTTCATTGCTGAAGCATCATCCTTGTACATGTTCTGTTACATACCAGCATTGAACTACCAGCCAACCATAAAAATAAGCAAGCGGAAATCTTAGAATTAGACTGATACATCAGCAAGCGGAAATTATAAGAATTCTGAAGAATACCACCAGCCAACCATAAAAATAAGCAAAAATACATACCAGCAGTGTGTGTCTGTATACGATCTCCGATTTGCACAATTTGTAAGGGCCTTGGACAACAAAAACTTGAAATTAAGAAGCCATGTTTTTCACTTTGCTACGTGGAAGGCAGATTCGTCTTATTGGGACATCATCTCTACACCAACGAACATCAAAATCTTGATTTCCCATTCCATAAGAAGGCTGGATATCATTCAAATCTTCATTTTCATATTCTCTTTCGAGTTCACACCAGTCTTTCGGCAATTTCTTGATAACATTGTGGCACATCTTATCAATTGGATCTGCTATATAAAACACATGTTTTACCTGTGTAGCCATAACATAAGGATCAGATTTCTGGCACAATCGATTAAAATTGACCCGAGTTAGCCCATATAAATCTTTCTCTTCTTGGTACCAATGACACTTAAATAAAACAAAACTAAATTATCCCTAATAATCTAGTTCTAATATTTCTTCAATTGATCCATAGTAATTAACTTCACCAACCAATGGATTTTGATCTTTCGAACTTGCAAAGCTAGTAGTCAAGGCTGTCAAAAATACAGCACTGTTTTGTGTTGTACATTTGGCATCTCTGAACCTTGTATAAAATTTGTATCCATTGATAACATATCCAGTAAACCGCTTAGCTGTTGGAAGAGGCCCCATTGCAAGAAGTTGTACTTCTTTTGAAATGTCCTCCTTTTTTCCAACCTCTTCCTTTAACCACTTCCAAAATTCTTCACTTTTGCTGGTACTTTGTGAATCCGCTTCTCCGAATCTTTGTCAATACCCACTTTCTTTTCCGGTATAACCCACCTTGAAAAACCACAAATTTTGCAGTTATTTTCCTTTTCATTTTCTGCCCAATATAGCATGCAGTCATTTGGACATGCATGTATTCTTTGGTAATCGAGGCCTAAATCTTTAATGATATTTTTGGTAGCATTTAAAGATAAAGGGATGTGGGCTTCTGGAAAAGCTTCTTTCGTCAACTCTAATAAATCGCTGAATGCAAACTCAGTGATTCTATGTAGGCATTTTAAAGAATAAAGCCTGACAATGAAACTTAAGCACGAAAATTTATTACACCCGGGATATAATGGCTGTTTTCCCTCTTCAACACGTTGATGAAATTTTCTAGCATCGACATCTATTCCATTTGACCCATTAGAAGATTCATCTTCATTGTTCTGCATATTTCCACAAGTACATTGCAACATCTCATCGAGGTTATCTCCAAAATTTATTCCTGCTTCACAATCCATATTATTATCGCTACTTTCAGGGTCTAAACAGGAAACTTCACAAATCCATTTCATGTACAATTCAGATGGACCATTCCAAATCAGATGGTTGTAGAATATTTCTTGACAATGCCACTTGCGATTATGACACTTTTTGCAAGGGCATGTAATTTCATCACCTACCGCAAATCTAGAAAAAGTATTTCGAATAAAAAGTTTCACTCCACTGATGTACCCTTCATGGAATTTAGGAAGTTCTGCCCATAGTTTCTCCTCGTCGTTCATTGAGTGATACCTTAAAGCAGTAAATTGGGCACAAGTAAAGTAGTACATTACGCAACACAACAATCAAATCATAGAAAATTGATACATTGAGTGATACCTGAAGCAGCAGATTAAATCGAAACCCTAACTGAAATCTAAAACCCAAGACGAACCCCAATTGAAGACCTAATTGAACTTGAACTCGAACCTGCCTACTCGAACCCTAATTAAGCTTGTAAACTTGAACTTTTAGCCCAAATTGAATCTGAGAGTGAGTGTGTGAGAGGTTGAGCAGCGGAGTACTTTGGTAAAGTTCGATTGAAATTTTCAATATTTTTTTTAGTTTCCCCCTTTGTTTTTGCTTCTCGCCCTAGACATTATTTCACGCGCGGATTGCTAATCTGGACTAAACATTTCTTTACGCAGATCGCTACCCTGGACCGTTGGATCGTGTTGACGCGGATTGATAATTTTATTCATGAGGCTACTGCAACACATGTTGATATATATGCTAACACATTTAAGTGTGCATTGCAGTAGACAGAAAACAGCATAGCAATGGCAACATTGTAGCTAGCAACACCATGCATTATCGTTGTGATAGGCCATCCATGGCGTAGTGTATTTCAAATACATGTTTACATCCATTGGTTTCTACCTAAGGATAAAGGATAGGACCGAGGAGATATACTAGAACGATAGATATAAGCATGTATAAACTTAAGTAAAAGGAGATCAAGGATGTACCCTCAAAAAGATAAGGGTAGGCTGCACGTATTTTGTCCTCTGTTTCCCAAGACGCGTCATCCTTGGCGTTGCTCCATTGAACTTTAACAAGTCTGACTTCGTGGTTGCGTAGCTTTTTGACTTCTGTACCCATGATACGAGTTGGAATTCTCCTCACAGTCGCTTCTCATTCCACTTCTACTTCCTCTAGTATGCTTGGCTCCACAATTTCCACAGACTCATGTAAGCACTTTCGTAGTTGAGAAACATGAAAAACATTATGGACTCCAGCCAGTCTTTCGGGTAGCTCTACTCTGTAAGCCATCTTTCCAATCTTCTCAATGATAGGAAACAGCCCTACAAATCTTGGTGCCAACTTTCCTGCGGATCCAAAGCGAACGACATTCCTTAAAGGAGATACTTTAAGGAAAACCCTATCTTCAACCTCGAACTCAAGGTCGGTCCTTCTTTTATCTGCGTAGGACTTTTGTCTATCTTTGGCAGTCTTCATTCTTCTTCGTATCAAGTCCACTTTCTCTGAAGTTTCTCTAATCATATCTGGTACTAGTATGAGCTTGTCTATAGACTCCCACCAATAAGTTGGTGATTGGCATGGTCTTCCATACAAAGCCTCGAAGGGTGCCATGCCTATGGTGGCTTGGTAGCTATTGTTATTGGCAAACTCCACTAAAGGAAGATGTTCCTCCCATGTTCCTCCAAAGTCAAGAATGTGTAATCTCAAGAGGTCCTCTAATACTCTGTTCACCCTTTCCGTCTGACCATCAGTTTGGGGGTGATAGGTCGTGCTTAAGCATAGTTGTGTGCCTACAGCCTCTTGCAAGCTCCTCCAAAACTCGGTCATAAAGATAGGATCTCGGTCACTCATAATGTTGGAGGGTATCCCATGGAGTCGAACTATCTCTTTAAGATAAACGGATGCTAAAGACGAGGCATTCCTTCTGCTTTTAACGGGTATAAAGTGAGCGCTTTTTGTGAGCCTGCCCACTATTACCCAAATACTGGTATTGCCCCTTCTAGACCTAGGCAGCCCATCGATAAAGTCCATTGAAATGTTATCCCATTTCCAATGTGGTACCTCTAAAGGATGAAGCAAACCACCAGGCTTCTTTTGCTCTGTCTTGACTTGCTGGCATATTAAGCACTTAGAGACGAATTCAGCTACATCCCTCTTCATTCCATTCCAAAAGAAAACCCTTTTCAAGTTTTTATACATCTTTTCTCCACTTGGGTGTATGGTCAACTTGGAATGGTGTGCCTCTTCGAGAACCTTCTTCACCAAATCCCTTGCTTGTGGGATGCATAGCCTTCCATCCCACCTCAACCAACCCTTATCATCGATGGAGTATCTATTGAGGTGACTAGAAGTCTCACCCCTAATTAGCTTATCCATCACATTAACTAGCTGAGGGTCTTCACGTTGCGCGGTTCCTATTGAGTCCAAAAGAGTAGGTCGCACCTCAGGCGATGCTAACAAACCAGTCACATGATCGACAGAGGGTCTAAAATCAAAGTTGGCTATGTACTCCAAGCCCTACCTTTCTACAAAGAGCGGACTTAAGTTCGGCTTCTTTCTACTCAAGGCGTATGCTACTACATTTCCCTTACCAAGGGTATAGGAAATCTTGAAATCGTAAGATTCCAAGAAATCCATCCACCATTGTTGCCTCAAGTTAAGATCTTTCTACGAGAAAAGGTACTTCAATGATTTATGGTCAGTATACAATTCAAACTTCTCACTTAGGAGATAATGGCGCCAAGACTTAAGTGCAAAGACGATGGCAGCCAACACTAGATTGTGGGTTGGGTAGTTTTTCTCATGTACATTCAATTGTCTGCCTCCATAAGCTACTACCTTCCCTTCTTGCATCAAGACAACACCTAGTCCCGTACCACATGCATTCGTGTATACGGTAAACATCTTGCTCCCATCCTGCAATGTCAGAACTGGGGCTGTTGTTAGAGCCCTCTTCAATCATTGGAAAGCAACATCGCAATCCAAATCCCAATTGAAAGTTAGATTCTTCTTTGTCAACCTTGTAAGTGGAGCTGAAAATTTCGCAAAGTCTTAGATGAACTTTCAGTAAAAGCCCTCTAGCCCAAGGAAACTTCGGACTTCGGTAGCATTCTGTGGAACCTTCCAATCTTGCACTGCAACTACTTTTGCGGGGTCCACCGCTAACCCTTCCTTGGACACCACATGTCCAAGAAACCTTACTTCCTCTCTCCAGAAGTAGCATTTGGAGAGTTTGGATTTCAACTGATGTGCTCGAAGAGTATCCATGACTTATTTTAAATGCTGAGCATGCTCTTCCTCACACTTTGAGAAAATAAAAATGTCATTTATGAAGACCACCACAAACTTATTAGGAACTCCCTGATCACTAAGTCAATGAAATAAGCGGCTGCGTTTGTCAAGCCGAAAGGCATGACAAGCCACTCGAAGAAACCATCTGGTGTTCTGAACGCGGTCTTATCAATACTGTCTTCAGCCACTCTTAGCTGATGAAACCCGGTAGCTAGATCTAGTTGGGAGAAAACCGATGCACCTACAAGCTAATCGAACAAGTCATCTATTCTTGGAAGTGTGTGCCTATTCTTCTTGGTCAGCTTGTTCAGCTCCCTATAATCAACGCATAGGCGAAGCAAACCATCTGCTTTGGTTGCGAATACTACTGGAGCACCCCATTCAGAAATACTCCGCCTTATAAACCCCTTCTCAAGCAACTCTTTAACTTGCTTACTGAGTTCCTTCCTCTCCCTTGGAGCTATATGTCTAACAGTAAAGCAACGAGTTTTGCATTATAAACGAGGTATATGCGGAAGTCTATCTCTCGCTTCGGAGGTAACCCCTTCACCTCTTCAAAGACATCCGAGTATTCACGGATTACTCTAACAGACTGCAAATTCTCAACAGACGCATCAAGAGATTCAAGATAGCTAAGCATAACAGAGTTCATGAGATTACAAGAAATTTCAAGAGTGTCACCGAGGCGAGTCATGAGTCTAACCACTCTCTTTTCACAATCGAGGATGGCACCATTACTGGATAGCTAATCCATGCCTAGAATCAACCCATAGCCCATGAAGCCCAAAACATAGGCATTACATCTAAACCCAATGCTTAGTATAGAAATTTCCAAATCCAAACAAATCATTGACAAATAAGTTGAGCCCCCAATTGGATTTGAAAAAACCAAGGGATCCTCTACTAAACTGGTGTCTAGGTGCAGAGATTCAACTAAAGAGTAGATATAAAAGAGTGTGATGCGCCAGAATCAAAGATTCTACGAATAGGATGATAAAAAAGATAAACTAAACTCTCAACTGAAATATTACTACCTCGTCCTTACAGAGGTGCCATGAGAGCATGAACCTGCCCTCCAGAAGTAGGTCCAGTCCTCTGCCCTTGCCCTTGCTTTCTTGGGCAGTCCTTAGCCATTTGTCATGTCTAGCCGCAGTGAAAACAACCACCCATCTTCCTCTACTTCTTTCTGCAGTACTTAACCAGATGTCCAGGAATGCCACAAAATTACATTTTCTTTTGTCATGGGGTTTGTTGTTCTTCCCGTCCTTCTTGGAATCTGTCTTCTTTCTCTGTGATCCCCCACTTTCTTATCTTGAGGTACATCCACCTTTGTCTCTTTATTTCCAAAACTTATCTTCTTCTTGTAACAGTGCCATGTCCACCAGTATCTCATAAATCACACCTATAGGTATATGGGACATAGCTACGCTGTGCAGTGGCTCATTCAATCCTTTAGCAAAACGGAGAGCCTTCTTATGTGGAGTGTTCACTAACTCCAATCTGAACCTAGCCATCTGGTTGAATTGGTTAACGTATTCCTTGACCGACATACTTCCCTGTTTGAGAGCTAAGAACTTCTCCATCTGTAGGCTTCGTTCAACTTTTGAGAGGAATTTAATTTCAAACCTCATTCTAAAATCCATCCAAGTTTCAACTAGCCTTTCAGCGTTAGTAACTTCCCACCAATAGGAAGCTTCGTCTTTAAGCAACCATAAGACCAACTGTATCTTCTGCCTATCGTCCACTTCAAAGATAACAAACAAATCCTAAGTTTCTTTGAGCCAGTTTCTTGCTTCCACGAAGGATTCATTTCCATTGAAGTTCTTTCCACCCATGGCTCGAAAGTCCCTACATATTTTTGAGAAAGCATTTGCACGAGGAGGAGGAGGAACCGCTGCAGTTGGGGAGGAGGAACGTCTGCTGGGACTGCGACATTAGCCCTAGCCTCTAGGTACCTTCTGAACCAGCCACGTACCAGCACGCCATCTGGAAGGTTAAGATCCCCAGACATGCTGAAACGAAAAAGGAAATATTCAAAACAAAGGATAGAAAGATAGTGCATATGGCTTTGGGGGATTATGCCTTTTTAAAATAAAACAGCACTTTTTCTTGAAAATTGCTTCTTTAAACTTTGTTTTGAAAAACAGTTTTCAAAATTTTTATCTGATCTGGTAAACCATTGCTCTGATACCAAGTGAAACAACCTACCTCCGTTAAGGCCACTCACAAAGGGAATGCCTTAAATTTGGTTTAGCATTATAGGTAAAAGACACAAATAATTTACAAGATAGACATATAAGCAGCGGAAAAACGAAATTTATTTCATATGTGGGTCATAACAAAGTCATTACAACAAACTGTCTTAAAACAACTTCCAAATCATTAAATCAAATTACTCTGTCTTGATTAAAACATAAAGAAGCATAAAATGATAATAAAGTAGCATAATCCCCATTAAGAGTGTATCCAAAGACATAGCCCAAGAAGAGAAAGTCCAAGCCATACACCTACTCTCTTCAAGCTTGCAAAAGGTCTGAACTAAGCTGAGGTGTTTCCTCCCTGCGGACCGGGGGGGGGGGGGGGACGGAAGAAAAGAAGATGAAAGAAAAATGGGTCAGACATGAGTCTAGTAAGTCCAATGATTATTTAGCATGTAAACAAGAAAAGGATTATGACTTCAATAAACTGAATCTAGGACAACACCCTAGAAATAAGATAATAAGATTGAATATGCTATTGCACTCATTTCAACTTCTCTGCACCCCCATACTAGTGTTTCAACTAGTACCATGTGTTCAAGATAAATGATCCCCTTTTTATCGATTGGCTCCTACTCATGTATGCTTACCACTTGTGTCATTCGGCCCCCACTTGACTGTAGATATCTGTGCTGGTCCCACCATGGGGTGTATCAAATCCTATGGTGGCAACCCGACACAATTCAAGATGCACGGTGTATAACTACTGATGCCCTATGCCTGTTTATCCACTCCGGAGAACGTGCACACCCGCACTCCGTCGGAACCTACACTGACGCATCACCCGCCGTTGTTTTGACCGCTTATAATCAGCCCAGTAATCGTGCCCCATCCTGCCTAGTTCAGGGTACCATGATACATCTATGTGGGTTACTGCTGAAATGGTTCCCCGTTACTAGGGTTTTCTAAGCAACACGTTAAATTGGTTAAGTGTCCAAATTAACCTAACCCCACCCATCAGTTTAGTTAACATGTTGTATTGTTTAAGTGTTACCTTAATTAACCTAACCCTACCATTCCTGTCTTAGCTTTAATTCATTCATTAAAGCACCAACCACTCACATTAGACAGGTATTGTTGCGGTTACTGGATGTGTCGGTCGGGTCCGGGCAGTTTTACACCATAACTCAGTCTAACCTCGGGTTCTTTTGGGCTTGATGCAGTAACCTCTCACAATTAGATATATATTGTTACGGTTGCTGGATGTGCCGGGCGGTTCCGGGAAGTCTTACACCGTAACTCAATCTAAACTCGGGTTAGGCATATTCGTCTTTTTCTAAATTTACATATTTGCCTTTTGTGTTTATATGTAAATTATTATCATTCAAGTCATGCCCAATTCCTCTCTAAATCATGTTCATAATTTTTAGGTATTTAAATTATGCCAATTTTATGCCACTAATCATTCATATATTTATAGGCCAAATTATGCCATTAATATGAATTTAAGGTTTTCCCAACGTTAACCCCGTCATCCTTCGCAAAACTCACATAGAATTTTAGGCTCGTAACTTAGCCTAACTTATATACAAAAGGGGAAAGAAGGGAGCATGTACCATTCACACAACATAAAATAATAAGAAACTAACTAAACATGTGTCATGTAAATGTGACATAATATAATGAACTTGCATTTTTGGATCTAACTAACATGAGTCTTTAAGCATATAAGATTACCCAAATCCAACTAGGCATGTAAATGTAAACTTTTATTTTGGGTCCAATGAACATAAACCTTAAGCATATAGAATTGCACAAGTTCAACTAGACATGTGAATGTAAACTTTAATTTGGATCCAATAATCATGAATCTTAAACATATGGAATTACACAGGTTTAACAAGGCATGTAAATATGAACTTTTATCTTAGATCCAACAAGCATGAATCTTAAGCATATGGTTTTACACAAGTTTAACAGGGCATGTAAATATGTGCTTTAATTTTGGATCCAATTTTCATAGATCTAAATGTGAATCTAAACATATTACAAGTCTTAGCCTAACAACTTGCATGATTCAATAAACATAGATCTAAATGTAGATCTAAACATAATACATGTCTTAGCCTAATAACTTGCATGATTCAACAAACATAGATCTAAATATAAATCTAAACAACTTGCATGATTCAATAAACATAGATCTAAATGTAGATCTAAACAACTTGCATGACTCAATAAACATAGATCTAAATGTAGATCTAAACAACTTGCATGTTACATAACATGAAAAAGTCATGAAATTTACATAATATACGATTGGTTTAACGTCACCATAATAACCACAATAATCTTACAAGCATATACTATAGAATCGTTACAAGAATAGGCATAAATTAGCATCGTCATTATCTTACAACTAGGAATTACTCTAGTTTTCATTTTATTACAAATCACAACTTTTAATCGTTCACATCTAAATAATAACAGGACTTACAAAGAAAAGAAAGTCTTGTTTTTCTGGGATTTGTTTTCTGAATTTGAAAATCAATCCCTTGAAGAAGACTATCAATTTCTCTAAGTAAGTTTTAATTCAAAGCTTTTGACTCGCTTTCTAATTGAAGAAGAAATGGTGGCTAGGCTAGAACGTTCATTGACAGCATGATGTCTCCTTGGAATGAATTAGTGTGATTTAGGGTTTGATGATTAGGGTTGCTTTTATATAAGTTTAATCTTATGTGAGCGATTAGCTTATTTTAGAAGCAATCACAACCGTCCAAACTAGATAGAATTATCCAGAATTGCCACCTAATCCCTAGTGACTCAGCAATAGTTCAGAAAAGGCTCAGCAACTAGTCAGCATCGTCTCATTTTTGGATCTGGACAAGGGGGTAGGTCGACCCCTAGGTCGACACCCTGGTCGACCTGTGTGACCAAGGTCGACCCCCTGGTCATCCTGATTTCCGGGCGGAAATTTCCCGCCCAGCCTGCTTCGTGGTTTGAACTTGAAATTTGGATTTTAATTTGAACTGTTTTAATTTATTTAAATTCTTGAATCTTCTGAAGGTCATAACTCCTTCATACGGAGTCCGATTTACGCAAACTTGGAATCTATCTCAAGCAGAATTCCCAAACGAACGCAATGGCATAACCCGTTTCCCTTAATTCTCACATTTATAATTAAGTATTCTTTAATTCGTTACTATAATGATTACAAAAAATACAGTGTGTTACATGTTTCGAACATCAACTAATACTGTTTATCGGATAATGGTGAAATCATTCAAATTGGGTATTTTAATTAGCTTCCAGACCTTGAATTGAAATCATGCTTATCGTTTAGATTTGCAGAAATTTGATATTTAAAATTATTCGACAAACAGAATTTGTAAATCCATTTGATTTTCAAATCATAAACCATTTTCAAAACAATGTTGTTGTTTTGAAACTCATCAAGTTAACTTAAATAACTTAAATATTAAAATCGAGGTATATAATTGAAATAATCGACTTGATCTCTTTCCCTTTTATCTTACTTAATTAAGAATTTAATTAAGTTGGAAAATACATTATCTTAGATAATTTATCAAAGATTTATTTCTCTATTTAACTGCACAATTAGCTTACCCAAAAATTATCAATTAAACACTAATTGATTTTTTATAAACCATTTCTATGTTTAACAATTTATTGTTAAACTATTTTTATTAAATAAAATGGAACAAAATAATTTAATAATCCAATACCTTTTAACGGTCGATTTAAATCAACCTAAATAATATGATTAACTGATTATAGGTAATCTTTTTTTAAATAATATAATTAATTAAAAATAATCACCTTTAATTGTTTATTAGAACAATTGTTCAAACTGTTGACAAGTTAGGTAAATTTTTGATTTACTTTACATAAATTATAACTTAGTAGTCTCAGTGGCATACAACAGTTCTTTTATTAAATAACATACAACTTGTAAACCCACTTTGCACCACAACTAAGTAAATACAATTCAGAATTATCAAATGATAATAAAATATCTCAATAATATATAATTACTGAGAAATATATCAAACTGATATAATAGCAGAACGATGTTTATTTCTGCTAGTAGGGTATCCAAAACAGTTCAATCAATACAGTTTATATTGGAGCAATGTTTATTCCCACTTACGGATGTCAATATATTATGGTTGACGTAATTTACAACAACCCAATTAATTAAATAATTAACTGAACAAACAATTCAACAATTACTAAATTTACAGAACATTATATAACAATTGTTAATATATTATACGTTAATTAATTCAATGACTAAATTTACGTTTATAAGATTATAAATTATTGTTATAAATAACATCCATTTTATTTACTTATTTAATAAATTAATTTAGTTTAGATTCAAACATTTAAAACTTGGCAGCTACACACCATCAATTCTCAAGACCAATATGCACATAAAAATTTAATAGAGCACATTTTTAAGTGTGACATTATGTTCAGTTGACAAACCAAACAAAACCGTAGAACAGTGTGTAAACCGCAGTCACAGTGCTTTCTGTGGTTACAACGTAAAGGTAACTACGACCCCTCTTTTGCCTTTTCTCTATAAATCACTCTGACAATGCCCATTTCCAAATATTATATTCTTACCATCTGAACTTCTGCTCAATCTACCGCCATACCCCATGTCATCCTTTGAGAGAAGAAATCTAGTATTGTGTACCCAAACACAATAAATGGACATATCATATCCCACTTTTTGAACATCATTTAAGCTGGAATGTATATTCTTACCATGTATATTTAAATTTCTGGTTCGAACTTAATCCCCTCTTTTATTTTTCGATAACGAAAACTAGGTCGAACCCAACTCAATTTACATGCATCTAAAATCCCATCTCCCTTGTGTTTCTACATACATTTTCCTATTTCTCGTTTTATTCCTCACATCATTAACCAATGAACAAAATTCATCCCTCTTTTCCTTTCGTATGCTTTGCTTCTTTCCTACTATTAAATACGCACCTCTTATACAAAGCCAAGGGAATACACAGTTCCAAGGAAAATGTTTCATCCTACTTTACCTTCCGTTCTTTTGTTTTATTGTTATTATTATTATAACTTATGGGCCAAGCCCAAAACTAATGTTGCATTAACAACTCATACACACCCCTCTACTTTGATTTAGCTTTCAGAGCCACCCGTAACAATGAAAAAGAACCAGCATCCTGTAACAACCCAGAAAATCTGAGCCAATTTAAAAATTTTAATTTGGCTATTTTAATGAATTTTAGACATTAAAAATAAATTATTTTAAATGATGACGACGAAAAGTATGTGTGAATCGATGTTTGAAAAAAATATAATTAATTTAAATTATATACAAGGCCTGAAATGGCGCGGCAGTTTCATAATTCGAATTCAAACTTTGACTGACTGTACCGGGTGCAAAATAAAACGGATTTTAGTGAAACCAAAAATATTTAAATCTGTTAGTGAATATCTTTCTAACGAATCTGAAAAATCGAAGTTTCATAGCAAGAGTCAAAAATTATGGCCATTTTTCAAACGGTCTCAGAATTTGACGAAACTAGTATTGTTGGGACCGTATCATCAAAACCTAGCTAGATTTATTTTTCTGGAATTTTTGGGATCAGTATGTGGCCCCGTCAAATTGAAATGTACGTTCAAATCAAATATTGAATGACTTATATTTTAATTTGAAGAGAAACTGACTGAAACAGTCGAATGGGCCTATGAAGCATATCCCATTGTGTTCGGAATAAGGGTAATTAGCTAGGGACGATAGTCGTTGGGTTTGGATTGGAGTTCGTATGAGGCAAGGGGTATTTTTGGATTTTTAAAAATATATAAATAAATTAAAATATATCATTGGCCCATCATCTTTCTCTCTCCCCGAGAAGCTCCAGCGATCGACGGAAAGGCTTCAAATCTTTCCTTCCTCATAACTTTCGATTCTCTCAGTGAAATTTAGTGATTCAAAAGGGGATTTTGAAGAGAATTTTACGATCTTCAAATCCATACATGAGTGGTATTTTTTCGTTGCCTGAATTGAGAGATTCACCTCGCCAAAGACCCCGACTTCGCACTGCCGCCAGCATCGCCTCTGACCACCGAGTTCGATGAGGCTGCCCTCGTTCGGCGCGCCTCTCCTTCCTCTTCCAGGTGGCAGTGGCTGATTGTCCTATCGTGTAACGATTGTCAGAAAAATCAAAACCTAATTTTGAAGATCTAGTTGAAGGTACGGAGTATATATTTTTAACTGTCTATAACATTTTCAAGCGCTACGGTTTATGATTTTACAATAAAAATCATATCTTTTTCGTTTCTTGTCGAAATCCAGTAAAACAAGAGAAAGTGGACTCCAGTAGATGTCTTCTACATTCTAGAAGAAACCGCATATTTTTCTGAGCCTTCTACAAATTTTGGTGGAGTGGAACCCAATATGAGATTTCTAATTTATAAACGATATGGAAAACAACGATGTATAAATTATATAGTCGATGTATGAGTTATATAAGCATTGCACACCTCAGGTATAAGCATTGTATAAGTTGTATGTTCGATGTATATGTTATATATGCGTCGCAAAAATGATATATGCATTGAAATAAAGTGAAATGATATCGAAATCGAAATATATTTACATACGTATATCTATATATATATACTCCCCTCGTCCATAGACCATAGACGATATATATTGGTTGTGATATTGTTTAGATTATTGGTTGATGTGAAATTTGGTGAATATCATGAATGGTTGATTTAAAATGATTGATTGTGGTTAAAATCCCAATAGGATTATTATATGGAAAAATTCGTCTGCATACGAACTAGATATTGAAAATCCTCATTGTCAAAAGCTGCGAGGCTTTAAGGTAGAGCGAGGAGTCGTACTAGGGACGGTGCCGGTTTTAACTACCCTACCGTTATGCTGCCGAAATTTTCTGAAATATTTCTGTGTTTGATTTATGTTCATGTGTTGAAATAAAATTCATGTGTTGAAATAAAATTTATGTGTTGAAATAAAATTCATGTGTTGAAATAAAATTCATGTGTTGAAAAGAAATTCATGTGTTGAAATAAAATTTATGTGTTGAATAGTTCATGTTTTGAAAATCAAATTCAGGTGTTGAAAGAAGTTCATGTATTGAATAAATTATTTGAAAAATTAAAATAATATTTTTACCTTATGTATAAATTATATAAAATAATAGTATTTGGAAATAAATTGTTTTACAATAAAAATCACATTTTAATGATATATATTAACTGTTAGAAACAAAGTACATGTGTTGAAATAAAATTCATGCACTCAATAGAAATTTATGCGTTGAAATAAAATTCATGTGTTGAATAGAAATTCATGTGTTGAAATAAAATCATGTGTTGAAATAAAACTCATGTGTTGAATAGAAATTCACGTGTTGAAATAAAATTCATGTGTTGAAATAAATAGCTATTGGATAAAAATATCGTTTTATTCAAATGTGCGAAATGGATATGGTTTTTAAATCGAAAAATAAATTATATATATATAATTGAAATAAATCGAATAACGAAGCTGCAGTTCGTGTTTTTAAACCGTGATTTCAAACGATTAGTGCAGGAGATCCGACCATCGGATTTTCCCGAAACTGAAACCGTTGGGTTCGCTTTGGAAATATATTTCCGACGGCACCAACTTTGTGAAGATCCAACGGTTGGATTGTCTGGAATGTTTAATTCAATTCTGAATAAAAACTGCACCAGAATCGATTATATTTATATATATATATAAATATAATTAAATTAAATCGAATAACGACGCTGCATTTCGTATTTTCAAATCGTAACTTCAAACGATGGTACCGGGAGATCCGACCGTCGGATTTTCCCAAAACTGAAACCGTTGGATTCTTTTTGAAAAGATCTTTCTAATGATATAAATTTTTGAAGATCCAACGGCTAGATTTTAAGATACGTGTAAATCAAATCTGAAGAAAAACAGCGCCACGGCCGCGTTATGGCCCGAAGCGTCATTTGAATGAATTGGCTATTTTTAAATGAATAAAAAAGCGATAAATCGTTATAAAATATTATAAACGTTATGGAATGGATAATAAACCAAGTTTACCCGATTTATTGGATATTTGATGGTTGAATGTGTTTGGCGTGCAAATTACATTTAAGGACAGAATTATAGATGTCGAATAATTTAACCATTGAAATGAATTGATTTAAATTCTAAATATGCGTGAATTATTTGAAAAGGCCGAGTTAAAACTCATTTCAAATAATTGATCGGCGATAAGAGGTCGATGATGAAGACGATGGTTGAAGACCGGAGATCTTCACCTCGGTTGGTTGATTACTGATGTCTTGATTGGGAGGCATCCCGAAATATAGATAATAAGTGGTGATCGTCCATACGTACTTGGAGATTGATGGATATGCGAGGTATATGGTGCCTTCGGTTTCGTTCAGACCCAGAACGAACTTGTAAATGGACCGTGTGTCTGACATTGGATTTTGTTCTGTGCTGATTGATCTCTATTAAATATATATTTGTTTGGCAGCGGAGAATTTATTCTTTTGCTTAACGCCCTTCTCTGAGATGTACGAGCTCAAAGGTTATATATCGATAGAAATCAGTTGCATAGAGTGAATTGCCTGTGTGGCATACCTAAGTGGCAGATGATCAAGGCTTTTGCTGAAAAGCAAAGACTTGTGGTTGATGATCAAAGCACGGCCTGTGTGGCATTGCTTTGTGTATAACATTGATTCGCGAGCCTCACACCCCGGTATTAACCAGAAACGGGAGAGGACATCAGGGAAGGCATGCGTTTCCTTCTAGCTAGGATGGTGTCAGTGACTTACCAGCCCTGACATTTATATTATTTTCACATGTGTGGTTGTTGCTGTTGCGAGGCACCTCGGATATATCGGTGACTATGTGGAGCCGATGGAGTTATAGGACTCATTTACGCCCCAAAGGGCGAGGAAACGTAGTGTTCAGGCATTTTAATCCACATCGGTGGACCTGCCTTGACGATCCAAAGGCTTGACTGAGTACTTGCCTGAGACATGGGCTAGATTGTCTCGAATTCGGTAAGGACTATCTTTTGCCTTGGTTCATGACGGAAATCCAACTTCCAAATACGGCACCGTGCGGTTTTGATTGTATACCTATATATGGCGACATAGTGGTATGGGGCATTAATGCCGTCTATGATTGATACTTATGATTTGAAATTGTTTTTGAAACATATAAACACAAGTAATAATACCAAATGCTTTTGTTTTATTCGTATCAAGCATATCTTGGCCATTATAAGGTAAAAACTCTATCCTTCGGTTTGCGTTGCATTGTGTAATGGGAACTGAGTCTTATAATGGCTTCATTTTTATAAAAAGCATTGCGATGTTTAAAAGATTTACTTGTTTTAAAGCACTGGCAATCCAATGGAGTAAACCCATTCCGCAAAAGTGGCGAGATCCTGTGATTGGCCATATTATAAAATATGTTAAGTAGATTTCTCATTCCAGTCCCATGACTGACTCGTAGTTTGTTTCACTTACAAACTTTGGATTCTACCATTTATCTCTTTTTATGTTGTTCAGCTCTTATTGTACATATTATGTTTGTTTTCCGCTGTAGACATTTATGTATTGCTGAACTGTATTTTGTACTAAGTATGATCCTGTATACTGTGTAACTCTGATGATTATGTTTATCCAGTGTATTCTATTGTACATTATCTGGTGTATTTAATTATTTCTGTTCTGCTGTTATCTGTATATGTGTTATATTCCAAAGATTACCCTTGCCACCGTCGTACGGGGTCTTGGGGTCGTCAGAACGTGGTATCAGAGCTTTGGTTAAGCTTAGTTCTGGAATATAACATATTAACGAATTCATCAGAAATAGAACCAGTGGTATTCTAGGACGAATAACTCATTACAGATAGGATCAGTAATATCCTAGTATGAGTATAGCAGAATGAGATACACCCTGATAGGTACATTTACCATATTTTGCATTTCCGTTTCATTCTCTACTTTGCTGTTGTTTTCTTTTCATGGATGTATAACTTTTAATTCTATAGTCTGAATGATTTTAAAAGAGTATATGAATTAATTAGTATATTTTTGAAAGGTTAAAAACAAATTGATTGTTGGTTGTGTTGTGTGAGTGTGGATTTGATTAATTAATTTATTAGAATGATAGTTAATTTAATCAATGAATAAAGGGTAAATTAATGCAATTAAATCACGTATTGAACTAATTTAAAATTAAACATATACAAGTGCATTATATGTATTTGAACAGGTAAATGGATTAGCTGTTGGGTAAAGAATTTATTTGCGTGCCCAACAAATAGGTAAACCTTAATGAGTTGGATGCGCAATTTTATTATTATATCAACTCCTATGAATGTCATTGGATGCAGAGTGCTAGTTGTTCTGTGTGTAATAATAAATGTTGCCATAGGATAGTAACAATTAATTTTGAACTATGCTACATGGCATACTTCTTGAAGATAGGCATGCTTCATCATATACCACATAAGCATTTGGGGCTTGTGTGACGAGGTTGAAGATTTACCATACGAGCGAGAGGCTTATATGGCGATGACTATATATTAAAGGTTGAACTGATGACTTATATGAACCATATAAAATGTAACGGTAAGTTGCAAGATTAATAAAAAAACCATACGGGTATGGAGATGACAATAAACACGTCTCTCTGGTCATTAAGGCACAAAAACCATTTATAGGGTGACGAGAATTTATTCTTTGGAGTTAGGATCTATACACACTCCCCTATGAACACCGGAATATATCACTATAAATATGTGCATGCTTATTAGGATTTATTGGGTACCTAATACGACCCAATAAATTTCCAAACCCCTCCTCGTACAAAGGAGGTTATGGCGAAATTTTTCGAAAATTTAGGGTGTTAGCCAAATTTTTGAAGAATTTGAAAATTCTTGAAAACTGAAAAGTTGAAGAATGGAAGCCAGAAGTGTAACACCCCACCTCCACTAGGGTCACTCTCAAAGGGAATGCACTAGTTTTGGTGGAGTATTATCTAGGTAAACATACACAGAGATATCACAGGGCAGAACATAAATAAAGCAGCGGTAGAAATTAAAAACCAAATTTTTATTACTTTCAAGAAAAGAGTCAAAACCCCATATATCCAAGGTACAAATTATTCCATTACATCAAGTTCCAAGTAAATAAGCATAAACTTAAGATAACAAAAGTAAATTATTCCCCAAACATAGCAGAAGTGCAGCCATAGCATAGCTCAAGACCAAACCATACATGAGCTGTCAGAAAGCAAGCTAAATCCAAGCTAAGAGCTAGTGTTTCCTCCCTGAAAACCCGGGGGGAAAACGAAAGAAAAGGAGGTGAAAGAAAAAGGGTCAGTCATAAAGACTGGTAAGCCCTAGTGACTTTCAGTATGAAAACTAGTAAAGGTAACATGATATGTGAAAACTTAAAATACACATAAGGATGATGATAAGTCTGCCACGATAAACTAAGATAACGAGATAACTCAAGTATAGCATCGCATGTTCAAGGTTCGCTGCACCAACCGTACTAGTATTCTAACCCATGTCAAGTATTTATCATGAAGTGATCCCTTAGCCCAATATCATGAAGTGACCCATTATGGGGTCCCACGGTACGATCTACTAATCGATCGGCAACCAACAAGTTCTAGCTCGTCAAGTGTCTGTGTCATACGGCCCAATCATGAAATGTAGTCACCTGTGCTAGGTCCACCCTAGGGTGTATCAAGCCCTATGGTGCCAACCACTGACCCGAATCAAGCATGCACAGTGTAAACCTACGAGTGCCCAATGCCTGCTTTTTCAACTCCGGACTATGTGCACGACCACAGTTTGTCTGAACCTACAATGGCGTACTTACTCAACCGTCGTTTTGGTCGCTTACAATCAGCCCAGTAATCGTGCCCCACCCTGCCTAGTCCCAGGGTATCGTGATACATCTAAGTGGGTTACTGCTGAAAAGGACCGCGTAACCAGGGTTTCTAATGGGTTAAGTGTTGTCATTCAAATTCGTGACTTAACCCTATCCAAATCATTTATCAAGTTGGTTAAGTGTTCTAGCGGTTCATTGCTTAACCCTATCAAATCATCGTGTCAAATTGGTTAAGCATATTCAAGTGGTTCATGAATTAACCCTATCATGTGTCATTAATTCATTAATGCACCCCAATCTCTCAAATTAGACTAATTATTGTGGTCACTGGATTTGCCGGGCGGTTCCAGGTAGATTTACACCACAACATAGTCTAACCTCGGGTTCTAGTTGCGATATGACCAACTACCCACATTAGATCCTATTGTTTGCAGTTACTGCATTCGCCCGGCGGTTCCGGGCAAATTTACACTGCAAACTCAATCAAACCTCGAGTTGGCCATTTTCAAGTTTATCTAAGTGTCATGTCCATGTTCAAGTTTTCATGTCAAAATTCATGTCGAGTCTCATGTCAGATTTCATGTAAGTTTCAGGTCATGTTCTTGTCCATATACAGGTTCAAGTTATAATAACGATCACATTAAAGTTCAAAGCCAATTCATATTTTTCCTAATCTACCCAAATCGTATTCCCGTCGCACGTAAACTCGAATCAATACAAATAAATCTAATTAGGGAATAACATAAACAGGGACAGATATAAGGTGGCAAAAGTGATTACTAGCATAGCGTGGTATAATTTGAGATAAATGATTATAACATTACTGGCATACGGAATATCGGCCTCAAACTTAAAGATTCCAAATCTTGCAAAATGAGGTACTAGTCAAGATAATAGTTGGCATAAAGTGATAGTCATGGTAACTGTTGACACAAGGTGATAGTTATAAAATTGTGACTAATAGCAGATTCAACATTTCAGGCATGATAATAGGAGGGGTTTTTCTTTTTGATTTACAACATGAATAGGCCCAAAATCAATGTCATAGTAATATACCCAAAGGTCAAGATCCAAGATGAACAAGAATGGGTGTAAAACAGTCATCATACCCAGGTCCAATTTCAGTTACACATATACATATTACGTTTACAGTTTAAAACTAAAAGTAACTGGGGCTTACAGATCGTGGTTTGAGAATTAGAAAAAGAAAGTCGATGTTGAATCTTTATATGCTTAGTCGAGTCCTAACAGAAGTCCCCAAATCAGCAATTCTCTTAACGTAGTTTCGACGTAGAAGATGTAGTCCCTTTCTGTAACTTTTACAACCAGAATTAGAGCATCATAAGGTCAAAGAGAATTTTGTGTAGAGAGACTAGTGTTAGGGGCTGTTTATATTGGGTCAGGTCAACGAATGTAGACAGAAACGAGGCCAGAAACATCAAAGTGAATCCAGCTTCAAAAGTGGGCTCAGCCACCAGGTCGACCCCCAGGTCGACACTATGGTCGACCTGGTCCTGGGCAGGTCGACCTAGTACTGGGCAGGTCGACCTGGTCCTGGGCGGGAAATTTCCCGCCCAGTCCATTCAAGGTTTGAATTTCGAAATTTGAATTCGAATTTTGAGCTGTTTTGAACTTGAAAACTTCGAAATGTCATAACTTGGTCATACGGACTCAAATTTTCGAAAACTCAGACTCGTTTCCAAGCAAAATTTCGAGACGAACACAATGGTTTAACCCGTTTCCCTTGGTTCTTATTTTAAAAATAATTCTGCCTTGATTTATGGTTATTGCACGTTATAAAAATACGGGTTGTTACATTCTCCCCTCCTTAAAGGATTTCGTCCCCAAAATCTCTATGTTAGAAAGAATATATCCTACCATCCAATCATCCATCTACTCAAAGCATCATCCACAGGCAACCATTGTCCTTAAAAGATTTCTAGTGCTGTATGAACATATGCAGAAAGTGTGTGTATATGTACTTATCTAATGCAAGAGATCAGGCGGTTACTGATTCAGTAAACCTCCTTAATGCAAAATATGTTAGTGTAATGAATCCAACATGTATGCAAATTCCTAACATAGTTTATAATCTTTACATGAGTGCACAAACATTCATTCATATGCAACATCCAAGTGATAGCATAACAAGTTCCATCCATGTACAAGTATAAGCACTCATGCATATGCAACATGAAAATGTGACTGAGCCGATCTAGTGCCTAATGTGTGTCATGCATCCACTAGCAAACACTTGCAACCATTTGCAAACATCAACCATAACATGTTTCAATCACTTGTTTACATCCATATGGTTCTACCTAAGGTTCTCAAGATAAGATCGAGAAGATAACAAGACAAACGTAGATAGTAGAAGCATGATACGAAAAGGTTTTCAAGTTTATAAGAAAAAGAGATCGAGAATGTACCCCCATAAAGAAATGGGTGAAGCGCGCGTATCTTCTCTTCAATTCCCCAAGTTGCGTCTTCTTGGGCTTCACTCCACTTCACTTTAACTAGCTTGACTTCTCGATTCCTTAGCTTCTTAATCTCTATTCCTAAGATACGAATCGGAACTCGCCTCAATGTTGCTTCTTTTTCCACTTCTACGTCTTCAAGGATGCTTGGCTCAACCACTTCGGCCGACTCATGCAAGCACTTTTGGAGAAGCGAGACGTGAAAGACATTGTGTATTCTAGTCAACTTCTCGAGTAAGTCTACCTTATATGCCATCCGTCCAATCCTCTCAGTGATAGGGAAAGGTCCTACGAACCTTGGTGCTAGCTTTCCAACTGCTCCAAAATGAACTACATTGCGTAACGGAGAAACTTTTATAAAGACCTTATCTCCGACTTCGAACTCTAGGTCTGTCCTTCTCTGGTCCGCATAAGATTTCTGTCTATCTTGGGCCGTTTTCATCTGTCTACGTATCAACTCAATCTTCTCAGAAGTGTCCCTTATCATGTCGGGCCCAAGTATAAGTCTGTCTGTCGTCTCCCACCAACAAGTAGGCGATTTGCATGGTCTTCCATACAGGGCTTCGAACGGTGCCATTCCGATGCTAGCTTGGTAACTATTGTTATATGCAAACTCAACGAGAGGAAGATGGTCTTCCCAAGTACCACCAAAGTCAATGCATAGTCTCAAAAGATCCTCTAGCATCCTATTTACCCTTTCGGTTTGTCCATCCGTCTGCGGGTGATAGGCCGTGCTCAAGTTCAGTCGTGTACCCATTGCTTCTTGTAGACTATTCCAAAACTGGCTAGTAAAAATCGGGTCACGGTCACTAACTATACTAGATGGAACCCCGTGTAACCGTACTATCTCCCGAAGGTAAATAGACGCTAGCCCTGATGCGGTCCTCTTGCTTTTTACTGGAATGAAGTGGGCACTTTTCGTGAGTCTATCAACTATGACCCATATGCTAGTATTTCCCTTCCTTGACCTAGGCAGTCCATCCATGAAATCCATCGAGATACTCTCCCATTTCCATTACGGAACCTCCAAAGGATGTAATATCCCACCAGGCTTCTTCGACTCGGCCTTTACTTGTTGGCACACCATGCACTTTGAAACGAACTCTGCCACGTCCTTTTTCATTCCAGTCCAAAAGAAAATGCGTTTCATATCTCTATACATCTTATCCCCTCCGGGATGTATCGTCATCTTCGAGTGATGTGCCTCCTCGAGAACTTTCCTTACTAAGTCTCCCACTTGCGGGATGCGTAGCCTTCCATCACGCCTTAGCCATCCCTTGTCATCTATGGCATACCTACCTGAGGTGACTTGACGTCTCACCCCTAATCAGTTTGTCCATGATTTAGACTATCTGTAGGTCTTCCTTTTGTGAAGTCCCTACTTGATCTAGAAGTGTAGGTCTTAACTCAAGAGATGCTAACGTAGCAGCCAATGACTCAACAGCTGGTGTGAAATCAAGGTTGCTTTAAACTCCAGAGTTTTCCTTTCAACAAACGAGGGGCTCAAGGTCAACCTTTTCCTACTTAGCGCATCTGCCACCACGTTAACCTAGCCAGGGGTATAAGCTATATCGAAGTCATATGATGCCAAGAATTCCATCCATCGATGTTGTCTCAGATTCAAATCTTTCTGTAAGAAGAGGTACTTCAGCGATTTGTGGTTGGTATACAGCTCGAACCTCTCCACAACAAGATAATGGCACCAAGCTTTAAGTGCAAAAACAATCGCGGCCAACTCCAAGTCATGCGTGGGATAGTTTTTCTCATGAACTTTAAGTTGTCTGCCCTCGTAGCATATTACTCTTCCTTCTCGCATTAGGACAACGCCTAATCCCATGCCACATACATCTGTGTACACCGTAAACACCTTGCCTCCGTTAGGTAATGCCAAAACTGGAGCTGTGGTGATGGCTCTCTTGAGTCTCTGAAAAGCAACGTCACACTCTATGTCCCATACAAAAGCTAGGTTCTTCTTTGTTAACTTAGTAAGAGAGGCTGAAATCTTAGCGAAGTCCTTAATGAAGTTCCTGTAGTAGCCCGCCAAACCAAGAAAGCTCCTCACCTCCGTTGTATTCTTAGGAATTTTCCAGTCTTGTACCGCGACTACCTTTGCGGGGTCCATGGCTATGCCTTGCTTAGAAACTACATGTCCAAGGAACCAAACTTCCTTCCTCCAAAAATGGCATTTGGAGAACTTAGCCTTTAACTGCTGTGCTCTAAGTGTTTCCATGACTTCTCTGAGATGTCTAGCATGCTCCTCTTCATCTTTTGAGAAGATCAAAATATCATCTACAAAAGCTACAACAAACTTGTTAAGGAACTCCCGAAACACCCTACTCATCAAATCTACAAAGTATGCGGGTGCATTCGTTAACCCAAACGACATGACGTGCCATTCGAATAACCCATCTGGAGTCCTAAATGCAGTTTTGTCAATGCTATCCTCAGCCACTCTAAGCTGATGGAACCTTGTGGCTAGATCGAGTTGGGAGAAAATAGATGCTCCCATAAGCTGGTCAAACAAATCGTCGATTCTTGGTAGGGTGTGCCTATTCTTCTTTGTCAGCTTGTTTAACTCACGATAATCTACGCACAGACGAAGCGATCCATACGCCTTTGTAGTGAATACCACTAGAGCACCCCATTCAGAAATGCTTCGCCTTATGAAATTTTTCTCAAGCAACTCGTTAACTTGTTTACTGAGCTCTCTTCTTTCTCGCGGGGCCATGTGCCTAACGGGCAATGAAACTGGCTTGGCATTATCAACAAGATAAATTCGAAAGTCTATATCGCGTTTAGGGGGTAACGCCCTCACTTCATCAAAGACATCTGGATATTCTCAGACCACTCTTACAGATTGCAAATTATCGTCAGATGAGTCAAGGGATTCAAGATAACACAACATGACCGGACCCTTAGGGTTACAAGAAATTTCAAGGGTATTACCGGGGCAAGTCATGATCCTTACTACCCTTAGTTCACAATCAAGAATGGCTCTATAATTGGACAGCCAACCCATACCTAGGATCAAACCGTATCCCATAAATCCGAGAACATAAGCATTGCACGTGAATTCTACGCTTAAGATAGAGATCCTCAAATCCACACACATCATAGATAAATGTGCGGAGCCCCCAATTGGATTTGAAACTATAACGGGATCCTCAACCAGACTAGTACTTAGGTGCATATTTTCAACAATATCAGAAGAAATAAAAGTATGTGATGCGCCAGAGTCAAATAAGGTTCGAACAGGAAAGTCATAAATGTAAACAAGGCTTTCTACGGAAATATTACTAACTTGGTCAAGATCTAGAGTGGTGTTGAGAGCATGCAACTGCCCTCCAGAAGGTCCTGCTCGCTGGGTCTGCCCTTGCCACTGCCCTTGCTTCTTAGGGCAATCCTTGCTGATGTGTCCAGTATCTCCACAATAAAAGCATTCACCCAGCTTTCTTTTCTTCTTTCTATAGTCTTTAGCTAGATGTCCCATAATACCACAAAAGTTGCACTTCCTTGTCTCACATGGTTTGTTGTTGCTCTTGTTATTCTTGTTATTCTTGTTTCCCCCCTTCTTGAAGTCAGCTTTCTTATTCTGAGTCTCATTAGGCTTAACCTCCTTCTTGCTATTCTTGTCTTCCTCATGAAGTAGAGCCATATCCACCAAGCTTTCGAAGGTCGCCCCCATGGGTATATGAGTTATGGAAAAACTGTGTAGTGGCTCGTTTAATCCTCGGGGAAAGCGTACAGCCTTTTTCTTAGCTGTGTTGACCAAATCCAAACCGAACCGAGCAAGCTGGTTAAACTTATTCACGTACACCCTAATAGACATATCCCTTGCTTGAGTGGTAGAAACCTCTCCATCTGAAGGTTCTCTTCTGCTGACGATAAGAATTTAAGTCCAAACCTCTCTCTAAAGTCTGCCCAAGTCTCAACTGGCCTGGTAGCATTGGTGACTTCCCACCAAAATGCGGCTTCCTCTTTCAACAACCATGCTGCCAACTAAACTTTCCTATGGTCCTCCACATCAAAGATAATGAACAAGTCTTCAGTCTCCTTTAGCCAATTTCGTGCCTCAACAAAGGTTTCAGTTCCAACGAAGTTCTTGCCGCCCATTGCTTTAAAGTCTTTGCATATTTCGGCAAGGGCGGTACCAGGAGGAGGAGGAACCGCGGCCACTGGGGGAGGAGGAAGAGGGATGTGTACCGTGCCCACGCCGTTGGCCCTGCCTTCTACGTACCTTCGGAACCATCCAGGCACGGGTACTCCCTCAGGCAAGTTAAGATCATCCATGCTGAAAAATGAAAAGAAAAAGATTCAAACGAGGAAACGAAGGAAAGTGCTAATGGATTTTTGGGGAATAACCTTCTTAAACATAAAACTTTTCTTAAAAAAATGCTTCTTTACAAATGGTTTTGAAAATAGTTTCAGAAGTTTTTTAAAACTTTTGCCCAGCCTGGTAACCTTCTGCTCTGATACCAAGTGTAACACCCCACCTCCACTAGGGTCACTCTCAAAGGGAATGCACTAGTTTTGGTGGAGTATTATCTAGGTAAACATACACAGAGATATCACAAGGCAGAACATAAATAAAGCAGTGGTTGATATTAAAAACAAAATTTTTATTACTTTCAAGAGAAGGGTCAAAAACCCATATATCCAAGGTACAAATTATTCTATTACATCAAGTTCCAAGTAAAGAAGCATAAACTTAAGATAACAAAAGTAAATTTTTCCCCAAACATAGCAGAAGTGCAGCCATAGCATAGCTCAAGACCAAACCGTACATGAGCTATCAAAAAGCTAGCTAAATCCAAGCTAAGAGCTAGTGTTTCCTCCCTGAGAACCTGGGGGGAGGGGGGAACGAAAGAAAAAGAGGCGAAAGAAAAAGGGTCAGTCATAAAGACTGGTAAGCCCTAGTGACTTTCAGCATGAAAACTAGTAAAGGTAACATGATATGTGAAAACTTAAAATACACATAAGGATGATGATAAGTCTGTCATGATAAACTAAGATAATGAGATAACTCAAGTATAGCATCGCATGTTCAAGGTTCGCTGCACCAACCGTACTAGTATTCTAACCCATGTCAAGTATTTATCATGAAGTGATCCCTTAGCCCAATATCATGTAGTGACCCATTATGGGGTCCCACGGTATGATCTACTAACCGATCGGCTCCCTACAAGTTCTAGCTCGTCAAGTGTCTGTGTCATACGGCCCAATCACGAAATGTAGTCACCTGTGCTAGGTCCACCCTAGGGTGTATCAAGCCTTAGGGTGCCAACCACCAACACGAATCAAGCACGCACATTGTAAACCTACGGGTGCCCAATGCCTTTCAACTCCGGACTATGTGCACGACCATTGTCCGCCTAAACCTACAATGGCGCACCTACTCAGCCGTCGTTCTGGTTGTTTACAATCAGCCCAGTAATCGTGCCCCACCCTGCCTAATCCTAGGGTATCGTGATACATCTAAGTGGGTTACTGCTGAAAAGGACCGCATAAGTAGGGTTTCTAATGGGTTAAGTGTTGTCATTCGAATTCGTGACTTAACCCTATCCAAATCATGTATCAAGTTGGTTAAGTGTGTTCTAGCGGTTCATGACTTAACCCTATCAAATCATCGTGTCAAATTGGTTAAGTATATTCAAGTGGTTCATGACTTAACCCTATCATGTGGCATTAATTCATTAATGCACCCCAACCTCTCACATTAGACTAATTATTGTGGTCACTGGATTTGCCGGGCGGTTCCAGGCAGATTTACACCACAACATAGTCTAACCAAGGAATCTAGATGCGATATGACCAACTACCCACATTGGATCCTATTGTTTGCAGTTACTGGATTCGCCGGGCAGTTCCGGGCAGATTTACACTGCAAACTCAATCCAACCTCGAGTTGGCCATTTTCAAGTTTATCTAAGTGTCATGTCCTTGTTCAAGTTTTCATGTCAAAATTCATGTCAGATTTCATGTAAGTTTCAGGTCACGTTCTTGTCCATATACAGGTTCAAGTTATAATAACGATCACATTCAAGTTCAAAGCCAATTCATGTTTTTCCTAATCTACCCAAATCGTATTCCCATCGCACGTAAACTCGAATCAATACAAATAAATCTAATTAGGGAATAACATAAAAAGGGACAGATATAAGGTGGCAAAAGTGATTACTAGCATAGCATGGTATAACTTGAGATAAATGATTATAACATTACTGGCATATGGAATATCGGCCTCAAACATAAAGATTCCAAATCTAGCAAAATGAGGTACTAGTCAAGATAACAGTTGGCATAAAGTGATAGTCATGGTAACGGTTGACACAAGGTGATAGTTATAAACTTGTGACTAATAGCAGATTCAACATTTCGGGCATGATAATAGGAGGGGTTTTTCTTTTTGATTTACAACATGAATAGGCCCCAAATCAATGTCATAGTAATATACCCAAAGGTCAAGATCCAAGATGAACAAGAATGGGTGTAAAATAGTCATCATACCCAGGTCCAATTTCAATTTACACATATACATATTACGTTTATAGTTTGAAACTAAAAGTAACTGTGGCTTACAGATCGTGGTTCGAGAATTAGAAAAAGAAAGTCGATGTTGAATCTTTATATGCTTAGTCGAGTCCTAACAGAAGTCCCCAAATGTGCAATTCTCTTGTCGTAGTTTCGACGTAGAAGAAGTAGCCCCTTTCTATAACTTTTTCAACCAGAATTAGAGCAGCATAAGGTCAGAGAGAATTTTGTGTAGAGAAACTAGTGTTAAGGGCTGTTTATATAGGGTCAGGTCAATGAACGTAGACAGAAATGAGGCCAGAAACATCAAAGTGAATCCAGCTTCAAAAGTGGGCTCGGCCACCAGGTCGACCCCCAGGTCGACACTATGGTCGACCTGGTCCTAGGCAGGTCAACTACATAGTCGACCCCCTTGTTGACCTGGTCATAGGCGGTAAATTTCCCGCCCAGTCCATTCTGAGGTTTGAATTTCGAAATTTGAATTTGAATTCTAAGCTGTTTTGAACTTGAAAACTTCTGAAAACTTCGAAAGGTCATAACTTGGTCATACGGACTCCGATTTTTGAAAACTCGGACTCGTTTCCAGGCAAAATTTCGAGACAAACGCAATGGCATAACCCGTTTCCCTTGTTTCTTGTTTTAAAAATTAATTCTGCCTTGATTTATGGTTATTACACGTTATAAAAATGCGGGTTGTTACAAGAAGGAAAGTTGAGTTGGTTAATTAAACAACTTTCGACTTCGTTCCTTTTCGAGGACGAAAAGTTTTAAGTGGGGGGGATTGTAACAACCCAGAAAATCTGAGCCAATTTAAAATTTTAATTTGGCTATTTTAGTGAATTTTAGATATTTAAAATAAATTATTTTAAATGATAACGACGAAAAGTATGTGTGAATCGATGTTTGAAAATATATATAATTATTTTAAATTATAAACAAGGCCAGAAATGACGCGGCAGTTTCAAAATTTGAATTCAAAATTTGACTGACTGTACCGGGTGTAAAATAAAACGGATTTTAGTGAAACCAAAAATATTTAAATCTGTTAGTGAATATCTTTCTAAGGAATCTGAAAAATCGAAGTTTCATAGCAGGAGTCAAAAGTTATGGCCATTTTTCAAACGGTCTCAGAATTTAACGAAACTAGTTTTGTTTGGACCGTATCGTCAAAACATAGCTCGATTTATTTTTTTGGAATTTTTGGGATCAGTATGTGGCCCTGGCAAATTGAAATGTTTGTTCAAATCAAATATTGAGTGATTCACATTTTAATTTGACGATAAACTTATTGAAACAGTCGAATGGGCTTACGAAACATATCCCATTGTGTTCGGAATAGGGGTAATTAACTAGGAACGACATTTGTTGGGTTAGGATTGGAGTTCGTATGAGGCAAGGGGTATTTTTGGATTTTAAAAAATATATAAATAAGTAAATAAATATCATTGGCCCATCATCTTTCTCTCTCCCCGAGAAGCTTCAGCGATCGACGGAAAGGCTTCAAATCTTTCCCCGCTCATAACTTTTGATTCTCTCGGTGAAATTTAGTGATTCAAAAGGGGATTTTGAGGAGATTTTTACGATTTTCAAATCCATACAAGAGTGGTATTTTTTCGTTGCCTGAATTGAGAGATTCACCTCGCCAAAGACCCCGACTTCGCGCCGCCGCCAGCAACGCCTCCGACCACCGAGTTCGACGAGGCTGCCCTCGTTCGGCGCGCCTCTCCTTCCTTTTCCAGGTGGCAGTGGCCGATTGTCCTATCATGGAATGTTGTCAAGAAAAATCAAAACCTAGTTATGAAGATTTAGTTGAAGGTATGGTGTATATATTTTTAACTGTCTATAACACTTTCAAGCGCTACGGTTTATGATTTTACAATAAAAATCATATCTTTTTCGTTTCTTGTCGAAATCCAGTGAAACAAGGGACAGTGAACTCGTGTGGACGTCTTCTACATTCTAGATGAGACCGCATATTTTTCTGAGCCTTCTACAATTTTTGGTGGGGTGGAACCCAATGTTAGATTTCTAATTTATAAACGATATGGAAAACAATGATGTACAAATTATATAGTCGATGTATGAGTTATATAAGCGTTATACACCTCAGGTATAAGCATTGTATAAGTTGTATGTTCGATGTATAAGTTATATATGTGTCGTAAAAATGATATATGCATTGAAATAAACTGAAATGATATTGAAATGAAATCGAAATATAGTTATATACGTATATATATATATATATGTATATATATATACTCCCCTCGTCCACAGACCATGGATGATATATATTGGTTGTGATATTGTTTGGATTATTGGTTGATGTGAAATTTGGTGAATATCATGAATGGTTGATTTTAAATGATTGATTGTGGTTGAAATCCCGATAGGATTAGTATATGGGAAAATTCGTCTGCGTACGAATTAGATATTGAAAATCCCCATTGTCAAAAGCTGTGAGGCTTTAAGGTGGAGCGAGGAGTCGTACTAGGGACGGTGCCAATTTTAACAACCCTGCCGTTAAGCTGCCGAAATTTTCTGAAATATTTATGTGTTTGATTTATATTCATGTGTTGAAATAAAATTCATGGGTTGAAATAAAATTCATGTGTTGAAATAAAATTCATGTATTGAATAGAAATACATGTGTTGAAATAAAATTCATGTGTTGAATAGAAATTCATGTTTTGAAAATCAAATTCAGGTGTTGAAAGAAGTTCATTTATTGAATAAATCCTTTGAAAAAATAAAATAACATTTTTACCTTATTTATAAACTATATAAAATAATCGTGTTTCGAAATAAATTGTTTTACAATAAAAATCACATTTTTATGATATATATGAACTGTTAGAAACCAAATTCATGTGTTGAAATAAAATTCATGTGTTGAATAGAAATTCATGTGTTGAAATATAATTCATGTGTTGAATAAAAATTCATGTGTTGAAATAAAATTCTTGTGTTTAATAGAAATTCATGTGTTGAAATGAAATTCATGTGCTGAATAGAAATTCATGTGTTGAAATAAAATTCATTTGTTGAAATAAATAGCCGTTGGATAAAAATATCGTTTTTATCAAATATGTTAAATGAATATGGTTTTGAAATCGAAAAATGAATTATATTTTTATATATATATAAATATAATTGAAATAAATCGAATAACGAAGCTGTAGTTCGTGTTTTGAAACCATGATTTCAAACGATTAGTGCGGGAGATCCAACCATCGGATTTTCCCAAAACCGAAACCGTTGGGTTCGCTTTGGAAATATCTTTCTAATGGCACCAACTTTGTGAAGATCCAACGGTTGGATTGTCCAGAATGTTTAATTCAATTCTGAAGAAAAACAGCGCCAGAATCGATTATATTTTTATATATATAAATATAATTAAATTAAATCGAATGACGACGCTGAAGTTCGTATTTTGAAATCGTAACTTCAAACGATGGTACCGGGAGATCCGACCGTCGGATTTTCCCAAAACTGAAACCGTTGGATTCGTTTTGAAAATATCTTTCTAATGATATAAAATTTGTGAAGATCCAACGGTCAGATTTTCAGATATGTGTAAATCAAATCTGAAGAAAATAGTTCCACGGCCGCGTTATGGCCCGAAGCGTCGTTTGAATGAATTGTCTATTTTTCAATGAATAAAAATAGCGATAAATCGTTATAAAATATTATAAACAACATGGAATAGAAAATAAACCGAATTTACTGGGTTTATTGGATATTTGATGGTTGAATGTGTTTGGCGTGCAAATTACATTTAAGGACAAAATTATTGATGTCGAATAATTTAACCATTGAAATGAATTAATTTAAATTCTAAGTATACGTGAATTATTTGAAAAGGCCGAGTTAAAACTCATTTCAAATGATTTATCGGCGATAAGAGGTCGATGATGAAGACGGTGGTTGAAGACCGGAGATCGTCACCTCGGTTGGTTGATAACTGATGTCTTGATTGGGAGGCATCACGAAATATAGATAATAAGTGGTGACCGTCTAGACGTACTTGGAGATCGATGGATATGCGAGGTATATGGTTCCTCCAGTTTCGTTCAGACCCAGAACGAACTTGTAAATGGACCGTGTGTCTGACATTGGATTTTGTTCTGTGCTGATTGATCTCTATTAAATATATATCTGTTTGGCGGCGGAGAGTTTATTCTTTTGCTTAACGCCCTTCTCTGAGATGTACGAGCTCAGAGGTTATATATCGATAGAAATCAGTTGCATAGAGTGAATTGCCTGTGTGGCCTGCCTAAGTGGCAGATGATCAAGGCTTTTGTTGGAAAGCAAAGTCTTGTGGTTGATGATCAAAGCACGACATGTGTGGCATAGCTTTGTGTATAACGTTGATTCGCGAGCCTCACACCCCGGTATGAACCAGAAAAGGGAGAGGACATCAGGGACGGAATGCGTTTCCTTCTAGCTAGGGTGGTATCAATGACCTACTAGCCCTGACGTTTATTTTATTTTCACCTGTGTGGTTGTTGCTGTTGCGAGGCGCCTCGGATATATCGGTAACTATGAGGAGTCGATGGAGTCATAGGACTCATTTACTCCCCGAGGGGCGGGGAAACATAGTGTTCAGGCATTTTAATCCACATCGGTGGACCGGACCTGACGATCTAAAGGCTTGACTGAGTACTTGCCTGAGACATGGGCTAGATTGTCTCGAATTCGGTAAGGACTATCTTTTGCCTTGGTTCATGATGGAAATCCAACTTCCAAATACGACACCGTGCGGTTTTGATTGTATACCTATATATGGCGACATAGTGGTATGGGGCATTAATGCCATTTTTGATTGATACTTATGATTTGAAATTATTTTTGAAACATATAAACACTAATAATATTACCAAATGCTTTTGTTTTATTCGTATCAAGCATATCTTGGCTATTATAAGGTAAAAACTCTATCCTCCGGTTTGCGATGCATTATGTGATGGGAACTGAGTCTTATAATGGCTTCATTTTTATAAAAAGCGTTGCGATTTTAAAATATTTACTTGTTTTAAAGCACTGGCAGTCCAATTGAGTAAACCCGTTCCGCAAAAGTGGCGTGGTCCTGTGATTGGCCATATTATAAAATATGTTAAGTAGATTTCTCATACCAGTCCCATGACTGACTCGTAGTTTGTTTCACCTGCAAATTCAGGTGCCCCTTCTTCTACACGGGCAGCCTTGTATTCAGGTTTTAGCAGTCTCTTTCTGGATAGCTGGAGCGGAAGATGGATTCTACCATTTATCTCTTTTTATGCTGTTCCGCTGTAGATATTTATGTATTGCTGAACTGTATTTTGTACTAAGTATGATCCTGTATACTGTATAAGTCTGATGATTATATTTATCCAGTGTATTCTATTGTACGTTATCTGGTGTATTTAATTATTTCTATTCTGCTGTTATCTGTATATATGTGTTATATTCCAAAGATTACCCTTGCCACTGTCGTACGGGGTCTTGGGGTCGTCAGACATCCCCAACATGTACACGCTCCCCTGTTCTTCACTGCTGCTACTCTTTCCTTTTTGCCATTTCCTTCACCTGTTTGCTCCAACTAAGTGCACCCCGTTTCCATTTCCATAGTCAAGCATTCACCGCTATACCCCCATGCATCAACGTGATGCATACTCGTCCAGTTTTCTTTCTCTTCCCCTTCTAGTATGTGTACACCTTACCATATGTGCCTTCTCCACACACCGACATACACATGCAAATTCCTATGTTCACATTTTTTCATTTTCTCTCTAATGGTTTCTTTCATACTTCCTTCTTCATGTTCAGTTGGTACCCCATCAGTGCTCAATACACTTGTACATATGCATAAACCTCCGAGCCACCGCACATCAAACACAACAGTCCACATCAGTCGGATCCCGGGAACACATTATTGTTTAATACGTTACAAAATGGTATGTGTAACAGAAATATAAAACTAGATCCCCGTAAAAACATACATACGGTAAATATTGATTTAGTTTATTATATAAAATATGTAGATACTAATATTAATAGGTGGATCTGTTAGTATAGTGTTGTGTCCATATAGTTATAAAACTGTTACAGACTAATAATATTCGACCGGATGTATGTCTATATGATAACATTTATTATCTCAATTACGTTTTTGTATAAACTATTACTAGTTAAGGTTAAACATTTCCATCCAATCCGTATTTATAGAATAGCGCTTTCACATAACCACTTTAATACAATAGTTAGGGTAATCCCATCATGTGACCTACCCCCCTATTATGTGATATTTCAGCTAATACCAACATGTTTTTTAAATTGAAATATCTTTAACGTTAAAAGAAAGTTTAAAATATTGTTTAAATATATAGACTGGTTACTAATACCATACAAAACAGGAATGGTTTTAAATAGAGACAAATGGAAATTTACTAACTTAAAAATGTCCTCTGCTTTTTACCGTACAGGTTCTAGTTCTTTGATTTGTTGCATTTCAGGGTTATTAACAAGATAACATGAACACATATATACATGGGTGTACTAATCATAAAACAATTAGTAGAAACAAGAGGAAAGGTTTACTCACAGCTGAAGTCCTCTGTTCTTGTTTTGTGCTACAGATTTTCAGTTTTTGCTTCCATTTACCTTTCGGTTTGGCTACCATTTTCATATTAGTTTGGTTTGAATGCTTATGAGTGTATGGGATGTATTTATATATGTAAGAAACTAATAAAATAATGGGAATTAATTGGTTGGGAGGAAAAATGGGGACAACATGCATGTTTGTAGCTGTGCATGTTTGTGTAGATTAGGAGAGGAATGCAGCAATGTACTTGCTAGTTTGTTTTGATTAAAAGAGATACTACGGTATAGTTGTGCGATGTAGTTTAGTTGGATGAATTACAGCTATGTGTACATAGCTTTTCTTGGTGATTGAAAGGAACATAGCTATGTTCTATAGCTGCGTATGTTTGATTGAAAATGCTAGCTAGATGATAGCTGTGCATTAGTTTGGTTGGAAAAGAATGTAGCTGTTTGATTTGAGAGGATGAAGCAAGGGTTTTTAGCTAGTCCTATACTCTATTTAGATGAAAAGCCAAGGCCATGTCTTGTTTGAAATGGAAAGAGTATAGCCTAAAAGTGCTAGCTGTGCTTACGTTCAGTGATTGAAATAGAGCTATGTATTAGATGTGCTAATGTGAATTGACTGAAAGAGATGAAGCAATGTAGGTGTAGCTAGTTTAATAGTTCCAATGACACAGCATGGCAATAACCTACGAAATGAAGTACAAAGATATTTGTAGCCATGTGCAACTTGAATACTTGTTATGGACAGTATATGGTTGCAGCTGCTGTAGCAGTTGTACATTTGATTGATTGAAAGTGAATTGTGAAATCTTCCCTCGAAAGGCATGACCAAGTGCAAATTTTATATATCCTTATTATTAAGTATCATATTTGTGCAGACTTATGTGTACTTAGCAACTTGGTGGCTAAGAAATTTTAACAATTAATGAAGATGCATTCAAATACCTTCAACTATAAATTCATGGTACTACGCATATCTCTTTATTGATTTGTTTCAGATCATGAGTACAATAGGTGTTACATCCTTCTTAATGTATCCTTTCTATCTCATGAAGTAATCTACATATTTTACTTATTTTAAATGCTATTTTTAATTTATTTAAGTTTAAAATCATAAAAAAAATACAAAGCAAAACAAGAAAACATTTCCTGCTCGTTTTACATTGGTAAAATAATTCAAACCATTTAATATATTTTTCTTGAAATTTTCCAATAATTATTATTTACAATATTTATTTGAACTCAAATTTTGAATTAATCTATAATAACTGTATTACAAACTCCGGAAAAACCCGGGACGTTACAAGAACAAAGGGCATGCTCATTTGCATCATAGGGATACAAGATCGCATCCATGAGAGATGCGAATTTGCATAACAGAGGGGATGCGAGATGCAACGAGGAGGCGTGATGTGGGCGATACGGAATGTTCTGGGGAAGCGAAGCGAGGGATGCGAGACGATGCTATTGATGGAGGCGAAGTCATGGGAGTGCTGGGTTATGGATCGTATCCCCTGAGGGATGCGAAATCGCATCCCGATAGATATGCGATTTGGCAACCTAAGGGATGCAAGATGCATATTTCGCATCCTGTGAAAGATTCAAAATATGCTTTTTCGCAACCCAAGGGATGCAAAGATCCTGGATTTTTCTTGCCAAAATTGAACCATGACGGGGCTTATGCGTGTTGGACGCTTCCAGTCAACCATGCTACATCAATCCATGTTTTTGGAGCACTAAATCTCTAACTTTCCGGATTGAGTTGCACGAGCAGTTTTAAGTGATCGGCATAGCGCACACAAGCTTTTTGGAGTGATCGACATGTGTTTGCCACACGTGATTGAAACGATGCCGATTCCAAGCATGGAAACATATTTTGACTCGATTTCGAGCATGTTGTTGAGTATGAACTTGACTTGTGACTACTTTGATCAAAAAGTGCGTCAACACTTTGCACCCAAAACATGTCTTTCTTGATAGAAGGAAGACATGTTTTTTGAGTACTCCAAAAATCAGTAAATCTGTAAGTGAAAATCTGAAAGAAGCCCAATGATCTCCGAGTTCATAATAGAATAGAACACCAACGACCACCGAGGTCGTATTAGAATTGAAAATCCAATGATCACTAAAACCTTAATGAGATAAAGCCTTGACGATTGCTGGGATCATATTTGAATAAAAATTCAATAACCACTGAGGTCATAGTAGAATAGAAAGCCAATGACCACTGAGGTAGTTAGAATAGAAACCTGACAATCGCTGAGAATGTATTAGGATGGAAATCCAACGATTATTGAGATCGTGTTTATAATGGCCAGTCGAGTCTGTAATGCATAAGGTCTAAAAATTAGAATCCTTGGGCTTGCTAAGGCCTACTAGAGTGAGTATGTGCCTGCAAAAGAGGGAGGGGAGACCGAAATATGAAATTTATCCTCGACTGGTCGAGTGTGGAGCCGGAGCTCGAATATTACACTAGACTGATTCAGTGGGAGCTGTTGTGCGAATTTGATCCTCGACTGGTCCATCATGGAGCTAGAGCCCGAATATTATACTGGACTGATCTAGTAGGGGCCAAAGCCCAAATTTTATCCTCGACTAATCGAGCACGGAGCTGGATCCCGAATATTATACTGGACTGATCCAATGAGGGACCTATGCCTTATGTTTATAATGGACGGATCTAATGTGGGGGACAGAGCCTATGTTTATATTGGACAGATCCAATGTGGGGGGCTGGAGCCTATATTTATACTGGAGGGAACTAGTGTACGAGACGAAGCCTATGTTCATACTGGATGGATCCAGTGTATGGGCCAGGCCTACGTTTATACTAGACAGATACATTGTGTGGGTCGAAGCCTATGTTTATACTAGATGGATCCAGTGTGTGGGCCGGAGCTATGTTTATATAGGATAAATCCAGTGTGGGGGCCGTAGTGCTATGATTTTCTTTGTTGACACTAATGGAGTACAACGACCGATAGTCCAACCTCGAGCATGACTTGAGACCACAAGACGATTACACGTGTGTGTGTGTGGACCGATGTTGCTGCTTTGATTGAGTACAAAGAAAGTTAAATGGACGATGACAAAATTTTGATGAGTTAGACAGGATGGCCTATTAAACGGTAAATTCGACGTGGTAGCTCTTCGATTTGTTATCTTGGCAACGACATGATGGTTGCTTCGCTAGGGAGTACAGATGGATGACACAATCCATGAATTGAGGTAGTGAGATCTTCAGGATGCATTAAGAATTGTGACTCTTCGATTTAAAGGCTCGGGTGAGTACGAGATGGATTGATGGGATGGATCGGCGTTATGTAGATCATGACATACTGAGGCTATGGGGTGGATTAATGTGATTAACAATTCATGAGTAGTGACGTGTTGGACAAACAAGTATGTTAGGCATTTCGTGTAACACCCATAAGTCCCACATCGTGGAAGCCTGTGTGAAGTGGGTACTTATATAGTAGATCTCATCTCTTACTAACGCCAAGGCCTAGTGATGGAAAACCCTACATCTGAGAGGTGGCAAAGTAGGAACAATATCGGTGTTAGTAGGGAGGTTGGCTCAGCCTGTGTGGCAACGCCATGTGTTGGCAGATCTCGAAACTTAGCCGAGGCCTTTTGAGGAACAAAACCTCACACCTATACGGTGGCTAAGTTGGGGAAAATATCTTGCGCGAATGGAGGTGCGGGTTGTTACAGTGGTATCAGAGCCAATACCCAGCTGGAATTGTGGCTCCTGCGTGGACCGCAACGCCTGGGTGAGGTGTTTGTGAGCCAACAGGGACGTTGGGCTCTGTAGGAGGGGAGAATGTAACACCCCTAAGTCCCACATCGTGGAAGCCTGTGTGAAGTGGGTACTTATATAGTAGATCTCATCTCTTACTAACGCCAAGGCCTAGTGATGGAAAACCCTACATCTGAGAGGTGGCAAAGTAGGAACAATATCGGTGTTAGTAGGGAGGTTGGCTCAGCCTGTGTGGCAACGCCATGTGTTGGCGGATCTCGAAACTTAGCCGAGGCCTTTTGAGGAACAAAACCTCACACCTATACGGTGGCTAAGTTGGGGACAATATCTTGCGCGAACGGAGGTGCGGGTTGTTACATTTCGCGAGGTAGCGATACTGCGGGATGGACCAATACATTAGGCTATTCGAGGTGTAGTAAGACTTCTCGATGCATCAGTATTTTGCATATCGTGGTGTATCAAGGCTGTGGGATCATGGATCGATGTGACTTGCACTTCGTAATGTAATGATGATGTTGGGTACTAGAATGCACAGTGTTCAGAACAAAGAAAATGAGAGGGCTAATGGTTCACCATGATAATTGTCACATGGAATGTTAGAGGCCTTGGAACTTTTGATAAGTGTCTTAGGGTTAAGAATTATCTCAAATCTGTAAAACCTGATATCATCATGGTTTAAGAGACTAAAATAGAGAACCTTGAACCATTTATTTTTAAATGTTTGGGGTGGGGTGTTATTGATGAATGGTCTTTTATTCCTGTTGTGGGAACCTCGGGTGGCTTTTTTCTGGTTGGATTAGCAATTCTTGGGCAATTAAGCAGGAAATTAAACAAACTTATTGTCTGCATTTGGCTCTTGAATGCAAATCTACAAATGTTCTTTATTTCTTTTCTAATGTTTATGGACCTAACACAAGACGAGAAAGAATGACTTTGTGGACAGAGGGTTTGGAATTTCATAATCTCATGTATGGTCCTTGGGTAATTGGCGGATATTTTAACGTCACTAGATTTATGTTCGAACGTAATGTTGTGAAAACTTCTGGCTTGGGTGATATGAATGATTTCAGTGACTTTGTTGGAAACTCTGGCCTTATTGACTTACCAATGACTAATAGAAAATTTACGTGGACTGACGGTTGGACCCCTCCTACTTTAGTTCGCCCTGATCGTTTCTTCATTAACTCTGCTTTTGAAGACCTGCACCCCCTGACTCTTCAGAGAGGTCTTACGTCCCTTATTTCTGAACACTGCCCAGTTGTCCTAGACACTAGCGCTGATTATAGAAGGAAATCTTTTTTTAAGTTTGAGAATATGTGGTCCATTGAGCCAAATTTTGACGAGATGCTTCATCGGAAATGGATGGAGTTTCGCGGCTTTGGGGATGCAGCTAGCAATTTTTGTAGAAAAATGAGACCGTTGCGATTTTTTTTAGCCAAATGGAATCGAGAAGTTTTTGGGAACATCAGAACTAAGAAATAGAGACTTTAATATGAGATTATAGAGCTGAATGTGCTTGAGGAAGCACGTAGTTTGAATGAAGCTGAGCGAGCCTTGTTAAAAACTAAAGAAAAGGAGCTTCTAACTGTGATTGACCAAGAAGAGATTTCTTTGAAACATAGATCGAGAACTCAGTGGCTGAAGCTTGGTGATAGTAACACGAGCTACTTTCATAAAGTTGCGAACGGTAGACGGAGAACGAATACGATATGTAGTATTTGGAAAGACGGGGATGAAATTTGTGATCAACAAAGGATAGGAGAAGTTTTTACTAAATTTTATAAGGGTATCTTTGGAGAACGAAATGAGAACGTGTGAATATGGATTGGATTGTGTTGTATCCTTCAACTGTTGATCTTAGTGGCATTGATTCTGAGTTCTCGGAGGATGAAATTGTCGTGGCTTTAAACGAGATGCCTGGTGATAAAGCCCCTGGCCCTGATGGTTTTCCAAACTTCTTTTATGAGAAATTTTGGGACTTGATTAAACATGATGTTATCAATATTTTCAATGAATTTCACTCTGGTTCCTTGAGATTGGATGTGTTGGGGTAAGCTAACGTAGTCTTGATCCCTAAGAAAGGAGGAAATGTCTCTGCTGCGGACTTTCGACCAATTAGCCTTTTGAACAGTAGCTTCAAGTTGATCACTAAGGTCCTTGCAAACAGGCTGAAAGTGAAGATGGATGATCTTATCGCTGTTTCGCAGACAACATTTATTAAGGGCAGGTTTATTCTAGATGGAGCAGCACTTGTCCAGGAAGTTATCTCCCATAGTGATAGACATAATGTGCCTTGCGCAATTTTGAAGTTGGATTTCGCTAAGGCCTTTGATACCGTTGATTGGATGTTCATCATGGATTTACTTAGCGCAAGAGGTTTTCCGGGTAGATGGCTAAACTGGATTCATTGCATTTTAATATCAAGCAGATCAAACATTTGTGTGAATGGCGTGGCTGGCAAGACCATTGTCTCCAAGCATGGGTTGCATCAGGGTGACCCACTTTCCCCACATCTTTTCGACTTGGTTGCTGATGTCTTTTGTCAGATCCTTCAGGTGGCAAGTGCTAATGATATCATCCAGAGCTTCGGGAGAGATCACATCATTGGGGGTATTAATTCACTGCAATATGCTGACGATACTGTTATCTTTTGCAACCCCGATTGCAAGTACATTGCCTCTTTAAAAAAATTTCTTCATGCTTTTGAAAGTTTATCTGGCTTAAAAATTAATTTTCATAAGAGTAGTGTTTACACTCTGGGCTGTAGTGTTGATGTGAACAGGAAATGTGCTAAAATGCTTAACTGTAAAGCGGATTCTTTCCCTCTTAATTATCTCGGGGCTTGCATCCGTCCAAAAAGATTGTTGAAGAGTGATTGGCAGTATGTTATTGACAAAGTTGATAGGCGTTTGGCGAGATGGAAGGGGAATTGTTTATCAAAAGCTGGAAGGCTGGTGTTGGTGAATTCTGTTCTATCTGCTATCCATTTGTATTGGCTTTCTATCTATTCATGTCCTGGATGGGTAATTCAGAAGATTGATGTTGTTCGTCGGAATTTTTTCTGGATTGGTACGAACGATACGCGTAAAGTTAGTTGTCTAGTGTCGTGGGATCAGGTATGCAAGTCCAAAGATCAGGGAGGTTTGGGAGTTATAAACTTAAAAAACATGAACTCTGCTTTGCTTTGTAAATGGGTGTGGACTATGCTTAGTGATAAGAAAGTTCTCTGGAAGGAGTGGATCTTAAACACTTGCTACAACGGAAGTTTTGATTGGAACGCGGATATTTTTCATTGCTCGGTATTCTGGCGTTGTGTTATGGCAAACATTCACTGGATGAAGATTAGGGATGGTGTTTTAGTAAAAAATGGTCACAATGTTTCTTTCTGGTCTGACTGCTGGCTGCTCCCCATCCCTTTGCTTGTTGAATTTGCTGATCTTTTTGATATTGCATGCAACAAAAGAGCTTCAGTCAGTGAATTTTATAATGCGAATTCTGCCAACTTTAAATGGAACCTGACCTTTTGTCGTATCTTGGCTGGTAATGCTTTGATTCAGCTATCTGGCCTAGTTCGTTTGTTAGAAGATGTACAACTTCATGATGAAGAGGATGATGAATTTGTATGGAAGATTGGTGGAAATAACTTTCGGGTTAGTGAACTTTATAAGATGATGAACTTTGCAGGAAGGAAATATGATGGATTCATGAGAATGTGGAGTTTTAAGGCTGTACCCACTAAGGTCAAGATTCATATGTGGACGATCATGCATAACAAGCTTAAATTGGTGAGCAGATTACGTCAAAAAGGAGTTCAAGTCGCTGGGGGCTGTGTTTTTTGCGCTGATGACGATGAGAATTACCTGCATTTATTCGTTGATTACGATTTCGCCTTCTATGTGTGGATGAAGTGTTTAGTTTGCCTTAATATCTGCTTAGATTGGTCTCGTTTCATCACCGATCAATTTCTTTTTTGGTACAACACTATTACTTCACTGCCTGATACACACATGCGACATATGTTTGCTGTCTTGGACTTTTTTTATGTTTGGATCCTTTGGCATGAACGTAACTCATGAAAGTTTAAATGTAAAATGAAACAGCCCAACTCAGTTATTTTTTGCATTCTTAAATTTGTTTCTCAATGGTCAGGCAAGGACGAGATCAAATTTGTGGACATAATCGGCGCTTGAGTCATGGATAGAGCTCGTGGCAGCCGAGTTTGATGCAGCCTTTGCTTCAGACAGTTGGGTTTATTAGCTACTTTGTAGTTGTTTTATGTATATTATGGGCACTATGTTATCATGCCTGCATGCTTTTATTTCTTTTTGGGTTGTACATATTCATGTAAATATTAGTAGCTAGTAGCTAGTCTTATGTATGCTGAACTAAACATGTTGTACTTGGTTTATGTTTAATGAATGAAGGCGTGAATCTAGCGATTCACTACCTTTTTGCATCAAAAAAAAAGAATGCACAGTGTTCATGGTAAAACTGTAGAATAATGAACTGGCCCTGATGTACACTTTATGGCATAAAGAAACGACATGATAATATATTGGTTCAAGGGAATACTCAAACTAAAGATGGAGCGGGAAGCTCAGATGATTTGGTAGTGCCAAGGAGTCGTTCATAGATTGGAGTTATTTAGTCAACTCAGAGTAGGGGAATAGACGGGAAGTGCCGATACGACCATTGCAAATTGTACCCTACCCCATGTGGCGTAGACTAGGCTGGGAGGCACCTATCAAAGACATGGACTTCTACTCGGATTAGTGTTATATCTGCCCCTAATGGGTGGTGTCATAAAGGTTTTTCACACAGGCACAGATTTAGTAGGTGATAGATAAGGCTTGATTGATGGATGTTATGATTGTCATGATTTATATCACCATTATTTTCTTAGTAGACTATCATCTCTAGGATTTTATAGAAAAGATGGGAAGTGGGGCCGGAGTAGGCTATTGATATTCATCTATCCTATAACAGTTTCCTCTTTTGTTATACTGCATATCATATATTATCTTGGTTACCTATGTTGAATCTATGGATGCAAGGACACGATAGGTATGACTTTCGATAACTATTTTCCTTATACTACTTCTGCGTTTATAATATTTTGAGATTTATTGATCACACCAGACAGCCGTTTGACTCATGGTTCTATGTTCCCTCTTATTATGTTAGGTGCTCATCGATGTTGCTCGATGAGTAGCCAAGGTGATAGGTATTAGCATTGCTTGATGCTATAAAGGTGGATTTGCAAGAGGCACCACATTTTCTGTTATACATGTATTATTATTGTTTATTCCATTGTGTGACACTATGAAGCCTTAATAGTTTATTTATTGTCATTTTTGAGATAGTAAATTAGTCAGTTTATTTATCTCTTGTATAAAATCTATTGTTGTTCGGTATAAATGTGTGAGCATATACTCTGATTATGTAGTTTCTATAGTTATCACTATTTCTCAAGTTATATCGGTGATTATTATCATATATTATCTAATACCCTGTAAGATACGCTATAGATTATGTGATCATATTCAATATTCTATTTTCTTCTTTTCTCTTCCCTTCTCCAATATTCTTCATCCTTTTCTGTTATTTCCTTCCCATAACAACTGTTCTACATAAATGGTGTGCAAAGTTCATTAATTTGATATCATATTTTACTTGCGTAGTTTAACCTTATGTAACGACCCAGAAAATCTGAACCAAATTAAAATTTTTAAATTGGCTAAATTAATGGATTTTAAATATTTAAAATAAATATTTTAAATAATGGCAATTAAAACTGAGTTTGAATCGACAATTGAATACGAATATGATTAAGTATAATTATAAACAAGGCTTGAAAAGGCGCTGCGGTTTCGAAAATTGAATTCAAACTTTGTCGGACTGTAACGGGTGCAAAACAATCCGGATTTTAGTGAAACAAAAAATATTTAAATCTGTTAGTGAATACCTTTCTAACAAATCTGAAAAATCGAATTTTCATAGCGGAAAGCAAAAGTTATGGCCAAATGAATTTTCAAAAAGGTCGCTATGGAATTTATATAGCCCGTAAAATTGGCCATTTTGCATACGACCTCGGAATTCGACGAAACCACTTTTGTTGGATCCGGGATGTGAAGTTATTGTTGGGTTTCAAATTTCATAATTTTTGAAGCTAGTATGTAAGCGTGGCAAAGGAAAATGTGTTTTGGTCAATTACAGTTAAATTGGATCAACCAAAAATGGGCCTTTTTGCAAACGGTCTCAGAATTCGACGAAACAAGTTTTGTTGGAACCGTATCGTCAAAACATAGCTAGATTTATTTTTCTGGAATTTTTCGAATTAGTTTGTGGCCCTGCCAAATTGAAATGTACGTTCAAATTAAATATTGAATGTTTTATATTTTAATTTGAAGGAAAACTGACTGAAACATTCGAATGGGCCTTCGAAACATATCCCATTGTGTTCGGAATGGGGGTAAAACGCTAGGGACGGCAGTCGTTGGGTTTAAATTGGTGGTCGTGTCAGAAAACCCTTTAAAACCCACCGGCCAATTAGAATTAAATAAAAAATAAAAAAAGAGAAACGCGGAATTTCTCTCTCCCCGACCTGCGATCGACGATGGCCTCTGCTCCCATCTTCCCAGCCATTTTCCGACCGCCTCATCCACTTTCAGCCCCTCCGCCAGTTAAGGTTTTTGTCAAGCTCTCCCTCCTCTTCAAATCCGACCTGGTCTCGCTCCTCCTCATGTAGCCGTCAGCGAGAACCAACGGCTCAAAGTGGCGCGTTTCAGGCCGCCGCCACGAATGCCAGGGACCACCGAGCTGGCCAACTCCCCCACGGGCGCGAAGCCCTCTCCTAACCCTTCGACGCTGCGAAGGCCGATCGTCCTCCAGCTTCACGGATTTCGCGAGAAATCGAAACCTAGTTTCGAACAAAACAGTGAGGTACGGCTGTGTAATTTTAAAACTGATTTTAACAGTTTAAAACTGTTGCAAACTTTGAAAAATCATATCTTTTTGCTATGTTAACGAAATTCGATGAAACAAGAAACATCGTGACCGTGTGGACGCCTTCTACATTTTAGAAGAGACCGCATATTTTTCTGAGCCTTCTGCTATTTTTGGTGGAGTGAAACCCAAAGTGAGATTTCTGATTTATAAACAATATGGAAAACGACGATGTATAAATTATATAGTCGATGTATGAGTTATATAAGCGTTGTACACCTCATGTATAAGCATTGTATAAGTTGTACGTTCGATGTATAAGTTGTATATGCGTTGTAAAAATTATATATGTGTTGAAATAAAAGTGAATTGCTATATATAAATATATATTGTAATAACCCGGATATTCTAAACCAGTTTAAAATTTTTATTTTGGTAATTTTAGCGAATTTTGAATATTTAAAATGAATTATTTTAAATAAAATCGTCGAGAAATTTAATTTGAATATAATTCGAACGTATATATTTATATAGATCGTCGTTAGAATATAAATAATTTTATATAATTATAAATAGAATTGAAAATGGCGTGGTAGTTCGATAATTCGATTTCAAACTTCAATTGAATGTACCGGGTGCAAAATAATCCGGATTTTAGTGAAACCAAAAAAAATAGGATCTATTTGATGATATCTTTCCAACGAATCCGACAAATCAAAATTTCATAGCGGGAATCAAAAGTTATGCCCAGTTGAAAATTCTGAATAGTCGTTATGGAATTCAGGCCCTTAAAAATGGGAATTTTGCAAATGACCTTGGATTTCGACGAAACCACTTTTGTTGGATCCGCAGTGTCAAATTATTGCTAGGTTTCAAATTTCATAATTTTTCGAATCAATATGTGAGCGTGGCAAAGGGAAATGCGTTTGACCAGTTTCAGTTGATTTTAATCGACTGGAAAATGGCCATTTTTCTAACGGTCTCAGAATTCGACGAAACTAGTTTTGTTAGGACCGTATCGTCAATACGAGGCTAGAAAATATTTTTCGAGAATTTTTAGAGTTAGTATGTGACCCCGGTAATTTGAAATGTACGTTAAAATTCAATATAGTGATTTAAATGTAATTTATTCATTTATACTCTGTATATTCTTGTATCTGATGGAATTGTTGTAATAACAATGAAATGTTCTTCTGTATGCGTCCTATTTTGTCTTGTCCTCAATTCTATCCGTGTTTTCCTTCACGGGGAAGTTCGGGTCGTCTCAGTTTGGTATCAGAGCTTTGGTTTACAGAGCTCGAGAACAAGACACATTAGAACCATACGAAAGAATTCATCGGATATTGGATTAGTAATATCCAATTAGAATGACTCGTTAGAGATAGGATCAGTAGTATCCTAGAACGAGTGTGAAGAGTATATTTTTCAAACGAAAACAGTATTGTTTTGAAAATTTAAATCGCTTTATACGTATTTGATTATTTATTTATTTTGAATATGGACAGTCCAATATATAAAGATTTCGCGTATACGCGTCATGAACGTATAGTCGAAGTTTTGATATACTGGGTAGATATAGAATCACATTATAGACACCCGGGGGTAATTCTGATGATGTGGCCACATCATCAGTATTTATATTCGTGTTTCGAAGGTGTGATTTCTATATATTTCCATTAGACTGGTGTGAGAACCAAAACTTATATAGCTAGAATGCATTGTGGTGAATTGGTACCAAAACATGATTTTCTGTATATGTATCAAAATTATGAATTTGAAACTCTAATCCACTAATTGATTGATGTTTGTGTTGTTTGTTTATTTGTTTGCTATTTTTTAACCATTTAGCCTAATTGAACCAAATATTGAATTCTATTGAAAATTGGTTACATTTGCTTGCAAATACATATATATCATTGAACAGGTCATAGCAAGGAGGCTAGAGCAGAGAATAAAATTTGTTTGCCCGACAAATAGGTACATATTTACTATAATTTACTGTTTTGTTTGGGTGACGATGATTTTATGAGCCTATTGGCTAGCCGCTTGGCTTTTTCTTTTTCTTTTTGAGATCAGAAGGCCTATGTGGCAATTTTGGGATTTTCCCGTGGCTCCCGGTGCAGGGGAGGTTATGGTGAAATTTTTCGAAAATTTAGGGTGTTAGCCAAATTTTTGAAGAATTTGAAAATTCTCAGAAACTGAAAAGTTGGAGAATGGAAGCCGGATCGAACGTAGAGTTGATTAATCAAACCACTTTCGACTTTGTTCCTTTTCGGGGACGAAAAGTTTTAAGTGGGGGAGATTGTAATAACCCGGAAATTATGAACCAGTTTAAAATTTTTATTTTGGTAATTTTAGCGAATTTTGAATATTTAAAATGAATTATTTTAAATAAAATCGACGAGAAATTTAATTTTAATATAATTCGAACGTATATATTTATATAGATCGTCGTTAGAATATAAATAATTTTATATAATTATAAATAGAATTGAAAATGGCGCGGTAGTTCGAAAATTCGATTTCAAACTTCAATTGAATGTACCGAGTGCAAAATAATCCGGATTTTAGTGAAACCAAAAATAATAGGATCTATTTGATGATATCTTTCCAACGAATCCGACAAATCAAAATGTCATAGCGGGAATCAAAAGTTATGCCCAGTTGAAAATTCTGAATAGTTGCTATGGAATTCAGGCCCTTAAAAATGGGAATTTTGCAAATGACCTCGGATTTCGACGAAACTTCTTTTGTTGGATCCGCAGTGTCAAATTATTGCTAGGTTTCAAATTTCATAATTTTTCGAATCAATATGTGAGCGTGGCAAAGGGAAACGCGTTTGACCAGTTTCAGTTGATTTTAATCGACTGGAAAATGGCAATTTTTCTAACGGTCTCAGAATTCGACGAAACTAGTTTTGTTAGGACCGTATCGTCAATACGAAGCTAGAAAATATTTTTCGAGAATTTTTGGAGTTAGTATGTGACCCCGGTAATTTGAAATGTACGTTAAAATTCAATATAGTGATTTAAATGTAATTTATTCATTTATACTCTGTATATTCTTGTATCTGATGGAATTGTTGTAATAACAATGAAATGTTCTTTTGTATGCCTCCTATTTTGTCTTGTCCTCAATTCTATCCGTGTTTTCCTTCACGGGGAAGTTCGGGTCGTCTCATATATATATATATATATATATATATATATATATATATACGCCCCTCGTCCACAAACCATGGACGATATTTATTGATTGTGATTGGTGTGAAAATTGATTGATAGCGAATGGTTGTTTGGGATTGTTTGTGGTTGATATTGACTGATTGTGGTTGAAAAATACCCGTTTGTGGTTGAAAAATATTTGGTTGAAACCACATAGGATTAGTTTGTCGAAATGAAATAAATATATACATGCCGCCTGCGTGCGAACTAGATGCATGATCCCCATTGTCAAAAACCGCGAGGTTTTAAGGTAGAGCGAGGAGCCGTACTAGGGACGGTCCCGGTTTTAACTACCCTGCCATTATGCTGCCGAAATTTTGAATAATATTCATGTGTTTGAATTATTTTCATTTGCTGAAACTATATTTATTCATTGAATAGAAAACCTTCATGTGTTGAATCGATATTCATTCGTTGATTAGAAATTCATGTGTTGAATGGTATTCATATTTTGAAATAAATTGTTTCATAATAAAAATCACCTTTTATCAACTATATGGACTATGTAAAATAATCTCGTTTTAAAAGAAATTTTTTTATAATAAAAATCCTATTTTTATCACCTATATAAACTATATAAAATAGTAGTGTTTTGAAATGAATTGTTTTACAATAAAAATCACATTTTTATTACATACACGATTTGTTGAAATGTGAACTGTTAAAAATAACAACTATTTCAAATAAATATGCATGAGTCGAAATATTCATTAATTAGCTAATGATATGATTTTTGCCTATGCATGCAACATTAGAATGAATGGTGTTTTTGAACCAAATGGAATCAAATATGAAGTTGAACGGAAAATGATAAATGATAAGAACTGTATATATGTACATGCATATTTATTGAACAGGTTATAGCAAAGAGGCTAGAAGAGGAATAAAATTTTGTGCCCGACAAATAGGTACACATTTACTATTTTGTTTGGGTGATGATTTTATAAGCATGTTGGCTAGCCGCTTGGCTTTTTCTTTTCGACATGAGACACCCGTGTGGCTATTTGGGAATTTTCCCAGCCCCTCTCGTACAAAGGAGGTTATGGCGAATTTTTCCAAAATTTAAAGGCGTTAGTAAAATATTTGTAGTGAAAAAAGATATTGAAATTGTTGAATGAACTATATTTATATAAATATATAAATATAAATAAAATTAAAACGAAACATGGCCGTGCAGTTCGTGTTTTGAAATCGTGATTTCAAACAACTAGTACGGGAAATCTGACCGTTGGATTTTCCCGAAACCGCAACCGTCGGGTCTGCCTTGGAAAAACCTTTCCAACGGCACCAACCTTGTAAAAATCCAACGGTTGGACTGTCTAGAATGTTTAATTCAAATCTGAAGAAAAACAGCGCCAAAAACGATTATATTTATATATATAAAAAAAAATATAAATATATCTAATCGAATAACGACGCTGTAGTTCGTATTTTGAAATCGAAACTTCAAACGATTGTACCGGGAGATCCGACCGTCGGATTTTCCCGAAACTGGAACCGTTGGATTTGTTTTGAAAAGACCTTTCTAATGATATAAATTTTGTGAAGATCCAACGGTTAGATTTTCAGATATGTGTAAATCAAGTCTGAAGAAAAACAGCGCCACGGCCGCGTTATGGCCCAAAGCGTCGTTTTAAATAAATTGGCTATTTTAAAATAAATAAAAATAGCGATAAATTGTTATAAAATATCATAAACGTTATGGAATGGAAATAAACTGAATTTGCTCGATTTATGTGGTGTTTGATGGTCGAATGTGTTTGGTGTGAAAATTACATTAAAGAACAAAATTGGTGTTGTCGAACGATTTAACCATTGAAATAAATTGATTTGAAATTCTAAATATACGTGAATTATTTGAAAAGGCCGAGTTAATTCTCATTTCAAATAATTGACCGACGATTGAAAGTCGAAGATAAAGATGGTGGTCGAAGACCGGAGATCTTCACCTCGTTTGGATGGTAACCGAGGTCCTGATTGGGAGGCATCCCGAAATATGGATAATGAGTGGTGATCGTCCAGATGTACGTGGTGATCGATGGGTTTGTGAGGTATTTAGTGCCTCCGGTTTCGTTCAGACGCAGAACGGACTTGTAAATGGACTGTGTGTCTGACACTGGAGTTTATTCTATGTGGATTGATTTCTGTTAAATATACATCTGTTTGGCGGCGGAGAATTTATTCTTTTGCTTAACGCCCTTCTCTAAGACGCACGAGCTCAGAGGTTGTATATCGATGGACATCAGTCGCAGGGCATGAATTGCCTGTGTGGCATGCTAAGATGCAGTGATCAGGGCTTATGTTGAAAAGCAAAGTCTTGTGGTGATGATCAAAGCACCGCCGGTGTGGAGTAGCTTTGTGTATAACGAGAAATTGCGAGCCTCACACCCCGGTATGAACCAGAAACGGGAGAAGGACCTCAGGGAGGGCATGCGTTTCTTCCTAGCTAGGGTGGTGTCAGTGACCTACCAGCCCTGACATTTATATACTTTTCACCTGTGTGGTTGTTGCTGTTGCGAGGCGCCTCGGTTTGATCGGACAATCCGGGTCCGATGGAGTCATTCGTTGGCTCGCTTACGCCCCAAAGGGCGGGGAAACGTATTGTTCAGGCATAATAATCCACATCGGTGGACCGGCCCTGACGATCCAAGGCTTGCCTGAGACTCGGGCTAGGCAGTCTCAAATTCGGTAAGGACTATCTTTTGCCTTGGTTCATGACGGAAATCCAATTTCCAAAAACGACATCGTGCAGTTTTGATTGTGTGTGTGTGTGTATATATATATATATATATATGTGGCGACATGATATATGGTACCCATGCCGTCTATGATTGATAGTTATGATTTGAAATTGTTTTCAAAACATATTAACACTAGCAATAATATCAAATGCCTTTGTTTTATTCGTATCAAGCATATTTTGACCGTTATAAGGTAAAAACTCTATCCTTCGGTTTGCGTTGCATTGTGTGATGGGAACTGGGTCTTATAACGGCTTCATTTTTATAAAAAGCATAGCGATGTTTAAAAGAAAGATTTGTTTTAAAGCAATGGCAATCCAATGGAGTAAACTCGTTCCACGAAAGTGGCATGGTCCTGTGATTTGCCAAATTATATATGTGTTGAGCAGATTTCTCATACCAATCCCATGACTGACTCGTAGTTTGCTTCACTTTCAAACTCGGGTGCCCCTTTTTCTACACGGGAAGCTTTGTATTCAGGTTTAGCTGGTTCTTTCTGGATAGCTGGAGCTGAAGATGGATTCTATCATTTATCTCTTTTTATGCTGTTTAGCTCCTATTGTACATATTATGTTTGTTTTCCACTGTAGACATTTATGTATAGCTGAATTGTATTTTTACTAAGTAAGATCCTGTATACTGTGTAACTCTGATGATTACTTTTATCCAGTATATTCTATTGTTCATTGTCTGGTGTATTTATTTAATTCTGTTTTGCTATTATCTGTTTCTGTGTTATATTCCAAAGATAACCCTTGTCTCCGTCGGTACGGGATTTGGGGTCGTCTCACCTTAGCAGTATCGAATTTGAGATTTAATATATAAGAGAGAGTACGTATATCTGAGATATTTGAAAGCTATATATTAATAATATATACTGTTGGCTGTTGTGCATAATCCATGGATGTGATTTCCTTTAGAGATTGTCCTTTTCATTATGATGATCTAATAAACGAGGAATATTATTAGTAACTACGTGTTTAGAGTTGGGAGTTGGGAAGAATCCAGATTATTAGCTTCGATCTCCAGAATATGTTCTCAGTAGTGGTAAGAGCCGCTATTGGGATGTCCAATTTTTCATGATTTGTTCTGGTACTCAATTGTAGAAGATTGATTATGCTATTTGTTATGGATATATATGTGTCCATGAGGTGAATTAGACCTTGAACAGAGTAGATTGTGGTAGTGCAAGTGTTATATGTCTTCGTCTTTTGCTTGGTGCTCTTCGATGACTATGAGTTAGGTAGTGGTGTAAGTTTGAGGGTCACCTTTAGGAAACTCCAAGCATGAATTCAAATTGATTGAGAGTTCTTATTGTTTTGATTCCTATAAACTGATCCGATCAGGAAAAGTTTGTGATTCACATTAAAGGAGTTTGTTTTGACTTCTTCGAAGTTAGTGTTATGTAGATGGCTCACCGATTTAGGCGACATGTCTATGTTATAGTACATGACCGAATTCGGTACAATCAAAGTATGGTTCATTCTTTCGCAAATACTCTGGACAGAAAGGACGGAGGTCCCACTGTGGTGACTAACTAACTAGAAATCAAGATCTCATTCGGATGGAATAATGACTTAAAGAAGTGGATCGGTGAAACTCTTGAAGTTTGAGCCTGCATGTAGTGTTAGTGGTTACCCTGTGTGCAAGGATGAATTATGGAGGTATATGCATCGATCGTCGTTTTTGTTTCGTCTTGTGCTCCTCGGAAGAAGAAATAGGAAACGATGTCACCACTTTATATGCTCCACCAATGGTATTTCCATGCATGTTTTGTTTTGACATCGAGATTTCATCATTTCAACTTATCTTGTTGGTGAAGGATGGCATGATTTTTGGACTCGAGAGTACTGATTTGATTGTACTTACTATATTGAGGTTTTATTTAGATTATATGTAACAACCCAATTTTAAGGAAGCAAATTTTGGGAATCAATCAACTAATTATTCTCATCGTAGCAAAAATTAATTGGATATTTACAAGCAATTTTAAGAATATGAGTATTTTGTTTACAACAGGGGAAAAAGAAGAAATTAATTAATTGACTATGGATAACGGTGGAACAACGTCGTTGAGTTGTTCATTGGTATATAAATAAATAAATAAGAAATAAAGCAGAAGATTTGGTTTTAAAAACATTTGTAACTATTTACAATGAAAACAATTAGTAACTAGTTCGATAAATTTAATTAACAAATTTGTACATTTTCTAAAAGTCAAAAACTTACTAATGTTGTGAAATTTGTGGAAAAAAAGAAAGAAGGAAAATGAATATTGTCACAAGTGTTGAAACATTAACAATTTTGGAAAAAAAAATGAAGAAGAGAAATAAATTACAAACATGGATGTATTTATTTCAGAAAAAAAAGTGTTTTTACATTTTATATGTATATACATATATAAATATATAGTAAATATATAAAATGTAAAACAATTTATATTCTTTTTTTGTGAGCCACCTGAGAATGTCTAGATCCTCCTTTTTGTTATTATATTACTTATATATATATATATATATATATATAGTAAACAGTTACATTTTCAAAGAAGAATCTAGAATATGTGCACATATGAATAAATATAGGAGAGAAAATACAAATTAGGATGAGTTTATATTAATAAACAAAATAAAATAATAAAGAATGAGGGATATTTTGGAAGAAGCTTCTGGACTAGGGGACATAAAAATATATCTCACCTTTCTTCTTGAAGGGGGTACGTACAATCTTTCTCGAGGAACCAGAAAAGAAAAAAAAAAGTGAACCCTATTCTATCTAAGCTTCAAAAACAAAAGCAAAAATCATCTTCCTACAAATCAATTTATTAATTTGATTCCCAAATTAGCGTAAAGGAGTTGCAGTCAAGGATTAAAGCTGAAATCTTTGCTTTGCAAACAAGGGGAAGAGAAGATGAATGAAGATTTAGTCTTTTTTTTTCTATTCATATCTTTTGCTTGCATGAAGGCTCAAATTTGATTTCTTTACATAAAATTGTTTGTTAGCTTCATTCCCTATTTTATATGTTGTTGTTTGAATCATGAGTCATTTGAAAATTTGAGACAATATAATCTGAATGGAACTTGATTTAGTATTAAAAAGAAGAAGAAAGATGATTAATTAGGTACATGCATACAATTCAAACACATGTAAAATGTATGTTGAATTGTCTCAAATGAACATATGAAAGCTGAGATTTTCAGAACCAAGAAACAATTGGCTGTTAAAGAATATGAAATCTATAGCAGTTGGTTAGATTTCTGGTTTTGAAATTTTGTGCACATAAACTACTTCCAAATTCAAAGCTACTGCAAAAATTTTGACTTAAAAATATTAAAGTTCGAATTTTTATGATTTTTTCAAGTTTAGTATGTGAAAACGGAAATTTTCAGAACCAAGCATAAATTGGCGGTTAAAGAATATAAAATTTGTACTAGTTGGTAAGTTTTCTGGCTTTGAAATTTTGTGCACATAAACTACATCTATATTCAAAGCTACTGTAAAAAATTTGAGTTAAAAATATTAAATTTCGATTTTTACTAATTTTCTCTAATTGGGTGTATTAAAACTTTGATTTTCATAACCAAACAAAAGTTGGTTGTTAAAGAATATGAAATGTACAAGTCGTTAAGCTTTTTGGCTTTGAATTTTTTCGCACAAAAGCCAAATCTGAATTCAAAGCTACTATAAATAGTTTGAGTTAAAAATGTTAAATTTTGAATTTTTATGATTTTTGCAAGTTGGGTATATGAAATTTGAGATTTTCAGAACCCAAAACAGAATTTGTTTGGGTATAGCTTTTTTGCTTCTTGTTGGATTTTAATAATTCTTGAAGTTTTGGAAAGCATAGAAAATGTTTTGCAACTTTCATATTTTGGGTTTTGAAATATTTTATGAATTTCATGGTCGAACATATGTCTTAGTGCTTGTCTTGAAAAAAATCAATAACGATAGCTAAGTTAAAATCTAAGAATTGTTTTCATCGTAACTTTTGTTTTCCTTGTTCAAATTGAATAGTTCTTAATGTTTTGAAAAGCTTATACTTTTTTACATGTTTTATTCAGGGTGTTTTCTAAGTTTATTAGATTTATTTACATGTCAAAATTGAAAATGTTGTAATGAATGAATTTTGAGATATGACTCCTGAACTAAATTTCATATTTGGGATTTTAAAATAATTATACATCATAAGTACCATTTTGAAGTGCGTTTATAATATTATAACTTCATGGAATATTTATTTGTTCTTACTTTCAATAAGTGGAGTGTACTACCATTTAGTGAATATTGAAGTAATGCAGTTTGGTGTGGGACGCATGTGCATTACTTGAGTAATTACTATTTGGAAGTATATGACACTTTTTGAATTGATGTGTCTTTAGTTCGTCATTGAGATGACATGCTTGTATACCATTCTTATGATGGTATCCTTTTTACGCTACATCGATACTGTGGTGGCTTGATTTAATGTAGTAAACCACCATATATATTTTTTCTAAATGGTAGTATGACATGCTTGATCTTATATATGACTTGACAATCAGATTGGTGGTTATGCAACGGTTTTATCTTGTTTTTGGTGTTTTTCTAGGTTTGGTTGCCATGTTGTTTTTCTGAAATGTAGGCATATTTATTCAAGTCATGACTATATTTTAGTCACAACACTGCTAATTTTCATGAAATTTATTTATATCAAACAATATTTGTTAAACCTCTCTTTGATTTTGGGTTGTGATAGATTGGACTCTGTTGTACCAATGGGTCAAAACCCCATCTTGGTCGACCTGATTCAGGATCTCTACCCGAATCGGTGGTACTTCACTTGCCCATTTACCACCAAAGGTCAAAGGTCTGCTACATTGGGCTAATTTTATTTTTCGGTCGAAAATCTCCATCGACAGGTCACGGACTACAACAAATGAAGGCGTGGGGGTCCCACGTGTAGTGCCGTGAGTGGGTAGTATATAGCCTTCACCTTAGACCATCTTGATTATCCTGGGTTGATCGCCAGGTGCGTTACGATGTTATGAGTAGATTATAGTGCTGATGTCTCGATGCGCGCTCGAACTCTACCACTGTGATTTAACAATACTAGTGTCTGTTTGTTTGGTACATGTTATAAGTCGGGTTATATTTAACTCGTAATCCACTATTATTTTTTACATCTTTAGATTTGGTATCATCATATTGTTTTATATATGATAATTATTATGAGTATCGTATTGGTTTATATACGATACTCCGGGTTCATTTACGTTTACCATCTTGTTTTATATATGATGTTTGGAGTGGGTGTCATATTGATTTATATATGATACTCTACGTAGATTTATACTTATCATATTGATTTATACATAGTGATTATTGTTGGTATCGTTTTGATTTATATATGATATCTTGTCTTAATCTATTTTTATTATATTGACAAACTATTGATGGTATCATATTGATTCATATATGATACTATGGTAGGATATATTTGTTGACATTTTCTTTATACATATAATTAGTTAATCTATGTCATATTGATTTATATAGACGATACTTGGTTTTATTCTTTCCTGTCATATTTTTAACGTTTAAGCTATATTGTTCACTGCCCGTAAATCCTACTTCACTCACAATAGACATAGCCTGACCCATGTGATTTGTTTTACAATCCACTGGTTAGGTTGAGGATTGGTTGCAGGTTAGGTTTGTGTAGACTGTAACAACACTCTTATCATTTTCCACGTTTTAGGGTTTTGGATTATGCAGCTTTGGATCGATTAGTAGCTTGTATTTTGTTATGGTATGTATGCTATTAAGTATTTTGGGAGTGGTATTATGTATGATGAGCTATGTATTATGGACATCACTATTACGATATGTATTATGTATTCTGCTGTTACTGTTGTACTGTGACTGATTCTATTATGCTTTGTACAATGTAACTTGTGAAAGTTTTTCTTTTGCCATTTCTTTGAACCAACACTGAGCAAGAGTGGGAATTGACAAGTTAAAAAAAATATTGTCAGATCAAGGTAACGAGTACAACTTTTAGCCCTATCGAGTCTCATTCTCTGTGATTTACGATAGTGATACTTAGTATTGCTCTTGTTTAGCATGGGTCCAGAGGTCGGGCGTTACATTATATGTTAATAGCATCCCATGTTTGGTCGTCAGTAAGTAATACTATAATTGAATACAACTTCTATACCGCTTATTTTTGGGACTTGAGTAGGGAATGTCAAAACATATTGTCTATACTCGGCAGTTTACATGGTTCGTCAAAACTTATACTATAGAGTCAAATTTGCTTGATTGTTAGTTTGGCTATTATTGATTACTTTGTCTCTACTTGGTTTAGTATTAGAGTCTCGGTATTTTCTTGTTGGATGGATATGGAACATCAGTAGTAGTGAGAGGTTTTGGATGACTATGGTGGGCTATTATACTTTTCACTTCAGTAGTTAGTCATCCTTGATCTAGTGATAGCGGGGAGCGAGTCGCTTATGATTCGATAACTGGATGAGACACGGAGTTCTCTGGTAGAGACTTGTCATTTGAGTTGTGGCTAAAGAGTATCTAGACACATTCGATAAGATGACTAGGATGCCCTTATATTTGAGTTAAGTTCTATATCGATTTGGTCACTGATGTTGGATCACGGTTGTGCCGCTATGGCATATACATCTTGAGATCGGGAGACGACCCAATATCTTTTTCTATTTGAAACGGCTAGCCAGGTTAGCTCTAAGGTGCGAGAAGAAGTTTCCTCAGTTAGTTTTTCTAAGGTTTTGCAAATAGACGAGTCAGCATATTTTATGGGTTTTCGAGACATATTTGCCTGGATGGGTTATGCATATGCTACATTATTGTGTTTTCTTCTTCACGTGGACAAAACGAAAGCACAACCAATTGTGTTGCCCGTGTTGAAAGTACACCCGTAGTTGGTTGGCTTGTTGGAGTTTAACTTTAGGATAGGTTAAATTAGTTACTTAGATCACATAGCCTAGAGTGGGTGATCGCTATCATTCATGCGAATGCTATGGTGGTAAAACCAGAAAGGTAGTTTATCACCTTCTAGTCCACGACCGAATTGGCTCATGATGGAGTATTTGTCTCTCAATTTAGAGTCGATGGCAATAGAGTGCGCTAAGACATTTTTAAGGTACTATTAATTACGATGGAGTTGGAGTTGTCAGTGGCGTTACCACATTGGGGTTTCTCCTATTTTAGAGGGATTTCGACCTCCATAGGCAATGATAGTTCAGATTCCTAGCTTCCTAGTGCTATTGTTTTTGAGCTGGAGATATACCATTTTAGGAGCAGTATTCCACGATTGGGTGTTGCTGTAACTACCAAATTTAGGTAGAACCGATTTTTTTCAAAAATTCAAACCTATAGAAGCTCGATTTGGTTTTTCTGGTATCCTACAGAAAGGCAAAGATTAAAATATCAGAGCTCACGATAAAATATCTCACAGTGGAACGAATACATTATAATAGTGAATACATACTTACCTACATAATGACACTAACTAGCAAGTGAACCTAAGCTGCAGAATCGCAACCTTCTATCTAACCTATGGGTTTGTTATGAGAAAGGGGTCAGAAAAAAGTTCTGGTAAGCTGTAGTATTTTGGGTTGTTGTAATGATGTTTTACACAACATTCGTTTTAACCCAAGAAAGTGGAATTTTGGAAATATAATAATAAATATTTCCTAAGTATGGAAACAAACCAGTCAGGAAAAGAGATAAGTAATTGGAATGTTTTCCAATTATAAATAGAAGATATTTTCTACGTATAGAAAAAAGGAGTCGATATATGGAAATGTTTTTCAAATAGTGTAAGAGGCAAAGATGATCGTCGAAAATATCGTGTTAACGAATATTGATAAGGAAATGGAGAAGTGATTTAATTAATGAAATATTAAATTAAAGGGCTCAGTGATTATTTGATGTTTTGAATGGATGTTTGTTTTTCTTCAATAGTTAAATAACCTACTATCGAAGTATTTTCCAATATCATTGTCAATATGGAGAGACCCGTTGGATTATTATTCGAGAACCACTCCGTATTGGCAGTAGCGTTGCGAATCAGATTATATAAAGATAATCGAAGACGGAGTGAAGTGCAAGGGCTTTTTCTATTAATCCTAGGCAGAAATTGCCTAAGATGAATTAATGGAAATTGTGCCATCGGTTTCATTCAATCCCAGAACGAACGTATATGGACGAATGTCCGATAGAGTATTTCCAATGACCGCATACGTTGGTCTGTATAAATATATATGGTGGTGGAGAATTTATTCTCTTAGCGTAATACCCAGATAATATTTACTCAAATCAATTAGTGATTAACATATCTGACCAAGTGGCATTCAAAGTTATAGTGCTATAAATGAATGGTAAATAATCGTAGCCTCGGGCCTCAACAACCGGGAAATGACAAAAATCGGGCAGGCAACATGGCTCAGTAGATAACTCCTAATTAGGATGTATTATCACCTATCTAGTAAAATTCATTTAATTCTTTATTCTATTTGATGTTGTCCTATTTAAGAAACGGTTGTTGATCCCAACCTTTGGTGATATACGTACATTCGATACACTCAAGCGAAATGAGTGGTCGGTCATGTGTGGCCGGGTTACAAGATGTTCTTTTTGAACCCAGTGTATTCTCCTCTAGAGATAAGCAATCGGAAGGTGGTTCCATACCTTGTCGTAGTTTGAAATTCATTACCAAATAAGTGCCTGCAGTTTTGATTGTATTATATATACGTGGTGCGTGAGATGAAAGCGTTCCACTAGATTTCTATTTAATTTATTTAGACATTATTATAATATCAAAAGAGTTTTGATATAAATTTTATCGTTTCTTTCAAAAGGATTTTATGATACGAATCAAGTGTTTGGATTCTCATAAAGGAAAAACTCGTTCCGTTTTATACGGTGTGTTCTTATGAGATGTCGTTTATTTTCTCAAACTATTTTAAATCGTTTACTCATACCAGTCCCATGACTGACCCAGATTTTATTTTGTTTTGTTTTACCTAAACTCTTGGGTGCCCAAATTTTGTACGGGCAGTCAAGTAGTTCAGGATTTTACTGATCTAAAGGAGCTTGGAGCAGGAGGCTTCAGTGTTAGATACATAGTATTTTTATTTCCCCTGTGTTGTAAGTGTTGTACTCTGATAAGTGTATGTTATATAGTTAAAATTTTGTATTTCAAAAGTTATGATATACTATATTTTGTTCCGCTGCGATGTGAGATTCTGTGTTGTTATTTCTCTTCTTCTTCTAACTTTTTCTTCTAAAAAATGATTCGTATTTCTGTGATATTTGGGTTGGATGTATGATGTATATAGTCAAATCAGATAGTCTGGATTTGCAGGCCATTACAGTTGGTATTAGAGCATAGGTTGAGCGAATACCTAGGCTTTGGTGGGTGATTACTCATTAGAGGTATGGTCTGTAGTACCCTAGAATGAGTTGAGTGTGTATATATGAGAGTGCGTATTTGTTAATTGATATAAAAATTGTTTTATCTTGTGTTGGCTAGTCTGTTGAGTGATTTATGAGTTCTGATCGAATCATGGGACGCCACGAAGTCGATGGGAATTTCTAAACACTTGAACAGAGAAATTCGACACAGTATTGTTTTAAAGTGGGTAAATGAAATAATTTTACCCAAAATTCTATTTTTGTATAAAAGGAATTTTTTTCTGAAATTATTATGATATATGGATGATTTTGGCGTCATTATATTAGTCAAATGAGATTATAGGAATTTAAATGGATATATATAACCAAATAATTTTTTTATATGAACCAAATATACAAATAAGATGAATTGGAAGTGGATTCAAACCAGAATTTGGAATTTAATCTAGGGAGATTTGGAAAATATTCTCTGAAGCATATTAAAATAATATAGCTTTCTTTCAGAAGGATCTTTTTGAAAAAAAATCATTTCAAATGGATTTCAAAAGGAATAAAGCACTGAGCTCACTTCAGTAGTTGGAAATAATTCTAATGGTGACCGCAGCATCATCATTGTTCTTTTCGAGTTTCTAAGTGATGGATTGCTACCTTAGAAAAGTTTTTGATGGAAATTGTTTTTAAGAAAACAAGTTAGTTTAAAAATTATAATGTTTGAATTTGAGATGCTGGTAAATATATGTATATATTTGTGTGATTTCTAAAGAATTTGAAATGAGAAACCTAGGATGTGAATGTTGAAATCTAAATTTAACTTAAACAAGTTAAATGAATCAAAGTGAATAAATTGATTTAGAAACAATTTGAATGAATTAGAATGCATATGAATGGAAACCAAAAGTTTTGGTAGAACTAACTGTAGAAGTATGAAAGGTTGAGTTTCAACATAAGTGTGTTTTTGGAAAGTAAATGGGTTTGAAGCATTTTTTCTACCTTAGTAATTTTGAAGATGAAATTATTTGAAGGGCGGAAGAATGTAACGACCCAGATTTATGGATGATTAATTTTAAATATTTAATATTGTTTTAAATATAGTTGATAAAATAAATCGATTTTTATATTTAGTTATCGATTTAATAATCGAATATAATTTAATTTAGAATATATCGAATTATCGTAATTTGAAATATAATTAAATTCGAAATATAAAACTGAATCAAAATGATTCAGATAATAAATAAGAATTTTGTTTGACTATAAACGATAATAATAATAATTTATTATCGAGAAATTTGATTGTTTCTAAATTTTAATTATATTATATCGATTTAATATGGTTATTTTATATATACAAGTTCGAAATAATTTTAGAATATATTCCGTAATGTCTAGAATAGCGTTATAACATTGAAATGTCGGTCGGTGCGTTAAAATAGCAGTTCACAATCTCAAGTTGCGAACCCCGGGATAATTGTAATGGATAAGATTGAAATCGAATCGAAAATCAAATCGAATATCTATATAAAAAGGATAAAAATATCTTTAAATAAAATCATAATTTAATAGAATTTACTTAAGGTATAAGTTATCTTTCTTCAATAAAACGCGCAGTTCCCTTTCTATTTTCTTTCTTTTGAAGAGCCAAGATCGAATGTTCTGTAAATTAAGTAAGGCGCTCCTCTTTAATTGAAAATAAGTATAGCCACTTTACAAATCAAATCGAAAATGAAGCTTCAACAAAAAGAATAAAATGGCTTCCCCTCATGTTTAAATAAAATTATATAACCTAAAATAGATCCCAATTCAATTACATTTCCTTTCATTTGTTTGCAGATCGAACCCTCCCTTTTCATTTCGTATTCCACAGATTTTCCCAAATCAAATTAAAAAGGGCGATGCTTTATGATAATATGTAAGCATGGTTCTTTAATTTGGAGTCAACTAGGGTTCACGCAACTTGTGTTCAGGAGCTCGGCAGTGAGGCTCGATCAGTTTAGGGAGGTGTTGGATCTTCGCAGGGTAGTGGATGTTAACTCGGTGACGTAGTGTCTGGCGTGAGGACAGAGATGATTTCCATAGTGATAAAAGCAAATCGATTTCATGTAGGGTTGCGGCTTCCTGTTGGTGAGTAAACGACAAGAACTGGGAGGCGCATCTGGTTTAATGGATCTCAAACAGAAATTTCGATGCCTATAATAGGCTGATAGTGAAGGAAAGGTAACAATGTTGTTTACAAAAAAGGGCTTAGGTGCACATTTGGTTGTGACAGGATAGCGTGGATTGGAGATAGGATCGGAGTAGGATTTGTAGATGAAGATGGTGAGTTTTTGGCAATTATTGGGTCATGGCTTAGTGGCAATTTGAGCTACAGCGAGTATGGAGAGAACAAGATGATTCATGGAGGAGATGGACTATGTTCGTGACTAGGAATTTAATAACTGGGTAGTGTTAAATTTTAATTTAAGGTTAATTAAAAGGATTAGTAATATAGAGTACTTAATGTGTTGTTTAACAAATAAACCCATTATCTTATAAATGTTGTAACTTTCCAATTGTGGATAAAGTTAAGACGGTGTCAAATGTGATGGACATGTGTCGATGTCCACTACGCTGTAGGATTTGAGCAATAGGGTTTGAGGCTATCAACAATTTTATCTAAATTCAACCGCATATTTGGAATTAGATTAAAATGGAGCGGAATCATCAAAATAAATTCTGGTGAGTAAATCTCACTCATATTTTTATTTATAATTATTTTATTCATTAAAAATAATTGTTTGTTGGTTGACTGGACGGGTTTAAATATTTTTGTTGTTATTATATATACTTATTAGTTATGTAGGATTGGTGTTTGTGGCTATTATTATATATATTGGTGATTGGATATTTCCTGCAGTACCATTAGCGGATTCCCGCGGTATCATTAGTGAATAACCCTATGCGCCCCACGCTATGATAGTGGATGACCTTCTATACCGCGATATCATGCCTCGAAGCACGATGGGTATTATTTATGTTGGCTAACGTCTGTGGATGCTGGAAAACAGGTTGGAGGGATCCAACTGGATTCCTCAAAATTTATTATTGTTTGTTTTCATATAAATATATATATATTATCATATATGATGTGTTGATTTAAAATTAGGTGGTTTGATTGTTTAAATATCTTATGGCCCCAAATGTTGATTTATAAAAATACCGTGAAAAGGATATTTCGAGATTTAAAATGGAAAATCTATTTTTCAAAAATAGAATTTGAATTTCGAATAGGCTAAAAAGATATTGACTTTTTCTGAATAAACAAAACAAGTATTGAGTTTATAAACGATGTTTATACATTAAATTATGAAGGAAATTGAAGTAAATTTATAAATGGTGTTTACAAGATAAAATGGAATGATTTTCATTGGATAATCAGGGAATTGAAATGAATTTATAAATAGTGTTTATAAATAAAATGGAATGGTTTTCATTGGATAATTAGGGAATTGTAGAATTTATAAACGATATTTATAAATGAAGTGAAAAAAATTATCATTTGATAATTTGAATATTTAATGTGAATTTAAAATTAGAAATGGGGAATCATTTTAAAGAACTAAATGATGAAATTTATTCTGATGTTCAGAATATAAATTGAACTAAAATAAATCCATAAGGATTTATTATTTGAATTCGATTTGTTCGAATTTATTTAAATAAAATATGTCTAGAAAAAATATTAGGATTATATTAAACAGAAGTTAAATTTAATATTAAAAAAGAATCTATGTTATATACAGATAAGTTAAAATAAACAGAATATTCCAAAAATAAGATTTTGGTTTTTAAATAGACTTTGAATTGGAACTTGTTGAATATATATAACAAGCAAGTTTATAAACGATGTTTATAAATGTGGTGAATTTATTATCAAGAGATAATTTAGCTTTTTAAATTCAAGTATGATTTTAATTTATAATTTGGAATCATTTCGAAAAGGGAACGATAGTTTTTATTCTTGAATTTGGAATATAAAATGAATTGAGTTTAAATAGATTCGAAATGAAACTTTTTTTAATATATAAACAAGGAAGTTGGATTTATAAACGATGTTTATAAATAGAGTAAAATAAATTATCATTTGATAATTTATACGTTTAATACAAGTATGAATTTAAAGTGAATTGGAAAACATTTTGAAATAGAACGATAAATTTTATTCTGGAATTGGAAATATAAACGAAACTAAGATAAATCTAAGGATATAAAATTAGAATAAAGGTTATATCGAATTTTATAAATAATTTATTTATAAAGGATTGGAATTCAGTATAGAACATTTAATTATAACTGAATTATAAAATAATTAATGGTTTGGGAAAATCAGAAATATTAAGTTGGATTTGGAAAACTGGATTAATCTATATTTAAAAATATGGAAGAATGGAAGTGAAATTTATTAATAAATAAAGTTTAAACGTTTATATATAAATACAATTAAAATGAACTCGCTGTAGCGCGGTAGTTCGTAATTTGGCATTTCGAACTTCAATTGAGTATACATTACTCAATTTAAGTTGGAATTCTATGAAACAAGAGTCGTCAAGACCGGTTTGATAATTGTTTTCTAATGAAAGAGAAAATTCTGGATTTCGTTGAATAGATTTTGAGTTATGTCAAAATCAAATTTTCAGAAAAACAACGCCATAACCATTATTAAACCATAACGATTTATTTTAATAAATAAAAGGATTTTAAATAAATAAAATCCGAATTTCCATTAGAAAAATGCAGATTTGAGATATAAAATAAATTTGAACTGAAGTCGAGTAAGTGAACTGATTTTGAAGCAAAAATCGGATTTTTAATGATTAAATATAATTAACTAATTTGAAGGATAATTAGTTAATGGGATTTTGAATCGAAATTGGCTTTAGATAAGAGAATTGGGTTAGTAAATTCATATTCAAAATCGAATATGAAACTTGAGCTGAAAATGGAATTCGATTGGTTTATAAGTCAATTAAAAAATATAATTGAATGCGATATGCTCAATTAAAAAGCGAAATGGGCAAAAGGAGCTAATTAAAGAATAAGTTAGTGAAATAAGTTAAAAATGATCGGTTTGATTTGGAAAAAATTAGAAATGAATGTATATGGATTAGATAGGAATGGAATGAAGTGTATGAAGATTATATTTCAAGTGCCCGATAAGAAGGTACACGTTTAAATTCTATATAAGATTTTATGCACCGAATCGGCAAGCCGCTTGGATTTCTGATTTTCTTTTTGAATGGAAACGGCCTAGATAGGTGAGTTGAGGTTTGAAGAGTTGAGGTTTGAACTATCGACCGGTACAAAGGAGGTTCTAGAGAATTTTTGAGAAAATTTTAGTAGTTATAATGTTTTAAGAAGATTTGACAATTAGAAATCAATAAATCGATATATATATATATATATATATATATATATATAGAATTCGATAATGAAACGAACTTAAAATAGAATATTATAAACAAAAAGTAAATCTATAATTAAATATGGTAAAAATAGAAAGAGAAATATATATACGTTTTAAAACGAATAATTGGTTTTTATGATGTTGATTATTTTGGGTAAGTGGTCTTGTCCGTTTTGAAATTTAGGATGTTTTCTGTCAAGGTCTGAGAGGTAGTTATACCCCAACTTGATTGATTTCATTATTAATCGATAAATAGAAAGATTCAGTGTCGAAGATAAATGTTCAAAGAAATTTAGTTGAATGCAGTATTTTGGGTTGTTGTAATGATGTTTTACACAACATTCGTTTTAACCCAAGAAAGTGGAATTTTGGATAAATAATAATAAATATTTCCTAAGTATGGAAACAAACGAGTCGAGAAAAGATAAGTAATTGGAATGTTTTCCAATTATAAATAGAAGATATTTTCTACGTATAGAAAAAAAGGAGTCGATATATGGAAATGTTTTTCAAATAGTGTAAGAGGCCAAGATGATTGTCAAAAATATCGTGTTAACGAATATTGATAACGAAATGGAGAAGTGATTTAATTAATGAAATATCGAATTAAAGGGCCCAGTGATTGTTTGATGTTTTCAATGGATGTCTGTTTTTCTTCAAAGTTAAATAACCGATTATCGAAGTATTTGCCAATATCGTTGTCAATATGGAGAGACCGGTAAGATATCAGAGAACCACTTCATATTAGCAGTAGCATTGCGAATCAGATTGTATGAAGATAATCGAGGACAGAGTGAAGTGCAAGGGCTTTTTCTGTTAATCCTAGATAGAAATTGCTAAAGATGGATTAATGGAAATTGTGCCTTCGGTTTCGTTCTATCCCAAAACGAACGCATATGGACGAATGTTCGACAAAGTATTTCCAATGATCACATACGTTGGTCTGTATAAATATATATGGTGGCGGATAATTTGTTCTCTTAGCATAATATCAGGATTATATTTATGCAAATCAATTAGAGATTAACGGATCTGACCGTGTGGCATTCAAAGTTATTGTGCTATAAACAAATGGTAAGTAATCGTGGCCTCAGGCCTCAACAACCGGGAAATGACAAAATTCGGGCAGTCAGCATGGCTAAGTGGGTAGCTCCCAATTAGGGTGTATTATCACATATCTAGAGAAATTCATTTCATTCTTTATTCTATTCGATCTTGTCCCATTCGGGAAACGGTTGCTGATCCCAACCGTTAGTGATATACATTCGATACATTCAAGCGAAATGAGTGGTCGGTCACGTGTGGTCGGGTTACTAGATGTTCTTGTTGAATCCAGTGTATTCTCCTCTAAAGATACACTATTGGAACTTGGTTCCATACCTTGTCATAGTTGGAAATTCATTACCTAATAAGTGCCTACAGTTTTGATTGCATTATATATATGTGGAGCGTGAAATGAAAGCGTTCCACTAGATTTCTATTAATCTGCTATAATAATATCAAAAGAGTTTTGATATAAAGATTATCATTTCTTTTCAAAAGGATTTTGAAAGTTAAATCAAGTGTTTGGATTCTCATAAGGGAAAAACCCGTTCCATGTTATACAGTGTGGTCTTAAGAGATATCGTTTATTTTCTCAAACTGTTTTAAATCATTTACTCATACCACTCCCTGACTTACCCAAAGTTTATTTTGTTTTGTTTTATCTGAACTCTTGGGTGCCCAAATTTTGTACGGGCAGTCAAGTAGTTTAGGATTTTACAGATCTATCTAAAGGAGCTTGGAGCAGGAGGCTTCAGCGTTAGATATATATATATATATAGTATTTTTATTTCCGCTGTGTTGTAAGTGTTGTACTCTGATAAGTGTATTTATACAGTTAAAATTTTGTATTTCAAAAGTTATGATATATTATATTTTGTTCCGCTGCGATGTGAGATTCTGTGTTGTTATTTCTGTTCTTCTTTTACCTTTTTCTTCTAAAAAATGATTCATATTTCTGTGATATTTGGGTTGGATGTGTGATATATGTAGTCTACTCAGATAGTACGGATTCTTGGGCCATTACACAAGAGCTCGATTATTGGCCGTCCGCAAAGAAGAAGCCCATGTATGAAAGGAAATTGGGAGGGCCTTTCTGTCATTACGAAATGATAAACGGACATGAAACCAACTATTGCAAAGCCCTCGAGGGAATGATCATCAAGTTCCTCAATAAGGCCAACTACAAGACTTTGTAAAACGATCAAACTAAGTCCAACAACGGTCCTTAGGAATAGGATTATCTACATGAATAAGGGTATGGAAACCCACTCAGAAGTCAAAATATCCAAAGATAAGTTAATCCACAAATGGATAAAAACACTTATCGCCGCCAAGTTAGCCAGGGTAAGGCACCGATCGGAGGGGGGCTGCATGTAAGCCTTTCTCCGCCCCCAAATCATAAAGTGCCAGGTTAAAGCAACAAAAGCGTTAGTGTTAGACGACAAATATTTCATGAATTAGAAATTCGTAGCACGAAATATCTTGATGATAAACGCAAGCGCATGGCATACAATTGTTAGTATGTGGCGAATACAAGTCGATCAGCAAGGAAAGAAGTAATTTCAATCTTATTCAATCAAATTAAACCAAAACTCGGATTGATTTAGCTAACAAAAACCAATTAACATTAGAACTAAGTTGAAAGCTAAATATGAAATGAAAGCAATTTAGAGGTAAATCCCCTCTCATATTTATGCAAATTAACAAATGTACGATTTATGATCTCTATTAAATTACATAAATGCAACATTTAAACCACTTATGATTCTCATGAAAATGAAACTAAAGAAAAAGCTATTTTAAGTATGGCTTATGAACAATTAATAGAACTATAAACCATCAAATTTTATTCTTACTTTCATTTCAAAATCAATAATCACTAAGCAAATATTGATGTAATTTGTGTTTACAATTACTAAGCATAGCCTATTTTGTTGTCAACAAACATAAACTATCAAAATCACTTGTGTAAACTTATATCAACATCCACTAACATGAAGCACAAATTAGAAATCATAAATCATACTAATGTTGAACTTACATAAAGTGAGAGAGATTCATCACCCCCAAATCAAAAGGATTAACTACTCCTATGTGTTATCGAATCAACATATGAAAGTTTCAACATAAATATGAACAAAACAATAAAAAGTACTAATTAACAACAACAAAATAGATCTAAGCTACTTGCATAAAACTAAACTACACTAATGCATAAAGTAAATAACAAGAATTAAATGAACAAGAAATGAAATTGCATTAAACTGAGATTACATAAGAGAAATGGCTAAGAAGCAATGGAAGAAAAATAGAGGTTTTGAGTACAACCTCCACTCTAAACTAAATAAAATCCAAAATCCTTTTCACATCAACATACATGAGTAAAACCCTAATTCACTTTTAGCGTGCTACCAAGAATGCCCTTTAGGAAGTGTGGCCACCAAGTAATCATCAAGCTTTAATTAATCCATTATCAAATTTGCTTGAAGCTTTAACACCCACTAATTTGTCCATTAGCTTTTAAGCGTAGTAAGTAGGGTCCTCCATGATTATGTATGAGAACTATTTCTTCATTCCATTATATCCATATAAATCTTCATAAATCCCTCTTCCATATGCACCAATATTTCAACAAAAACAATGAGAAATGTCCAAGTAAAAATTCTCAAAATAGCATAAGCACAAAAAAGACCATTTTTCCTTTGTATGATGATGAATGTATGATATTTTGAAATCAATTGAATTATGGTTCAATCGCGGTAAAATACCCACATATGACATTTATTTAAACTAAAACAAGAATAAATGTGTGAATAAATATGCATATTTACGTGCACATCAAATACCCCCGCACTTATCTTTTTATTCGTCCTCGAATTAATTAAAAAAATAACTAACATAAATCCATTTTCGTAGGGAGCATGATTGCATTGAGCGCATGCAACAAGCTTTCAAACCTCTAGGTATCCCCAGTAGGACGAATGTTGTCTCGTGAGAGTTTTCAGCGGATACTACCCACAAAATCCAAAAGAAAAAAGTATTTACAAAATGCTAAATTCGAAAATATTTACAATATGAATGCAAGTTGTCAATTTTTTTTTACAAATAGGTAATTTACATATAAATATGACATTGAATGAGTTATACATAGGTTTGGGTCGTCAATATGAAATTTATGTCCATTACTAATCACAACTTCTAACAAAAGTCATGTTATCATCACAAACTCCTTCAGCTTGGCCAGTTGTTTTGGTAGAAACATAGTGCAAATATGATATGAATTCTGTAATCGATATCAACAATCGTAAAATGACATCTCAACTTCCTTTTGGTTAACATGTTAGGTCAAATAATTGAAGAGTGTGCTTGGATTTTAAGTGCTAACTCTCTCTTTATTACAAAATATTCACATTATTAATATTTACAAATACCTTGGTATACCACCCCTACACTGCATTAAGACTTTTGTGAGGGTCGGTAATCCTAAGGTGTCCAACTCATAAAATGAGACCAAGGTATACCGACGCTAACTTTGTCAACAAGATGTAGGAAAGAACTGGGAGGTTTGCACACCAACGCTAGATGTACTAGTAATGTTGGATACCCTTGGATTATTATATATATATACATTCCTTTTTCCTTCTTTTTTTCTTTACATAAGGCAGAGAGGGTTAAGCGAGAGTATTATAGCACAGCTTCACTTGAAAGATCTAAAATGTTATCGCAAGCAGTCTACTAACCATTTATTTAAACGGATTACAATTCAGAAAACATTTCATAATCATGACCTACGAATCTCTATATATACCAGTTACACCAAATTTTCTCATAATTCAAAGTTTCCCTTCTTTATCCACTAAGAGATGTAAATTTCCAAACATTTTAATCGAACGAACAAAATTATATGCTAACCCCATCATGTCTTATTTAAAGGTAAATAGAAGAGAAAAACTTATTTTTTTAAAGAAAAAGGGAAAAGAAAATGCAAACTTAAACTATGCAAAGCTGAATGAAAATGAGACTCCCCTCACACTTGATTTCGACTGTGTCCCCACAGTCAAGTGAAAGGAGAAAAAGAAAAGAGAATTTTGAAAATATGCCCTATATTTACAAAAAAAAGGAAAAAAATATTTACAACATATTAGAAGATATATTGACAAGAAGTAAATGAAACGGTCTTCTAAAGGCCAATTCATTTGTCTCTTCAAGTATGAGAGACACAACTTAAGCACAGAAACCAAATCATAAAGAATGGTATGTTGCGTTTCAGATTGGAAAAACAAATTTATTTTTTGAGCTGCTAATTTTAAAAAAATAGCTTACAATTGATCCTAAAATCGAATTGAATATCAATAGCAACTAAAGAGAGATCATCGAGCTAGGGTTCTATAAAAGATTCAAAACCAAAGTTTGATTTGTTCATATGATGTATAAATTGAGAGATGTGTGCATAATTCTCACCCCCACACTTGTTTTGAGAAATATTGTTTAGTTTTGCTTTGATATTTGAATTTTTGTTGATTAAAGGTTCATTCGTAAACCTAAAGTTAAAACCAAACAACTGATTTTTCAGTAAATTCCGAAATTTTGTTTTCTCAAAAACTGTGTTATTCCAAAAAGAGTTCATATACTGTAGAAATTTATCATTGAGAAACAAGTGATCACCGTGAGATTCATTTGAAATGATCAAGTCGCAAGGAGTTTCAAAAGTTTTAGAAAAATCAGCATTGTGTTTAAGACCACATTCAGTAATTTCATTGTTTTCAACCTCAAGAATTTCAAAGTTTTCAAATGTTTCGTTTTCAATTTCAGACCCAACAACATCATCGTCAATCAGTTTAAGAAGTTTTCGCTCATCAAACTCGTCCTCACTTAAATAGTTGTTACCAACTTCATCATTTCTTTCAACTTGACAATTTAAAGTTGCTAGATTTTCGAAATTTTCGGAATCTGAGAGAGGAAGATCAAATTAAAAGTTGATGTCTTCATTTTCAAGAGAATTTAGCTTGAAATAAATTACAGAGCTTTCAACAACTTCATTAAGATTTTCATTAATTTCAAAAGTTGTTAGTTGGAGATTGTCGATTGTGGTAAAAGGTGGATTATCATTTGACTCATCACATGTTGAAATTTGATTTTGTTGGTCACGTAATTTTATGTTTCAAATACCAAATCCGTGTGATTATCAAAACTTCCGTTCATTTTCTTAACAAAATCAAACTTATAATTACTAACTTAAGAAGTTTCAATTTGAATTTGCTGAGAAAAAGAATTGGTAATCGCACCATTATTGAAATTATATCCATTGCTAAAATCATTTGAAAAGTTATTCACATTTCCATTTTGAATTTGAAATTCATTTTGGAGTTCGAAATTGATTTGGCTGGGGTTATAATCAAAATCATTTGAATTTGGAAGTGAATTCGAATTTTGATTATTTTGAAAACTTTGGTTCGAATTGTTGCACAAGTATGAATAACACCATCCATTTATTCTTTGATTTTGTTGAGTGCTCATTTCAAGTAAAGATTCAATACTTGTTTACAAAGTTGAGGGTTGGTCGTGATTTTAAAATTTTTGTGGTGCAAAATCAGGATTATTTTGAAAATTTTGAAGAGTTGATGGTACGAAATCCAAATTGTTTGTACAAAAGTTGTTATTAGAATATCCAAATGAATTTGGTGTAAAATTATATAGATTATATCTGTAACACCCCACGTCCATTAGTGTCACTCACAAAGGGAATGCACTAAGTTCTGTGGAGCATTTAGGGTAAAAGATGCAGATAAATTACAAGACAGACAGAAATTAAACAGCGAAAAATAAAACTTTGCTTTATTGATAAAATAGTCTGTACAATGGTTTCTTTACAATATCAGAGTATCATCTGTCTTACAAAATAAAGAAGCATAAAAACAACATTTATATTCCCCGATTTTTGCAAGAGCCAGCCATAGCATCTGAAGAGAGAATCCAAACAAACTTCGACAAATCTTCATGCTGGAAAGGGTGACAGTCCAACTTAACCTGAGCTAAACTATTACCTTCTTTACTACCTAGGGGGGAGGGGGGAACGGAAGAAAAGAAGACGAAAGAAACACAGAGTCAGACATAAAGCCTGAGTAAGTTCAGTAACTTCTAGCATGTGAACATGGAAAACAAAACGACATGAATTAACTGAATACAAGATAACACCATGATGATAGGGTCAGCAAGATTAGACGAGATCAACACAAGATATGCTAAGATAAGATAAACTGGATGTTCTCTAATACTTTCGCCGCTTCGCCATTTCCTTGTTATACGGATTTCTATTATCTCTGCACCACCTAACTAGTGTTCCAACTAGTATCAATAACGTGATCCCAACCCCTGAAATTTCCATTGCCTTCAGGCATACATTTATTATTTATTACCAAGATCTAATCTAGGGTTTTCTATCAAGTGCTTTCTATATTTAACTAGAGTTTATGTTGTTTGCTAAATGCTTCTCGGATTCAGGATTTATGCCACCTAGTTCAACTAGGAATTATGCTACCTATCGAACGATGCCCCAAGTCTAGGACACACTACCTTGAGTGGTATATGTTCCTATACTTTCCCACGCATGTATCGTGAATCGTTATCGCTTGTATAGATGCACATGTCCTGTAATGTGCGGTCCGAGTTCTGTGTCAGGGCAAATCAAGGAATACATAACTCGGTCGGGAGCTTTCAGATATCTGCCGATGCAGATTCTAAGGTCTGTTTTTATTTCAGTGGATATGGTCCCACTTGACCCCTCCCTCAACTAATGAAAGGCACACCTTGTAAAATGAGAACTATACGCCGGCCCCCGGTGCCCCACTATCCTATGGCCATCCTCACCCATAACTAGATAGCAAGTATATGGTCTTTTGGAGTTCTCCGCCTTTCCGCTTCACGTATCTCGATTGACTGAAGATGGATGGTAGACGACGAGTCGCTATCACAGGGAAACCGTTTGCTCGCCGAATCACGCTGGTCCATCCTAGTCTTTAGGTTGCCATGTATTGCAACCAATGCATACCCCTGGTTCTTCTACGCAGACTTTAACCTCTGTGGGCTCAAGCGGATCATCTGCAGCCTCACAAAGGGATACCAAGAGTACCCTCACGTCCCCTCGAAGCCTCGGGCTTCGTAACCCAATTCGTTGGAGCCTTCTTTCTATTCAGACAGACATTCGCTCCTTCCTGTGTTATACTAAGAATTACTACTTAGTTTTACTAACTAAGATTTACCACTTAGTTTCCAGAATCGTTGTTTTCTTAACTAAGGTTTACTACTTAGTTCCCTTCCCCGTCAATTTGGATTGGTTAAGTGTCATTAGTCAATTCAAGCCAACTTAACCCTTTTCATTTACCCTGCTAAACCTGGTTCAGTGTTGTCAGTAACTCATGTTGACTTAACCCTACCACAAACCAAGTTATATTGGTTAAGTATTTATTACTTAACCCTACCCATTTACCCTGCGTTGGTTAAGTGTTCCTTTAACTTAACCTTGCCCGTCTGTTTTAACTAACATGTTGTTAATGGTTAAGTATTATCCCTTCATGTTTTAGACTTAGCCCTATTCCTTTATCACAATCTGACGGTTAAGTGTTCAAGTTTACTTAACCCTACGATCTTGTCCAGCTAACATATCAAATTGGCTATGTAAATTAAATCTTACTTAACCCCAACCTCTAGTCTAGTTAACATGTTAATTTGGCTAAGTGTATTAACTTTACTTAACCCCACTTTCTAGACTAGTTAACATGTTAATTTGGCTAAGTGTTTTCTTAGTTACTTAACCCCTACAAATCTGGTCTTGTTACCAAGTTTGGTTAAGTGTCCATATGGACTTAGCCCTCCCATTCTAGCTTCACTGCGTTAAGTGTCAGTCTGAACCTAACCCCACCCATTAGTCTAATTATCATGTTGAACTAGTTAAGTGTCTTAGTTACTTAACCCTACTATTCTTGTTCTAGCTTTAACTAAATAAATTAAAGCCGCTACCACTCACATTAGACAGGTATTGTTGCGAATACTGGATGTGCCGGTTGGTTCCGGGCAGGTTTACATCGCAACTCAGTCTAACCTCGGGTTAGGCATATTCGTGTTTTCTAAGTTCAAAGGGTTTCAATTTATTTTCAAATCAAGTTTTGAAAGTAACCATCCTGTTCGTCGGATCAGTTAGGGATAGCCAGGGAGAGCAGGAAACTTGTATTTTCCAAACTCAAGCCTAGACACTATCCTCTCTGTCACCCTAGAACTTTCTGGCTTATTATTAAAAGAGATGTCGTTAATAAACCTTTAATTTGTCTAAATCCACATTTCCTCATTTAGGCCAGATTATATAGGTAAATTATAACTTATTTCCCAATTACTCTTTCTATGGCCCATTTCCCTTCCTAAATCATATTTATGCTTTTTGGTATGTAAACTATACCAAATTAAGTGTCACTAACTATGATTTTTCTAAACCTGACAGTTATTCCCAATTATGGCTAATTTCAAATTTATGCCAATATACTTACCGTGCCAAATTAGCTAATCCAATTCCGATTTAACATTCTAATTCACGTCAAACTAGACTTATTACTCTAGTTCCCTATTCATGTAAATGCTAGATTTACGGGTCAATACTAGATTCAATTTACACATCTTATAATTCATGTCAAATATATCCAATTTGCATTTCTATGAACATGCCACAATACATGTTCCCAATTTATGCCTATTCCAAGTTAAACTATGTTTTAGTGAATTTCATATTTTGCCCCAAATCGTATTCCCACCGTTCGTATAATCGTGTTTCAATCTAGATAAATCTAGATTCATAGAAAATAGGGAATGAACCAAAGATTGCTATGAAAAGGATAGATATAACAACTGGCATAAAATGGTTTTGAATAACGACGTAGGTTCGAGAACATGGGTAGACCTAACTTAATAGGTAAATTCCCAAGGTCTAAAACCAAGAATAGACAGAGTAGGTTCAAGAACATCGGTAGACCTAACTTAATAGGTAAATTCCCATAGTCTAAAACCAAAGAAAACCAAAGAAAACCAAGGACAAGCAGAATAAATAATTGGGTTTAGCCCCAATCTCAATATCACAGAACTTAAGCAACACTTTCCTAGTCAGGAATCATGGAGGTTAAATCACAGATATCCTTGTTATGTCATAGGCAATAGTTTATGTTAATCAAAGGCATAGGTTTTGTCAAGGAAGTAATCCTCATAGTCATAGTCACAATCATAGGCAATGTTCATAGTCATAGGCAGTGTCCATAGTCATAGGCAATGTCTATAGTCATAGGAAAATGTCCATAGTCATAGGCAAATGTTCATAGTCATAGGCATATGGTTTTTAGGTCCATAGTTTCATAGTCACGGTCTTATTTGTCTTTGAATCATGACAGTTCTTAATTAGGTCCAAGAGATAGGCACAGATTCTAATAGAAAGAAAGAGAATTGGCATATTCTTTTATTCATTCAATTTCATGTCATGACAAAGAAAAACGTTCAAATCTAGAAATAACTGACTTTCAGAGATTTAGATTAGAAAAGAAAGATGGCGGTGCTATGATTCGTAGAAAATCATTCGTCGAAGTCGTTTGAACCTCCTTTTGAATCCTAGCTTGAATCTCTTCTTCTTGAAAGTCTTTTGAGCATCATCTCCTCGTCTTGTTTTATTTTATATATATTATTTATTTATTTATATATTTTAGAGGAGGAGAAGAAGCCATGTCTAACTAGAATCTTCGCAGCATAAGGGTAGAAAAGAATTGTGAATAGAGGAGGAGACTAGGGTTGTTTATATAGTTGCTCAAGACCTTATCGTACATGCAGCGCTGAGTCAGCATTGAACCTAGTTAAGAAAATAGTCCAGGTTCGCAGACGAATCTAGCCAAATCTTATCGTACATGCAGTGCGAAGTCAGCATTGGGTCCCACAAGCTGTTTTGGCGCAGAAATTTGAATTTCAAACTTTTGAATTTCTGGAATTTATTTAACTGTTTTATTCACATGAAATATTGTTATATGTATACAATTCCTTTAACGACCATTTTACGCGTATATATATATATATATATATATATATATATATATATATGCACAACTTTCATTTTATTTTCAAAATTCAAACGACGTTGCACCGTTATTTGATTCTTGCCATATTTCATTTACTATAGCCTTATCTTAAATTTTATCTTTCGTATACATATATTTCTGCATATATATATATATATTCTCATGTATATACATATATTTTCTTTATTTCCTTATATGTACGTTCTTATCCTTTCAAATTTTGAATTTGTATATGTACATATATTTGCATGTTCAGTTGGCCCTCTTAAAAACAGAGATAAAAATTATGCTGTCGCCGGGGTTCGAACCCCCGACCTCTATGTTACAAATTCAATGCCTTAACCAACTGAGCTACAAAGTCTTTTGTTAATAAGTCTTAGAACAATGATAATTATTGTTCTTTCCTTACTTCTCTTTTTCATGTTAGTTACAATACTTAAATTAAACAAATGCATGAATCTTTTTCTTTTAATGTTACTGCATTATGTTTGCAAATCAGTGCATGCAACATATTTACATCGCATGCAACCAATCTTTTTTTTCATATATTAATTAATTTTCATTAAACATCACCATATTAATCCTATCTGTGGATATATATACATTTTTAATTACATTAAAAATACGTGGTGTTACATTCTCCCCCACTTAAAAGGATTTCGTCCCCGAAATCTTCTAGTTAGGAAGAATGTGTCCTACCATCCAATCACCCATCTACTCAACCATTCAATCACAGGCATTCATTGTCCTTAAAAGATTTCTAATGCTTTCATGTTCATATGCATAGTGTGTGTATATGTCTTTATCTACTGTAAAATCAGGCAGTCTACTGATTCAGTCGACCTCCTTAATGCGAATCATGTCGGTGCCATGCGTCCAATCATGTATGCAAGCATCCCTAGATACGTAAATACTACATGCGTGCACGGCCATTCATCCATATGCAACATCCATATGATAACATATCAGGCTCAACTTAAATACATATCTGTAAATGCAATATGAAAACGTCCGAACTGATCTAGTGTCTAATACGTATGCATATGCATTCACAAGCAACCATTAGCAACCACTTGCAACCATCAACCATAACATGTTTCAAATACATGTTTACATCCATTGGCTTCTACCTAAGGATCGAAGATACGACCTAGGTGATATACTTTGGAAAGAGAGAAACAATTATGCGTAAAGCTCCTAGACAATGAAATCAAGGATACACCCTTAAGAAAAAGGTTATGACGCTAGCATCTTGCCTTCTTGAGCTTTACTCCACTGTATCTTAACTAATTTAACTTCACGATTGTGAAGTTTCGAATCTCCATTTCCAAAATAAACAGATGTCTATCACGGTACCAAGTATATGTACTAAGATGATTAGAGGTTTCCCTCTTATCCGTCATGCCATAACTATAAGAGTCGAAAGGTCACTACGTGCTCTTTGGAGTGCCTGCCACAACTATTCATCTCTCACGCAAACCATCCAAACCGAACTCGACATTCCTCAAGTACAAGCCCCAAAGGCCTAAACCAATATCAGACAAGCACCCAAGGAATATCTCCCCCGAATTTAGACGATCTACATGAGATGATATAAGCAAACTCGATAGCTATTCTCAAATCCCTACTAACCAAAAATAAACTGGTCGGACCACCAATTGGATTTTAGACTCTAGTGGGATCTTTCTACTATACAAGTACTATGGTGCAGAGACCCAACTATGGAAGTGGATATGAACAAATGAGAAGCGCTAGAACCTAAGGAAATAGTACGAACAGAAAACTAGACTCTTCCAACCGGACTTCCTTTCTCCTAAGTACGCTTGGTGGCGAAAGCATGTACTTATCCTTCTGAAAATCTCGTCCTCGTTCTTGCCCTTTTCCTTAAGTATATGCCCTATCATACCCTAGTAAAGATACTTCCTCTTGTCTTAGGTTTTATAGTTTCTTCCTCCTTCGTGTGCTAAGTCGACATCCATGAATTCCTCATCCTAGGATTATGCTCCTTAGCCAAACTCCTCATCCCCTTCCGCGTGTAGTCATGTTGACAAATCTCTCGAAAACTGCCTCCATCATCCGGAAAACCCTATAAGCTTCGAAAGAAAACTGCCCGTAGATGAAACAACTACGGCTACGGATGGAAGCCGGACACTACTTTACCCTTCGATGAGGTTACCTCCCAGAAAGCCAGGAGCCCCAGAGACTCAAGCAAGAAGGAGACAAGAATTTAAACAGAGGAAGAGAAGATAGTGCGTATGGCTTTGGGGAATATGTCTTTAAAACAAATCTTTTCTCTTGAAAATGCTTCTTTAAAAACCGTTTGAAAATAATTTTTCAAATCCTTTATCTGATCTGGTAACCTTCAGCTCTAATACCACGTGTAACACCCCACGTCCATTAGTGTCACTCACAAAAGGAATGCACTAAGTTCTGTGGAGCATTAGGGTAAAAGATGCAGATAAATTACAAGACAGACAGAAATTAAACAGCGAAAAATAAAACTTTGCTTTATTGATAAAATAGTATGTACAATGGTTTCTTCACAATATCAGAGTATCATCTATCTTACAAAATAAAGAAGCATAAAAACAACATTTATATTCCCCGATGTTTGCAAGAGCCAGCCATAGCATCTGAAAAGAGAATCCAAGCAGACTTCGACAAATCTTCATCCTGGAAAGGGTGACAGTCCAACTTAACCTGAGCTAAACTATTCCCTCCTTTACTACCTGGGGGGGGGGGGACGAAAGAAAAGAAGACGAAAGAAACACAGAGTCAGACATAAATCCTGAGTAAGTTCAGTAACTTCTAGCATGTAAGCATGGAAAACAAAACGACATGAATTAACTGAATACAAGATAACACCATGATGATAGGGTCAGCAAGATTAGACGAGATCAACACAAGATAGGCTAAGATAAGATAAACTGGATGTTCTCTAATACTTTCGCCGCTTCGCCATTTCCTTGTTATACGGATTTCTATTATCTCTGCACCACCTAACTAGTGTTCCCACTAGTATCAATAACATGATCCAAACCCCTGAAATTTCCATTGCCTTCAGGCATACATTTATTATTTATTACCTAGATCTAATCTAGGGTTTTCTATCAAGTGCTTTTTATATTTAACTAGAGTTTATGCTGTTTGCTAAATGCTTCTCGGATTCAGGATTTATGCCACCTAGTTCAACTAGGAATTATGCTACCTATCGAACGATGCCCCAAGTCTAGGACACACTACCTTGAGTGGTATATGTTCCTATACTTTCCCACGCATGTATCGTGAATCGTTATCGCTTGTCTAGATGCACATGTCCTGTAATGTGCGGTCCGAGTTCTGTGTTAGGGCAAATCAAGGAATACAGAACTCGGTCGGGAGCTTTCAGATATCTGCCGATGCAGATGCTAAGGTCTGTTTTTATTTCAGTGGCTATGGTCCCACTTGACCCCTCCCTCAACTAATGAAAGGCACACCTTGTAAAATGAGAACTATACGCCGGCCCCCGGTGCCCCACTATCCTATGGCCATCCTCACCCATAACTAGATAGCAAGTATATGGTCTTTTGGATTTCTCCGCCTTTCCACTTCACGTATCTCGGTTGACTGAAGATGGATGGTAGACGACGAGTCGCTATCACAGGGAAACCGTTTGCTCGCCGAATCATGCTGGTCCATCTTAGTCTTTAGGTTGCCATGTATTGCAACCAAGGCATACCCCTGGTTCTTCTACGCAGACCTTAACCTCTGTGGGCTCAGGCGGATCATCTGCAGCCTCACAAAGGGATACCAAGAGTACCCTCACGTCCCCTCGAAGCCTCGGGCTTCGTAACCCAATTCGTTGGAGCCTTCTTTCTATTCAGACGGACATTCTCTCCTTCCTGTGTTATACTAAGAATTACTACTTAGTTTTACTAAATAAGATTTACCACTTAGTTTCCAGAATCGTTGTTTTCTTAACTAAGGTTTACTACTTAGTTCCCTTCCCCGTCAATTTGGATTGGTTAAGTGTCATTAGTCAATTCAAGCCAACTTAACCCTTTTCATTTACCCTGTTAAACTGGTTAAGTGTTGTCAGTAACTCATGTTGACTTAACCCTACCACAAACCAAGTTATATTGGTTAAGTATTTATTACTTAACCCTACCCATTTACCCTGTGTTGGTTAAGTGTTCCTTTAACTTAACCTTGCCCGTCTGTTTTAACTAACATGTTGTTAATGGTTAAGTATTATCCCTTCATGTTTTAGACTTAGCCCTATTCCTTTATCACAATCTGACGGTTAAGTGTTCAAGTTTACTTAACCCTACGGTCTAGTCCAGCTAACATATCAAATTGGCTATGTGTATTAAATCTTACTTAACCCCAACCTTTAGTCTATTTAACATGTTAATTTGGCTAAGTATATTAACTTTACTTAACCCCACTTTCTAGACTAGTTAACCTGTTAATTTGGCTAAGTGTTTTCTTAGTTACTTAACCCCTACAAATCTGGTCTTGTTACCATAAGTTTGGTTAAGTGTCCCTATGGACTTAGCCCTCCCATTCTAGCTTAACTGTGTTAAGTGTCAGTCTGAACCTAACCCCACCCATTAGTCTAATTATCATGTTGAACTGGTTAAGTGTCTTAGTTACTTAACCCTACTATTCTTGTTCTAGCTTTAACTAAATAAATTAAAGCTGCTACCACTCACATTAGACAGGTATTGTTGCGAATACTGGATGTGCCGGTTGGTTCCGGACAGGTTTACATCGCAGCTCAGTCTAACCTCGGGTTAGGCATATTCGTGTTTTCTAAGTTCAAAGGGTTTCAATTTATTTTCAAATCAAGTTTTGAAAGTAACCATCCCGTTCGTCGGATCAGTTAGGGATAGCCAGGGAGAGCAGGAAACTTGTATTTTCCAAACTCAAGCCTAGACACTATCCTCTCTGTCACCCTAGAACTTTCTGGCTTATTATTAAAAGAGATGTCGTTAATAAACCTTTAATTTGTCTAAATCCACATTTCCTCATTTAGGCCAGATTCTATAGGTAAATTATTACTTATTTCCCAATTACTCTTTCTATGGCCCATTTTCCTTCCTAAATCACATTTATGATTTTTGGTATGTAAACTATACCAAATTAAGTGTCACTAACTATGATTTTTCTGAACCTGACAGTTATTCCCAATTATGGCCAATTTCACATTTATGCCAATATACTTACAGTGCCAAATTAGCTAATCCAATTCCGATTTAACATTCTAATTCACGTCAAACTAGACTTATTACTCTAGTTCCCTATTCATGTAAATGCTAGATTTACGGGTCAATACTAGATTCAATTTACACATCTTATAATTCATGTCAAATTTATCCAATTTGCATTTCTATGAACATGCCACAATACATGTTCCCAATTTATGCCTATTTCAAGTTAAACAATGTTTTAGTGAATTTCATATTTTGCCCCAAATCGCATTCCCACCGTTCGTATAATCGTGTTTCAATCAAGATAAATCTAGATTCATAGCAAATAGGGAATGAACCAAAGATTGCTATGAAAAGGATAGATATAACAACTGGCATAAAATGGTTTTGAATAACGACTTAGGTTCGAGAACATGGGTAGACCTAACTTAATAGGTAAATTCCCAAGGTCTAAAACCAAGAATAGACAGTGTAGGTTCAAGAACATCGGTAGACCTAACTTAATAGGTAAATTCCCATAGTCTAAAACCAAAGAAAACCAAGGACAAGCAGAATAAATAATTGGGTTTAGCCCCAATCACAAAATCACAGAACTTAAGCAACACTTTCCTAGTCAGGAATCATGGAGGTTAAATCACATATATGCTTGTTATGTCATAGGCGATAGTTTATGTTAATCAAAGGCATAGATTTTGTCAAGGAAGTAATCCTCATAGTCATAGTCACAATCATAGGCAATGTTCATAGTCATAGGCAGTGTCCATAGTCATAGGCAATGTCTATAGTCATAGGCAAATGTCCATAGTCATTGGCAAATGTTCATAGTCATAGGCCTATGGTTTTTAGGTCCATAGTTTCATAGTCACGGTCTTATTTGTCTTTGAATCATGACAGTTCTTAATTAGGTCCAAGAGATAGGCACAGATTCTAATAGAAAGAAAGAGAATTGGCATATTCTTTTATTCATTCAATTTCATGTCATGACAAAGAAAAACGTTCAAATCTAGAAATAACTGACTTTCAGAGATTTAGATTAGAAAAGAAAGATGGCGGTGCTATGATTCGTAGAAAATCATTCGTCGAAGTCGTTTGAACCTCCTTTTGAATCCTAGCTTGAATCTCTTCTTCTTGAAAGTCTTTTGAGCAGCATCTCCTCGTCTTGTTTTATTTTATATATATTATTTATTTATTTATATATTTTAGAGGAGGAGAAGAAGCCATGTCTAACTAGAATCTTCGCAGCATAAGGGTAGAAAAGAATTGTGAATAGAGGAGGAGACTAGGGCTGTTTATATAGTTGCTCAAGACCTTATCGTACACGCAGCGCTGAGTCAGCATTGAACCTAGTTAAGAAAATAGTCCAGGTTCGCAGATGAATCTAGCCAAATCTTATCATACATGCAGTGCGAAGTCAGCATTGGGTCCCACAAGCTGTTTTGGTGCAGAAATTTGAATTTCGAACTTTTGAATTTCTGGAATTTATTTAACTGTTTTATTCACATGAAATATTCTTATATGTATACAATTCCTTTAACGACCATTTTACGCGTATATATATACGCACAACTTTCATTTTATTTTCAAAATTCAAACGATGTTGCGCCGTTATTTGATTCTTGCCATATTTCATTTACTATAGCCTTATCTTAAATTTTATCTTTCGTATACATATATTTCTGCATATATATATATATATATATATTCTCATGTATATACATATATTTTCTTTATTTCCTTATATGTACGTTCTTATCCTTTCAAATTTTGAATTTGTATATGTACATATATTTGCATGTCCAGTTGGCCCTCTTTAAAACAGAGATAAAAATTATGCTGTCGCCGGGGTTCGAACCCCCGACCTCCATGTTACAAATCCAGTGCCTTAACCAACTGAGCTACAAAGTCTTTTGTTAATAAGTCTTAGAACAATGAAATTATTTTTCTTTCCTTACTTCTCTTTTTCATGTTAGTTACAATCCTTAAATTAAACCAATGCTTGAATCTTTTTCTTTTAATGTTAATGCATTATGTTTGCAAATCAGTGCATGCAACATATTTACATCGCATGCAACCAATCTTTTTTTTTCATATATTAATTAATTTTCATTAAACATCACCATATTAATCCTATCTGTGGATATATATACATTTTTAATTACATTAAAAATACGTGGTGTTACAATATCAATTTTCATAACTATCGTAAAATTCATGGGAATAAGGAAATCAAGACATTTTGAAGAAAGCTTCTTTTTTTTATTTTTTTTAAAGGGAAAATGAAATATTCACAAAAGAAAATTGCTTTATTTTTTTTAATTTCGAATTTTTGTATATTTTATTTTTGTTTTTTTATGTATGCATGAACCTAATGCAACTATATGAATACAAACTAAATATTTACAAATTTTCTAAAATTATATAATGACGGTTAGATTAATTTCAACAAAAGATTTCTCAGCCAGTTAACGGTCAGGAGTTATCAATGCACCAGGAATCACCCTAGCAATGTAGCCGAAGGTTTAAGTATCTTTAGAGGAACAACCGATATAATATTCATGAATCAACGCAATATTTATAAACAGCTATTATTCTGCCGTAGTCTAGAATCCGAGAAATAATTCGTTAGAAATAAACCAAATTGTCAAAATATAATGATGTCCTTAAAAAAAATAAGATGAATGCAAAACAGAAATTAAACGTGAATTACAATGCAACTACAAATGAATTTTTATATTGTTTTTGGATTTTTATATGCAAATGCAAGCAAAAAACAATGTAAGAAAAATAAAACAGGAGTTGGAACACGATACCAGAGCATGTAGAATTATTAGCAATTTATTTTAAGTGGTATTTTTTTAAGCAAGCTCAAAACAAAGCGGTGCAAAGCAAGCAATTTTGTTCGTCAACCAGAAAAGTAAAAGCGAAAAAAATATACAATGGAATGGCTAATTATTTCAAACTAAAAGAAAATTTTCAACGTACACTTGAGAACAAAAACAATTGGCCTTTTTTTAGAATGCACTAGTTAAACAAAAGAGTGACACAACTGACTCACAATTTCACACAAACTCAATTTACTGATAACCCAACCCAATACAGCCCAAGTAAAACGCAATTAGAAAAAAAAAGGCATAAACGCAATTTGCAAAGCTCAGAAACACGGACAGAATTAAACTCGAGATTCCCAATGTCAAATATTGCAATTTCAAATATAAAAAAAATCAGGAGTTCTACTGTATCTCGGTTATGTTTGGAAGTCGCCAATGGATTAGACTTCTATTCAGGCATAGTGCTCGAAGGCAGGATTAGGAGCTTATTTGGGTATTGGAAATTGGGATTAGGTGAAAAGGAATTCGATGAAGAGGAATTCAGTGGTTCAGGGTTGTGGTTCGGAGTGTGGCGTTTTCATTGTGGTCTGGAGACGGATGGTGTTGATTGTAGGAAGATTTGGTACCTGGGTGTTGACGTGGAGTATGTGGTCTTGTTGTGGCACGGAAATATATAGAGCAAGGGATGATGCAATCGGTGGAGGAGTTGTTGTAAACTTGAAACGCTGCTGTGGCTTGGTGTTGAAGAGGTGAATGGGTGGTGAGTGAGGAAGTTGAAGCAGTCCAGGAGTTGGAGATGGAATTGATGATGAAAAATGCAGTTTCCGGTGGGGTTTGGGTGAAATGGTTCGGCATATGTAAGGTTGATGAAGTACTATAATGTTTGGTTTAGAATGTTGGTGAGGATGGTGTTGGGTTGAAGGATATTCAGTGGATGGTTAGACGAAGTGAAAAATGGTTTTGTGGCTTTAGCGAAGCGATGATCGATAAAATGGTAGCTGGGAGTGGTGATTTGGTTGTGGAAATTGTGAATGTTGTGGTATGGGAGTTGTGAGCTGGTTGAAGTAGTGGAACTGTGAATTGGCAAAGTGTTGATAATTTTTGGCAGTTTGAAGAAGAAGGGAGTGAACTTGCTTGTATGCGGTTGTGTGGTTGTATGAATAGTGGAAATCAGAAGGGTGGAGAGGCTATGAAGATGATCAGAGGGTGATGAAATAGAAGATTGTGAATTGACAAAGAATTTTAAGCAGCAATATTACTGGAGAGGAAAGTAGAGAAGAATTGGAAAGAAAAACTTTTAATTAATTACTGGAAAGAAAAGAAGGAAGGCAGTCAGGGAATGTAAGGCAAAGAAGGGAACGGCAATTAAAGAGGGAGGAAAAGGAAAGCAATAATTTTTTTGTTTTTTTAATTATTTGTAAGAAAAAAGGAGAGAAATTTGGAAAGAAATCAAAGAGAGGGAAGAAATAAATGGACCAAATTGTAGTGAAATCAGAAAAGAAATTAAAAACAAAAGGCAAGTGTACATTTATTTATTTTTATTTTTAAAGAAGAAAAACACAAATACACATACCAAAAACAAACAATGCATAAATCAGTGCACACACAAACACAAGAAATTAAAAAAACCTAACAAGTTTTTTTTCCAGTGAAGACTAATGCAAAATAAGCACAAAAAATGCAAAAAAAAAAAAAAAAAAAATCTTAAGAACAACAAACTAAAAAAAATCAATCCGAAGAATAAAATCAAAGTAAAATTCTTTCCCCGGCAACGATGCCAAAAACTTGTTCGATGACGAATATTCTATGAACTAGAAATCCATTGCATGAAATATCCTGATAATAAACCGCAAGTGCATGGCGTACAATTGTTAGTACGAGGCGAATACGAGTCGATCCGTAGGGAAAGAAGTAATTTCAATCTTATTCAATCAAATTAAACCAAAATTCGGATTGATTTAACTAACAAAAACTAGTTAACACTAGAACCAAGTTGAGAGTTAAATACGAAATTAAAGCAATTTAGAGGTAAATCCCCTCTCATATTTATGCAAATTAAAAAACGTACGAATTACGATCTCCATTAAGTGACATAAATGCAACATGTAAACCACTTATGATTTTCATGAAAAATGAAACTAAAGCAAAAAAAAACTATTTTAAGTATGGCTTATGAATAATTAATAGAACTATAAACCATCAAATTTTATTCTTACTTTCATTTAAAAATCAATAACCACTTAGCAAATATTGGTGTAATTTGTGTTTACATTGACTAAGCATAGCCTATTTTGTTGTCAACAAACGTAAACTATCAAAATCACTTGTATAAGCTTATATCAACATCCACTAACATAAAGCATAATTAGAGATCACAAATCATGCAAATGTTGAACTTATATAAAGTTAGAGAGCTTCATTACCCCCAAATCAAAGGGATTAGCTACTCATATGTGTTATTGAATCAACACATGTAAGTTTCAAAATAAATATGAACAAAAAAAACTAATTAACAAAACAAAATAGATCTAAACTACTTGCATAAAACTAAACTACACTAATGCGTAAGTTAAACAACAAGAATTAAATGAACAAGAAATAAAAGTGTATTAAAATGGGATTACATAAGGGAAATGGCTAAGAAGCCATGGAAGAAATATAGAGGTTTTGATTTCAGCCTCCACTTTAAACTAAATAAAATCCAAGATCCTTTTTACATCAACATACATGGTTATTTATACATAAATAAACCCCTAATTCACTTTTATCACGCTACCAAGAATGCCCTTTAGGATGTGTGGCCACCAAGTAATCATAAAGCTTTAATTAATCCGTCATCAATTTTTCCTAAAGCTTTAACATCCACTAATTTGTCCATTAGCTTTTAAGTGTAGTAAGTGGGGTCCGCTATGATTATGTGTGAGAATTATTTCTTCATTCCTGTGTATGCATATAAATCTTCATGAAGCCCTCTTCCATATGCACCAATATTTCTACAAAAAAAAATGAGAAATGTCCAAGTAAAAATTCTCAAAATAACATAAGCACAAAAATGACCATTTTTCATTCGTATGATGATGAATGTATGATATTTTGAAATCAATTGAATTATGGTTTAATCATGATAAAATACCTACGTATGAAATCTATTTAAACTAAAACAAGAATGAATATGCATATTTACTTGCACATCAATAAGCCTCCGACCCACACCAGAAATGGTCATGACGAAGCATCTAATTAGCACGCCCTGCCTCTGCTTGTAGAAGAGTATGCCCTACCTCTGCTATGAACTAAGAACGTCCTACCTCTGTTTGCAGAAGAACACGTCCCACCTCTGCTTATGTTCTGCGTTACCAACAGAAGGGAACACTAATCCCTATCATCGCCTACGATGGTCAGGATAGGGCACCCCTTAGATTGAGCGGAGTGTAAGCCTCTATCACCACCTACCATGGCCTGGGCAGAGCTTCAAAAAAGTATGCCTCAAGTACGCGTCTACAATGACACGGTTTAAGCATCTAAGACCTTATCATCACCAATGATGGTCAGAATAAGGCGCCTCCTGGAGGGATGTCTGGTAAGCCCTTAGGTCCTGCTTGTGGATAAGCTAGCCAAGCGCACCAGACGCACAGGCCAAGAGAGTGGCCAACAAAGCACGTACCACATCTTCTTTAGCAATACAAACCCAGAGAGTGGCTAAAGAAGCATGTATGTTCTCTTCTTCATAAATCAAACCTGAAAGGGGCAATGAAACTAATAACCAAAAGTGGATTACTAATGTTCAATTCTTGATACCCGAGCAAGGGTTAGTTCGAGACTTCTATTATTACCAAAAGTGGAATTTTTGGTCTTCAATTCTTAATACCCGAATCTGGGTTAGTTCGGGACTTCTATTAAATACCTGAATCTGGGTTGATGCTAGTTCCAATTACTACTGGCAGAGGATTCTCGGACCTATCTAAGAACCCAAATCTGGGTCGTTTCGATATTTCAGTTATTATCGAAAAACGGTATTTGATTCTCCTAGTAACCTGAATCTTGTTTTATTCCTAAATTCTATCAGAAGTAGGTTTCTGATCTTACACCTTAGTCCAGATAATGGATCAAAGCCTTATTTCTATTGGAAGGAGAGCTCTCGATCTCCCCTCCTTAACACCCTAATTAGGGATACTAGGTTCAAATTATTAATTCCTAAAGAACGGATCGGTTACCTATGTCCAAGATGATAACATGCTTCTGCTACTTATAAGCCCTCGAACTAAGGTTACGATCTTTCTTCTGGATCAGGGAAGTTCCTCAAACTCTTTACATCTAACTTGCTATTAATTATGAGAAACGTATATGAGAGTCGTATATCAAGTAAATATGCATCCCATTTATAAGTTAATTTACAAGATAATATTACTAGCTATGCAAAAGAAAGTCAGACAATTAAAGATACTTAGTACATTCTCCTAAAGTTCACTACCTTCAGACAAGAGGAAGTATTAGCATGACAAATTGCATTCCGTAAAAGTTCATTGATCTTCTGCCATTTTCCCATAATTTCTTGCAGATCGTCTGAGGGCTTGGGTTGTAACTTCAAAAGATTGGTTATAGACATTACCCATGGCACATAGAATTTTATTTTCCCCCTCCAAACTAAAATCGTCCTTTCATAAAGGATATTTTTCCGTTCGTATGATCTTAACTTTGGAGGTATAAAAGTCAATATACCAGAGCGTATCCTCATTACACTTTTTGTCATAAAAACTTTTCATGTTGGCTTTAACTTTATGATACTACCTATTAACAAGTGAACCACCTAACCCAGGGGGGAAGTTCCTTATGTGATGGCTTATTTCAAAATCCGAAACCTCGAATTCTGTTGAGACTCACAGAGAATCATACGTAAAGGTTTTTGTGGTACATCCAAAAATAGATTCCCAAGCTTTGCATTCTGTTAAAGCATTGTCGCGTTCGAATTCTAAATAAAAAATTTGACGGTGTAGCTCATCCTTTTTTTGGTCAAAATCAATGGAGGGATTTGTCTTTACCTCTCTCTTTAGGTCACAAATGGTTTTATCCTTCTGCCTTAGTAGTTCCTCTAAATTACTTATTTGTTTGTTCAAATGCTCCATAGACAGTTCCTCGAGCAAAACTTACACATCATCGGCAACAATAGGATGGCCCTTCGAAAAATCTTCTCAACACGAGGTTATTCAGATATCCATCTCGATAGAAGCGGGAAGGTCCTTGATCATTTTTCCTGATTTACAAACATATAAGTTGTTATTTAAAGGGCTTATATTCAGAAAATAGACCACAATGGTAAACCATAACACTATTTTTCCATAAGAGATTAATACGGATGACACCCAACATCCATACAAACGAGTGTTAATTACAAAAGTCTTAGAACTTTAATTATTCCTCCCACTACATTCTGTGTTCATATTGCATATCAGCTTTGCATGACGAGTGCTAGTTTCTTTAGCATAATCTCCCTATCACCTCCTCGGAAAGTAAAAGGGAGCTAATAGTACTTCGTATAGATAAGCTTAAGTTCTTTCAAAAAGCATTTCGTACAAAAGGGAAGTCCATGTTCAGAATTTTTTTGAAGTTATCACAATAATCTAGGAAAAGAGCCTTCTCATAATACTCCGTCGCCACATCCGGGATATGTGCTTTCAAAAATAAAGAAATCCTATCCTGGGATTCTTAGATTATTCGTTTAGCGGTGGAAAGCGCTTTTTCCTTTACCCCCAACTCCTCTGCATGCTAAGCAAGTATATCTGCCTGTTCACTTTCAAAAGCCCAAACTTTGACAGCCAAAGCATGATTGTTTTCTCTTTCTTTTCCAAGAAATATTGTCAGTTGCTCGCATGTCTCCTCACTTTTTCTCTTCGCTATAGTTAAGTCACGAACCTTGGACGTTAACACAACATTTTCTTCTTTGAGCTTACTCACCTCAAGGGACGATGAAGCAACCATCATCCAATAAATATGCCAACCTTTGGATATTTGAAAAATAATAAGGTAATGTCAATCCTTATATGAAAATGACTAGCAAGAAATTAGAAAGAGCGAAGGGTAAACCGAAAATTGTCACTTAATGAAGTGAAGGTAGAAATCTGACTAGTCTGAAGGGGTAGACTTTGGCATATTGGAAGCGTCAACAGAAGGAAGAATGGATTTAACGATTCCATCAAAGTCAGAAGTTAAAAAAAGGAGGACTCAAAGGATCATCAAAAAGATTAGAGGGGAGTAAGGTTAGCTTGTGCTCTCTCGAGTCTGAACTTCTCGAGAACCAGATAAAAGATAGCCTGCAATGAAGTCACTTCCTATCGTATAAGTTAGAGAAGAATCCAAATTTGGGGTATTGTTGAAAGAAGGAAAGATAGAGATAATTAATGGTTGACCACCAGGCAAAGCAACGGTTCTTTCACCAGGACAATAGGATACAAAATTTGCTTCTTTATGTCTCATAGAGGGACCATTGCCGATTGGCGAAGCCGGCGTTTTCTTAGGTGAATCACTAGAATTAGCAGAGAAAATTGGAGAAAGGTGTACATTGGCACCCAGGGTAACTAGGTTAACAAATTCCGGGAATTAGGGAGGCGAGACATGAAAATATTTGATCCAGGAGACAAGCTTGTAGCGCCCGGAAAGTGGATTGGAGGCTGCCCCGTAATCTATTGTCCCAGAGGCAAGAGAGCATGTTTACGGAAGTTATCCAAAGTCAATAAAATAGA